>OZ014474.1:34491874-35021832 GCA_963965965.1 Trididemnum nubilum
CATCCATACGAGAACGTATTCACCGCCGCCAATCTTTCACGATGCTTTTTTGCCAGATTGCTTGGTCTTTTTATATAAAGGAAGTAAACTTTGTTTTTGAAGCTGCAATGCTCTCGGAAAGTGTTCAGTAACAAACGCATAGCCATGAGATTTCAGCACACAATTATTACTTTCGTTATAGGACCCTAAATGCTTTGGGGATGAAAAAATCATGGGTTTATCATATGAATTTCTCAATTTGATTGTCACGGGGCGCAGAATCTTCCTACCGAATTATATGACCAGGTGCTGCGTAAGCGATGCACATCAGCAACTGCAGAAAAGGCCAAGAAAACTCTGCTGATTGCTTACATATGCGCTGTATTAGCTTGTGTTCTTAAATTATTTTTTCATGCTTACAATGCATTGTTCTAACTTGGTTGTTAAATTTTTAGCAAAAATAAGCATCACGTTCTTTAAAAATTGTTCTTATGAAAAAAAATTAGTGCAAAGCGATGTACTAGTAAGCACTCGTAGATTTGCATGAGTTTGTTTGTCTTTGGTAGCAAAAATACATTGAAACAGAAAAACGGGTTTCATTTTGCAACGAGTTTACTAATAAAAAAGTTATTGTTGCAAAACTTCAACTTTGTATTCAATATAAAGTAATGGTACAGTCTGTAGCTTATTACGAACATACTGTAAAAGAAAATACTGTATAATGTCTAAGAATGTATAGTTACTCCAATATTGTAACGTATAGGCGCTGAAAAATAGCTGAAAATGCTTTTTGTCTCTTACATCAAAATTGCGACTTCGATGTTTATCAAAAAACGAGTGTTTTTTAGAAAAGTCTCAAAATTTTCAACCTAATTTTGGACAATGAGTGAAGTTAGGTTATTCAACTACGGTACGTCAAAAAGATGTTCGACAACGTTGGCCAGAAAGTATACGGTTCAGCATGTGAAAGTTAAAAATTAAAAAAAAACTCTGTAGTCTGCATCACCTTCAGCGAGGATCATCAACGGAGTCTTTCGAAACCAAAACTACGCTTAAAGTCCAAAACTAAAAATTAAAAATCAAGCATGAAAACTTGTTCCTCGATTGTTCCGGTACTGGCACCTAATTGGTCGGCTTCGAGGCATCTTTGTTGGCCCGATGGAGCACTTGACTAACAAGAATGACTCAAACCAGACTCTTTTCCACTCATTCTAATGTTATCTTGACTTTCAGTGTCAAGCCTTGGGTTCCACTCCCAGGTGGAGTGAACTAATTTGGCTGAAGCTTTCTAATTTCTTTTTATTCTAGCTTTAAATTTTGCATTCACGGCGACTATATAAGTCATAAACATTATGCTAGGAATTCAGCCATGATTATTTTGCCAGACTTAAACTTGAAAATTCAAGATAAGAAACTTAAATTCGATTTGTCAACTTAACTACAATTTAATTAAAACCAAACTTGAAATCGCTTGAAAATTAATCAAACTTGCCCCTCTACTCAATAGACAGCTTTCCGACTATGGGCTAAAACGAAAGTTGGTTACTATTCAGTAGTTCACATTACGGTAACTATGCAGACGAAAAGCCACGAAAATACACTCCAGTTTTAATCGTCTTTAACTTTACTTGCTATCTGAAAGCTGCAGTACTGAGCAACAGAAAGTTGCATCCCTTAAGGTATTTTGCAAACAGCTTCTTACGTAAATCGATATTCTTGGGGCAGAACGTACAGTTCAATGGCTCAATCAAGGGTGGCTGAAGTTTTAGCCCCATTAGCCAAGTAACTTTGAACATTTAACTCCCAAATATAAGCGTTTAAGAGTGTTTTGGACCTAAGCGGTACGTAAGGGGCTGAAGGGGCGGGGCAAGTTAAGTCTTTGAAACGGTTTCTGAGTTTTAGATATTTATTTCTCTCACATGGTTTTAAAAACCTGCGAAATATGATCCAAATTCCTCTAAAAAGGCTATTTTGGCCGAAAAAATTACAAAAATTGCCAGCGGCTGCTCCCAAACTCTTTTTTGTGATTCGCTTGAGCTGCATCAGTTTACTCGGCGTCGCCTAAATAAGACATTTTCCGAACAAAAGCATTTTAATGTTTTGTTCAAGCGTTTAAGACAATCCTAATTGCGAGCCTGTTCCAGTGCAGTGACATTATTGGATATCCTAATAGTCTCAAAGTAACAAAATGTTCTAAATGTCTCGGAACATGGTGAAAAGCTAAAAAAAACTCTCTTAGTCACTGGTAATATTGTTAAATAATATTTTTAACATGCAGTCCATCATTGTCAATGCATATTTGGATGCTCCTTGAAAAATTGAGGTAAAGATTAATGGAATACATTGTAGGTCTGGATTGTTGTGAAGAAAGATCTATACCTATGCATTTGGGACACCATGTTCATTCAAAAATAAATAAATAAATAAATGTTATTTTAATCTATGACAACATGACTGCATTGTCTTTGTCATAAAGCCATTCGAGAAATTTTACATGCTCGATGGACTCAGGCCAGAAAAGAGGATTTTAATGAGGTTCTTAAACTAGACACGGCGGCTAGAAAGACATTGAACAAGTTTGAAATTCCATTTCTAGGTATTCATTCAATGAAAGATCTACAGGATAAAGTTGATTTTGTTTCAAACAAAGCATTTAAACGCTTTTTGGAACTTAAACGCTTTCCATGAGAGCTATTGGCAAAAGAGCAGTTAACATTAAAATGCTACATCACGTTTTTCTAACTAGAAATTTTTACCAGAAATATAATGTGTAAATCGCGATTCAAGGTTTTGACTTTGTCGGCAGTAGAATTTAGTTAAATGAAAAAACCCATAGCCTACTCTCTGTATAGTACGCTTAAGCCTGTATTGAGTCGGCAACACTTCTTCCGGCGTTGTTTCAAACGAAATGCTGCAGCGATGGCAACTGGCCAACTGCTTGCTATCTGTTGAAGACATTTGCCCGATTTTACCGTAACGAGATTTGAATTTCAGACTGTTTTGCCATTCCATCTTTTTCGCCAGTCTTCCTTGGCCAGAAGATACTTTCATCACAAGCTTCCTGACCCGAAAGCAACCGAGTTATCGTGTAATAAACTACCTACTGGCCGATAGTTTGGTCCAGTATATTCTTTGTTATACTGTACCAGTAAATGGTTTTGTGATCTTGTTTCCGTGTGCTACTGTCTAGCGCACTGTACACGCATATAAAGCGGTATATTGCTGTATACGCTTCGTAATTTTTACTGTAAAACTTGCGGCTTTGATAAAAGTTTGCTAATAATGGACGTCATAGCAACTGTTTCACAATCATACGAGCAAACTTTTCATCATTATTTTTGAAATCGTTTATAGCAATATTCTCCAATAAACTCAGTACTACCTATTTTATTTATGCTGTGGTACTTGTATTTTCAATTTATAGTACAGTTTTACGTAACAGAACATTTGTGTTGCAATACCGCTGTATACGATTTGCATGATTAAGCTAACACTATTTTTTGTGATTTAGGCCCAGATTATTGAAAAAAGTTTAAACTGCAAGTGAGAAAACTAAGCAAAATTTAAAGCCATGAAAGTACAGAGTCCGTCTCAAAGAAAGCTCAGAAGAAGATAAATTAACGAATTTTGAAGCGTGATTTATTTTTAGAGTGCTTAAGGGGGTCATTGCGCAAAGCACGCTTTGAGTTGAGGCAAAGTAACCAAAAGGTTTGAAAATCTTCAACCTTGCTATTTCAAATGAAATTTTGAAAATATTGTTGATAGATGGGGATTTCGATAATTTTAATTAAATGTTCATTGAAGCAAATAGTCCAGAACTCAGAGAACTTCTAGTTTTCTACGCTTCGGATAGACCAAGTCATAAACCCCACACTGTGGATTGGAACAGTTTGCATAAAATGCAGAAAATGAGCGTACCCCAGTAACAGGTTGTTCCATTCCACCCTGTTGATTAAAATAGCTTGTATGAAATGCAGAAAATTAGCTTTCAAAACTACCCATAAAATTCGGGATGAGGGAAGCTCAATGCTAATCCATAGCCTGCATAAACTCCGATCGACTCAAATTCAATAAACTACAGTATATGCAAGAACCACATTTCCCACAACACTACTCTGAAAAAATCTGTATTTTTTAAAAAACTATTGTTAACTTTTGCAACCTTATAGCAGCATTAAAATTACTTATTTTAGAAAAAGCTATTTAAGTTTACCTGATATTTATTTTTTATTTGCTATTACATCTGTAGGAAGTGGTTATAAGTGCAAAGAAGGCCTTCCATAACGATTTATCACCAAGCATATGAATTAAGATTTTTCAATTTGCACGTATTTTTTGAAAGCACAAAGAGATTCGTTTATCGGAAAGCGAAAAAACAAACTAACTCAAAGACTATATATGACAGTATCTTTTGGCTGTGTCATCATATTGGATTTGTCATGCTACAACGAGTGTCGCGGAGATTGATCAGTGATCGAGCAGATAAAGTGTCTGCTATTGAAATGGTAAACACGGGTTCAATTCCCCGTCGAGTCAAACCAAATGCTACAGAAACTGGTAATCACAGCTTCCCTGCTTCATGTTCATCATTTTAAAGGTCAATGCGAAGACTCCAACGTGCATGGTAATAGGTGAGTAGTTGATAACTTGATTCGCGATAGTACCTTTGCTGTTTTCTGGCCGAGGCAATTTGGTGCATAAATGTCATTGCAATTTCCTGTCTTTTAAAGATTAAAGTGAATCATTGCAGCTATTTTGTTACCGAAACATGTTTTCGAAAAATAGAAGTTTTACAGAAGATATTTTGCAAAGACTTAAAGGCTCTAAAAAGCAAATTTTAACAGCAATTTCGAAAGATGTGCATTTGTCCCACCAAATAGCATAAAGAAATAAGATAACTAAAAAAAGACTAGGTATCTTTTTAAGTTTCAGTGATATCATAAACTAACTCGACTACCTTAAATAAGTCTAAACTAATTAGTAAAATTTATGGCTTAAAAAATAGAAGTTTAACATGTTACAGTAAATTATTCCTGAAGTGAAGTAGGTAGAACTAATTTGGTAGTTCACAGAAACATCAAGTCTTACAATCCAACTTCATTCTACTACACTTTAATGCTGCTCCATGTATACTGAGTAAACCTTTCAACCTCTATAGTGACGCAAGTGAGATGGAGACCACGTTGCGGACACAATTTCGTGTATTAAAGTGAACTGACTTCATTATCACTGTAAAGAAGAGTCGAAACAGTGCACGGAATTTCATGATCTTAAAATTAGGCCAACTAATACCCAAATTACCGGTATTGGCAATCACAGTTTCTCTTCTTGTAACTTTTGCTATTAAAATTTTAAGTAAACAAAAGCAAAATTTTTTTTTGTAATATAGCCCTGAACTGGGGTTTCGCTTAATACCAAACTTATCGGCAGAGCTGATCTGTAAACTGAAATTCAAAAGCTGACTCAACTATGGCCCATAAAATTAAAATCAAAATAATATGATTGTGAGAAACAATTATAATTGTAATCAGGGTAACCCAAGAAATAACAATGGAATGTAATAACCTCGGATATGAGATCAATTGGGCAGGGATAAAAAAAATATTGGACTAATAGACAGGGATGAATATATAATAATAATAATGAATAAATAAAATTGACCATGGGATCAAGTTTATTTGATCTAATTTTCTAAAAAAGCACTTGATTTGGCTAACATGTAAACAAAAATTTGTGTAAAATGGGCATTAAGTGCGTTTAAAAAGTATAGAAATTTCGGGTTTATTTTACAGTTTAAAACTCTAATTGGTATCGCCGTAGCACGGGTCGGACGTATCATCACTCATCTTAAAAAACACATTTTAACAGCTAAAATTATGAATAGATAGATCTTCATGGAAAAAAGCCACTGCTACAGAAATGAAACCCGAAGAACTAAAGTTGGCCCCAAATAGAAATTTAATCTCATAAATCACAATAAAAATAGGCCGTATCACTACTGAATAAGTTTGATGTCACAGCACGCTGAAATATAATGTTTAATCATACCTCAAATGTCTTAATCACTATAAGAAGAACTGACATCAACGGATTAAAAAGCAGTGTGCAAAAATACTTTCTTTCGATTGTACAACATTGTTTTTTTTTTGCTTTTGCTCTAGGATAAAGTGATAAATATTGCTGCAATAGATAGTTTATTATTGAGTAAACTTTTACTCTTCAGCCAAAAAAAATTTCCTGTTCATACGAGTATTCTTGCTGCTGCTAGCTGAAAACATGATGAGAAAACTATGTATCAGCGGTGCTCATTCTGTTGGAAAAACTTTGCTTTAGAAATTATTGAAGAATGAACTTGAGTATGAAAACATCAAGATCATTCCTTTTCCAGATACAGCAAGAATAGCGGCTGCAAAAAACGGCTGTACTCATGTAAGCTGTACAAACTTTATAAAATAAAATCAAGATCAAAAAACAGACCTTAAAATGTCGCCATAAGACCTATTTGTAACATACAGGTAGCTACTTTGTCTTAAGCATTTTATGATTCAGTGTTGAAAAAAACTATGTAAAAAATTTGAATCGCCTGTAACGATGTCGCAAAAATGACGTCATTTTTCAAATATATGGCTGTGACTTCACAATGATGACGTCATCAACTGAAAAATAATTTTTTTGAAAAATTGAATACCAACTAGCATGCTGAATGTTTTGTTTCCATGACTTTTGGTTTAGGAGTTAGATTGGAGGCATTTTTGCCCCTCCCCCATGCAAAATGCGTTGATTAAATACCCCGTGTAACATAGTTAATACTTTTTGCGGTTGAATTTCCATATACGTTGAATTTGCACATAAAATTTAAAAGCTATAACAGCAGCAATCAAATGGCGTGTGATTTTTTTGAAACAAAAATGAATTCGATTATTGTTAAATGAGTTTTTTTTTGCTTTTTGACCAACACGTGTTAAATGGCGTAACCACGGAGAGTGAGCTAAGGGATTTGAAACCCCCAACCGCCTTTAAACAAGTCACTTGGAAATTTTAATCCAATATGCATGCCTTTAAACGTGCTTAGATCTTGACCAAGAAGTAAACAGGAGGGGGAGTTTGAAGGGACTTAAAGTAATTTAATTAAGTCAAAAGTTTTCCAAAGATCAGTAATTACAGTAATTCTTTCAAATGGGTCTGCAAACGCGCAAGATATTATCTAAAAAATAGCTTTTATTTTTGAGAAATCACAAGCAAAGCAGCAGCTGGGGCTTCGCTCACAGACCCCGTTTATAAGACCTTGCAGACAACGTTGAGCTTCGGGACCAGGCCACCCGCTTCTTTCTTAGCGAAATTCAAGTTTTACGTCTGCACGTTTTGTTGTTTTTCTTATTCTGAAGGAGTTTTCGTTTTCAGTTGTGCCCTTACAATTACAAAATTGTAACTAAACACTCTCAAAAGAGTCAAGCGGTTTTTATGAGAACCGCTTTTTGAGCTGCACTAGTCAAAAAGACCCTAGAGAACCAATACTTTTTTTGTATCTTTCTGAGAGAACCGGTTCCTAAAGTATTTAAATAGCATCTCTGAGACAGGTGCCAGCTTGACCAGAAGACTGCTTGATTTCTTTCAAAAATCTTGATTCCCTCAATCATGAATTATTACAATCTTTTCCCTATTTACCTGATGTAATTTGTTTATCCGAAACTAAAATTAAGAATTCTACTCTAGCTAACATTACTTTACCTGGTTTTGAACTCATTGAGCATGCTGATTCATTGACAAATGCTGGCGGCGTAGGTGTCTACGTTGCTGACAAATTCTTGGTAAAAGTTTGAACAAAAATGAGTTGAACTCTGAATGTAAAGATATTTGGCTACAGATTTCTGACAAAAACTCACAAGAGATTTTTAACGTGGGTGTGATATATCGCCATCCATGTACTGATGTTAAAACTTTATAGATGCTTTTAACCATAAATTATCTAAACCTAATCCTAAGCACAAATATTATATATTGGGTGACATCAATATTAATGTAAACATCATGAGTAAGCACCCAATCTACTTATTCTGATGCTTATTTGAATATGTTAATAAGCAAAGGAGCATTTCTTCTTATTGATAAGCCTACACGAGTAACAAATGCTAACTTTTAGTTCAATTATCGATCACTTTATTACTAATGACAATAACATCTTATATCCAGGGTTGGAAGTCGATGCTGTTTAAAAGCAAAGGCGAATCGATATCGATAATTCCCACAAATAGCAACAAATTTTCGATAGCCGATATCAGAAACAAAAAGGAACGACTATAAAAGAAACAAAAAGCAAAGATATCAGAAACAAAAAGCTAAGATTAGTAATCGATGCCGAAATGCGAACAAAAATTTTTTTCTATTTTTCATTAGGATGCACTAAAATATTTACAGTGTTGTCCATTCACTGAAACTTGCGAGAGGAAAAACTATCATTACCAAACTATACAGGATATAAAAAATACACTTTTAGGGTAATTATATAGAGCAGTATAGAGAAACGAACCGATGTAAGCTTAGGCAGACTCAACAAGAACAAAAGTAAAGTTGAACGATTCTACCAATCGATAACATGTGAGCAAAAAGCATAGAAAAGGCAATAATTGATAAAAAAAATTGAAAGCAAAGCATCTGCGATAATCGATAACAGAAAAGCAAAGAATGTAGTATCGATTATCGATTACTAATCGATATTTCCAACCCTGCTTATATCCATGTATTATTTGTAGTAGTTTGACACATCACTTTCCCGGTGCTTGTTTTGAGGTAATTAATTGTCGAAATCATAATATAAGTAGGAGTTTCGAACAGGCAATTTTTATTCGTAATAAGAAGCGTTTTGACCGTGACTTCTTTTCTGATGATTTGAATGCATCACTTTGTGAATCCCTCCACTTAATACCTTTAAACTCGTCTGAATTAACTAACAACGGTTTTATTGAAGTTATTGATGTTGTCACTTCTTGCATTGATTGGCATGCTCCTTTAATATCGGCCTCACTTGGAAAACGTAAGCTAATCAAAAACTGTGGATCACATAAGGAATTTATTCTTCAATTCGACAAAAGCAAAAACTTTATGTTTCTCATTTTCTTAATGGGTCTGATGTGCACAAACGCTTCTACGAAACATATGCTAGCATGCTAGTTAAAATAAAAACTTTAGCTAAAAAATTGCACTTTTAAGATGAAATTGTTAACTCCAGACATGACATGCGCAAATTTTGAGGAGTAATCAAATCTCTTACCCCTCAATATACTAAAACTAGCAATCCTTCATCTATTATTGTTGGTAACTCCATTATAAACTTTCCAGCTGAAATAGCAGATGAATTTAACAAACATTTCTGTAGTATCGATACGAAATTGTCTGATGAGGCTAATAATTTCAACCCGCTTAATTTTAACTAGTACTTTACCAGTAGAGATAGCTTTTTTATTTTTTTGCGTCAAACAACTGTTTCTGAAATTTTTAATCTAATTAACCAATTAAACTGTAACAAAAAATATTATGCAGTTTGGAAAAAAAAATGTGTTTTTTTGGGAAAGGCTGGAGCGATGGTATTCGCTCCAATATTGTCTATTCTTTTTAACGCATGCTTTAAATTTGGTGTATTTCCTTCAATTCTTAAAGTAGCCAAAGTTATTCTTGCTTTCAAATCTGAAGAAAAAAGCCATGTAACTAATTATTGGCACATATCTATATTATCATGCTTTTCAAAAATTTTAGAAAAAGCTATATGTGACCGAACTACTAAATTCTTGAATGACCACTCAATCCTAAGTCCAGCTAAATATGGCTTTAGGTCCAATTTTTCAACAGACCATGCTGTGCTTGATATTTTGAATACCTGTTACAGCAATATTGAAAACAAAATATACTTTGGTTTAGTGTTGCTCGATTTGGCGAAAGCTTTTGACACGGTTAATTAATAAATTCTACAGCATAACCTTAAACATTATGGTATTAAAGGGATAGTTCTATAATTTTACCAATATTTTTTAGAAAATAGAAAGAAATTTGTGAGCATTAATAATATTTGTTCTACTTCACGTGATGTAAACGTTGAAGTTCCCCATGGATCAACCCTTGGGCTGTTGCTGTTCTTAAATAAAATATGTATCTACGTCAATGATCTTCCTAACAGTGTTGATAATGTACCTCGCTTGTTTGCTAATGACGCTTGCTTACTTGTCAATTCATCTTCTTTAGATCATTTAGAAAGCAAATTAAATATTAAAATAAATAAAGTTAACGATTGGATAATAGCCAATAAAGTCTCATTAAATGCTTAGAAATCAAACCTCCTTGTAATTAACCCCAAATTAAATTCTCCTTCTACTCTAAAGAAATTAGTCTGCCCCGATGGATCCATTAATTTTGTCCACAAAGCTAAATACCTTGGTATATATCTGGACCACAAACTAATATTTTTGGATATTATTAAAATGGTCGAAACTAAAGTTGCACGCTCAGTTGGAATTTTATGTAAGTTGAAGTATGTTTTACCAAATGATGCCCTAAACGCAACTTTACCGTTCTTTAGTGCATTCAAATTTTATTTATGGGCTTACTGTGTAGGGTAAAACATTCCAAAAGTATATTTCTAAATTACATAGACTGTGTAGTAAAGCCAGTAGAATAGTTACTGGAAATAATTGGAATGAAAATGCTGCTCTTCTTTCTTGAGTTTTAAAAATTTTGCCTCAACCTTTATTGTTCCAGTTTTCAACTGCTAAATTTGTTTACTTCCATGATAGATTGCATCTTTGTCTTTAATTTGATAACTACTTCACTTTGTCTAAATATGCACGCTCTCGAACTACAAGATTCTCATTAGAATGGAGTAAAAACGGCACGAAAAAAATGTTTTTGAATTTTAATTTGTAATAGCAAAAAAATATATGGTTACATGTCAGCAACAACATATTGAAAGCTTTTTGCGAAATTTTAACATCTAAGGTTGCCATATCGCATGTAAATTTTTACACGCCGGATATATGCATTATTACATGAATTGGTATACTTTGCGACGATTATTTAGCACATTTACGCACTTATACTCGGGTCAAACAATTGCGACGTGCTATCCAGTCGAAATGATAGCAGAGTACCGAAAATTTGCTAGAAAAGGCTACGCACTGGTGTACGAGGATAGACTACGAACCAAATTAATAAATTTTCAAAATTTACTCACAAAAAAGCAATTTTCAGCTTATTGTTGCTTTAAAATATCCAAAACCAATGAGAAAAATAGAGAACATGCATCAATGGTTCTTAAATGCGCAACTTGTCAAAACGTTTGTGCGAGATATCTGCAATGAATGAAATAAAAGCACAAAAGATCGCTTTTCATTTAAACGCAATATTGAGTTTTAGTTTTAAAGTTTGGCATGCTTTGACGCGAACTGATTCGTGTACGGATAAACTCATCCCGCTGTTTCTGTCCGCAAACTGCCCCCGCTGCCCCCGCTGCATCGCTCACTAAATTTACGCATCATTCAACAGCTTTGGTATGACATGGTAGTTTTTTTAATTCAATGGCAGGTGTGCTGTTTTGTTGGATGCATTTCGTCAAATTCTTTTTCGGAAATATTGCTTGTCAGTGGGGAGTAGTGTAATATTTTCTGCAGACCAATCAATTATTTCCGTGTAGTTTGCGGACGCAAACTTTATGGTTGGTAGTCTGAATTATCGCGCAGATCTTGTAGTGAAATATGGCGTGCTTTTAAAATCCTTTGCAGCCCCAGGGCATGGTATGGAATGGAATGGAAGACGATTTTTCCATATTCCATACTGGCAATTTTCTTCCATTCCATTTCCATTCCATAACAAAAATCTTCCATGCCTTATTCCATTCCATACTAAAATTTTCTTCCGTATTCCATTCCATACTTCCATACCAAAGAAATTTTAGACTGGAAACAATTCAACGTATATTTTGTTGCTTTGCACCTTTGCAATGTTGTAAGCTACCGCCGGTGAAGGTGCGCCAACAATACTAAGTAGTGATGTAGTCAAGACCTTGATTGTCGAGACCGAGACCAAGACCGAGACTTGGAAAAAATTCGAGTCCAAGACCCGAGACCAAGACTTGAAAAAATTTTCGAGACCGAGACTCGGTGAGTTTGTTCGAGACCGAGACGAGACTTCGAGACCCGAGATTTTAGAAGCAAAACTTATTCGTATTGACCATTGACAACCCTTTTCATGTTTTTTCCTTAAACACACGGCCAACCGCAATACAGTAGAACGACCATAAACCAAAAACCGAACTTGGGCCACGTGCTATTCACAAACACATGAAGAAGTGACGGCGTAGCTCAACTGTCAAACGCCCGTCTTTAAAGTAGAGAAATTGCAGAAATGGCGGTGTCTTTGACTACTAACGCTGACCGGTCGTTTAAATCTAAAATAAAGCGGGCTTGCTAAAGCAGTTGCATTCAGATAGTTATTTCAATGACAAGAAGGCCTTGGTGGAATGTGCGATTGTGTTTTCATAAACAAGACATCAAAATGAAATGATTCAGTAACCTAGTGGTCCTAGTACACGGCAAACACCGTAATGTATAACAAATACCTGAGTTATGGTATTATTTCTTATCAAGACTTTATTTCTCTGTTACCGCCCTGAAAATCTTTTGGGGTCACGCGTCTTCCCCATTCGGTGGCCCATGTTTATACCTCAGGTTTATATCTCAAGCTATTTTAATCTTCACTGAACCTAATTCTTACTCCTAATGTTTGATATTTACAAAAAGTAAACTTAAGTTCATCATTCTGAGTCTGCAATCTTAACTGTTTCATACTACGAAAGATCTGTTCAACAGAACGAGGCTGAAAACAATCACTTTGAGGTCTGAGCTGTCCTGATTAACCTTCCTTGACCAAACCTCATCGCACTGCCATGCTACCACCTCAAACTCGGTCCACGCGCAAGGAACCTGAACGAGAAAAAGGTTTAGAGCATTTACTACCAGAAAGCAAAAATGTAGACAGCGGCAATTAGCACCTTCAACAAAGATCAACACCAAACAATACCGCTTAAGCGGCTTCTTCCCCTTCAGAATGTTTTACATCACACCTTTCATAAGTAAATAACAAAGATAATAATGAATTACAGGTCGAGCAGTTTTCTCCTACGGCTCTGCCAGAGTTTTTTCGAACCTCAAGTATCTCCCACTGAGTAGCCAATTATCAAAAATTGAGGTTTTATTGCAAAACTTTGTTTCTCACGATCTCAGTTTAAAAACATTGACGGAAATAAATGAAAATTGACCGAAATGAATGAATAAAGAAGATTGTTGGAAAGCAATTAAAAAGGTGTTAAGACCTAGAAAGTCAATCGAATCTTTGTTTGCATTGCTTGCATTAAATAATTAAATTCAAAATTTTACTCCAACGCCTAACCAAGATTTTGAGTCTCGAGACTTCTCATATTTCGAGACCATGACTTTGCGAGACCAAGACTCGAGATCGAGACTTGAAGTTCAAGTCCGAGGCGAGACCGAGACGAGACTTTCAAAAATGTGTCTCGAGACAGTCTCGAGACCCGAGACCGGTCTCGAGAACTCCATTACTAATACTAAGATGCAACCACTGGTATCTGGTATGCATATTGCACATGGTTTAATGCATAAGCGCAGCCTGGATTTTGAGTTGGAGGGAGGGCTAAACCGCAAATCATGCAATGACGTCATCAGAAGTCCTGGAAAAGAGGGACTTTTTATGGGACTAAGAATAAAGGTCAAAAGCTGGGCGTCTGATTTGGCTCGTAACCTGGATTTGCTACAGAGGAAGGACTAGAACCGCAAGTTTAAAATTTTTCTATCCTATCAAAATTTGGGAAACGTGGCGAGCAAATTAGTACAACTCAAACATGTCACAGAGTTCCCAGCCGCTGGGCGATTTTTTGTTATTTTTTGGAAAAAAGTGGCTATTTTAATGCGATTCGGATCACATTTCGCACGTTTTCAGAGCCATTTGAAAGAACAAAATTTTTGATGTTTGAAAGCCAATTGAAAAAATCCCTCTCTTTACTTCAGGTCAAGTCCAAAACACGTTTAAAATCTTGCATTTTGGGGTTAAATTTTGTGACTTGGCCCAAGTCAGGGAAATCAAGGTACATTGCCTTGTGCCACATTTTTAGCATTAAATAATGCGCTCGAAGATTTGCCTTTGAAGATTTTTGTTTTGTCATGAAAATAACGAGTTTTAGAAATGTATGTACGACCAGGGGCCCAGGCACCCTCGATTCAAATTCAATAATTTGTTCAATAAGCATTTCCCCTAACTAGGTTTTTTCAAAAGCATTTTTTCGCCTGAAAAATGACGAGATGGAGGTGAATTGTTATTTACGGGTGGTAATTTCAAGTAGGTACATTAGATGCCATAAATGGTCGCTAATCATGCTTTGTAATATAAAAGGTAGCTGGGGGCCTAAAACATATTATTGCATAAACAAATTTGATGAGTGCCTGAGATTGCACCTTTTAGAACAAAAACGCTGAATTTCTCCCGGCTTGTACATTTAAATTGGTTGGTAAAAATTTAAATTGAGAGGGCATAAGGGCCCCCTGGTCGTCAATACTAATATTAAGTTATTGCTAATTGCCGTTGTACGCATGTACTGTTGCACTCCAAAATACTAAAAGAAACTGAATAAATAGGCTTTGTGTCATCATTTTTATCATTGGTAGCTTTTCAATTGCGGGGGGGAGGCAGAGGGCCCGGTCCTTCTGGCTTTGCGTATGGTTTAATGATTACAGTACAAGTTTGCCCTCACATCAACTAGAACATTTACAGTAATAGAAATAACAAGCTTTAACTCCAAAAAGAATTACTATAAGGTTAAAAACTAAAAATATAAATAAAATTAAGCTGAAACGGGCATGAAATAGCAAATACGAGTTTTCGTGACGAAAGAAAACAAAATTTACGACTGGGCAAATTGTCAGCCTCAAAAAAAAAAACAAGTCAAGTCCATCAAGGTCATCAACTGTAACATCAATGCTGTAATTAAATTGCAATGTACTTACAATGATGCAATACGTACACTGTTTGCGCAATGTACGCAACCAAAGTACCGCGATTTGTCGACTAATAATATGCGCAGATATTGAAGTTGAATACTTCTGTGACAATATTTTATCACTACCCGGCATCGGTGTGTATTTTTCCGTAAATACAATGCACGAAATCTAGTATGGAATTGGTATGGAAGGATGGAAGATTGTCTTTCATTCCATTCTTGAAATCTTCCATTCCATTCCATTCTGGCATCTTCCATATTCCATACCGAAATTTCCGTTCCATTCCATTCCATTTTCCATTTCATTCCATTTCAAACCATGCCCTGTGCAGCCCAAACTCACGGACATGCTCTCTGTTATCAGTGATCGTAGCGATGAGGATATTCTCTGAGTGGGCGAAAAGAGAATTTCTTTGTATAACTGGATCGACAATTTCTTTCAGATCTTTTGACAAATACCTAGACCTGCTTATCAACTGGAAAATGTTCTTCACTCCTTCTTTACAGCAAGAATTAACTATTATTGCAAAATTGGAGCGTAAAAAGACTTTATAAATGCTGAAATACTTTTTAGTGTTTGAGAAGGATAATCCGTGGCCACATACAGTCAAAGGACACCGTTGCCTGTGGTTAGCCTTCTTGAGTGGTTTAAAAGACATGGATTTCGAAAGGAGAGATTAATGGAACATTTTCGTTTTGCCTCTGCGTCGCATATTTCGTATAGATAACGTTGATCTGTGCTCAGCTCTTGGGAATTAAATGCGGAAGAACGCAAGATATCAAATGAAACTGTTTGATAGGCAGCTTTTCACAAGTTGCCAATGCTCTTGACAAGAATCAAAAACATTGGGCTACCACTGTCAACTGGTCTTTGGATCACCTATCTTTCACCTCATAGTCAAGAACGCGGTTCTAATATTACGGTACTGTAGACAACAACAGAGAGTGTTATCCAGCTTCAACAACAAAGCAATCTATTACATAGGTCTGCTTGGTAAAACTAACCGATCCGTCGGCCTTCGGGCATTGATATTGATAACTTTGCGCTACACTGTTAGCAACTGACAATATTATTCAGTTCTTATAGATGGAAACTTCCAAAATCAGGTCGCAAATAGCGTCACAAACGAAAGCACAAACCACAGATGTTGAAACACAATCATGTAACATGTCTCCAACAATGATGACGTCATAAAACTAGGCGTAAATTTGCATTATTTAATACTACAGAATGCAACTAGTGAACTTGTAAAAAGCGGAAATTTTTAAGTGCATTGTGGCAACTTAATATGTCAATATTTTTTCTTCAATTTGTTTGCAAGATTATATCATACCACTACATATTTTTTTCACTATTGCGAAAGATTTTATTAAACTTAACTTTTTCACTTTACGCTGTTTCTCATCTAACTATCAATTGATAATTCCTTTATTCAAATCTCAAAGAACTCAAAGATCAATCAAATATATTGGAGCTAAATTGTGGAACTCTATTCCAGAGTAGGCCTACATGAAAAATTATTCTTTTCCTAAGTTCAAAAAAGAGTATAAAATCTTTTCATTGTCCCGCACTGTGTGAAATTTATTGTCTCTTGCCTAAACAAAGCTTCTTATCAAGAAAGTGTTACTGCCTTTGCTTTGGCGTGCCCTGTACCAGTTGCTGCTGCTCCAGTTCTGCTGTTGTTGTTGCTTTTTATCTTTTAATGATTTTTTAATGTTTCGTTTTTCTGTTTGTCCTTAACTAGGAAATTTTAATAACTTATATAACGTATATGTCATTAACGTGACGAATAGTGTGGCTGCTGGCTCGAAGACCAAGCGGTCCCTTCGCAGCCACCATGTCGCAGCCATTGCTTATTGAGTATTATTTTCAGCTGTACATTTACGTTTATTGATGGTTTGCGACAAATAAATAACTTGAACTTGACCCTGAATTTACTGGTTCTTGAAAAAAAGTATTGACTATAATAAAAACAAAACCAACAAACGGATAAAAAGAGTAGAGCAATTTTTCTTGTCGCAGCAACTATACAATAACAGTCATGTTTAAGATCAAATTTATGAAGCTCTCTGTCAGATGTATCATCCAGGCCGCTATTGCAAGTTTTAAACATGGATTTACAAAATTGTCATTCAAAACCAGCAATGCTGTCGCGAAAGCAAACAGCGTTTGGGACACAAGCCCAAAACAAGGAGGTATTAAAATAAAATAAATTTCAGAGGTAAGCACGGTGCTTTCCAAAAGTACCGCCGTACCGGTACAGATACTTTCTTGAAAAAATCACCGTTGATACCGTTACCGGTACTATTTTTAAAAAGTACCGCGGTATCAGTACGGTACGTTTTGATAATTTAACTTAATTGTCATAGAATCTTTGATGAACGTTTGTTTTAAAAAGTTTATAATTTTTAGTGAAAAAAAGCTCGACAAACCAACATTATGAGCGCAAGAAAAATGAGCATCTCAAAACGATTGTCAATTCGTCAGTTAACTCAACTCTTTTGAGTTTTAAACCTATTTACACTGGGGCATTTTGTCCCCTCTCTCGTTTTTTTCGTGATAAATCCCTTCAGAAAAAAACTCTTTTTTCAAATCAACTTGATTTTGAGCCAAATTTCATCGCAAATAATTCCTAAAAATTTCAAGTTGGGAAGGTAACGGAAGTTTTCCAATTTTGAAGTGTCTCGAAGTCACTTTCCGAAATCTCAACATTTTTTGACCAATATTTAACTTAAATGACGTCATCAGTAGCGTAGCCAGTGGGGGTGCATAACTCTTCTTCTGAGACTGTTTTCAACACTTCTGAGATTGTCTTCTGCACTAAAATAGACTCAAAAATGATTTAAAGCATATTTTAAAACATTTATTTAGGGGGGGATGCTAATTTGTGAAAAATAAAAGTCATAAATTAGAAAAAGTTTCAAAAATGGGCAAAAATTGGTATTCAAATTTGATCGCTTAGAAGAAAATGCTCAACATACAGTAGGCTTCATCAAAAAATATATATAAGCTCAGGAATAGGGGAAGGGGGCTATTCAGTATTAGTTATTTACTAATCCTTTCTCTCAAACATCCTTCCATTAGTCCCTCTAATTATATCTTTCTCTGTAAAATGTAGACGAATTGATAACTGCTTGAGAGTTTCATTGAACTACAGGCAAAGGATTTTATGAATTACTAGCTTGTAAATAATAGAACTAAAATTCTAACAATAGCCATCTACCCATAGCCCATTTATGCAACTAGTATAATCATGTTTTTGCACTGCTAATTTCTATCCAACATTTTTATAGCATTGATTTTATCAAAATATGCCTAAATTTAAGTTATTTTTGCCAAAGATATAGAAAATCTTCGAGTGCTGGGGCTCCCCCCAAGCACCGGTGCCTCCGGCGGCCGGGGGCTTTGCCTTCAGACCCCCGCAACAGTCCCCCTCCCCATTGCAAATTTCTGGCTACGCGCCTGGACGTCATAAGACGTTTTGTGATGTAACCAATTTGACTTAGGGATTTTATGATTTAGCATCAAAAAGCAAACCTATGTATAAAATTTGAACCGCCTGTGACATTATCGAAAAATGACGTCATTTTTCGAAAATATGGCTGTCAGGTCTTGAACTCAGAGCCAGTTTTTCAAACAAATTTTGGTGAACTGCAACCCGCATATGAAATTTGTTGTTCACATGACTTTTGGTTTGGGAGTTAGATAGGAAAAGCATTTTTGTTTCCACGTGCAAAATAATGTCGGTCAAATATCCCATGTAAAACAAAATTAAAAGGGCATTCAAGTCGGAAATTTTTGCTCGGTTTTCTCTCAAAAGTTTTGACAGATCTGCAGACTAACTTCACGAAATTTGAGCTTTCTACAACTTTCAGTTTCGAAGATAACAGATTAGATTTCCCTTTAGAAAGGCGTTTTTCCCTTAGAAATTTTGAAAGGGTTGCCAATTAGAAACAAAATTTCAAAACTTTAGTGGATATTCCCGATTCTCAATAAATGCTTTGCAGCAGAGTTACTTTAAAACAAAGTAAAGCTTTGGCACTAAAAAATCAGCTGCTTTGCAATAAATCTAAGCCAGTTTTCCAAAAATTAATTTTTTTTCAAGATACCGCAAAAAAGCAACACTGAAATAAGAAGAGAATTCCGAAGTTTAAACTGCAATATCTTAAAAGCGGCAAGACTTAAATCTTCAAATTTGGTGAGAATGCATTTTAGACGTATCCCAGCACTTTGGTCAACTATGAAAAACGTGAATTAAATGCTCTTTTGATATATCTTTTCCTACAGAGAAGACTCGTTCGACCTCTGCACTTGAAGGCAGTGCAGTGATATATTTGTATCAATATCAAATAAAAAGATTTTTCAGCACATCATTTTGAAAGTTAGACACTAGACAGTAGATGAATTAATTTGCTGTTGAAGCTTTTGATCGACGAAACTTTCAAAAATCTTTGTAGCGTTGTCTCATAAGTATTATTGCTTGTTTTATAGAAAAAATCGAAAACCTCGTCCGAATGTTCATTTTCGTTTATGTTGCTGCACTCATCAGAAGCATTTTGCGCTTCTCTTATAGCAAGTTGACTACTTTGGCTTTGACCGTTTGCTGCATTCCTCAATTTACAACATAGCTACCATTTTCTTCTTTGATCGTCATCACAGAAAACCTAGGTTACCAAATAGTCTACCCTTTTTTTCAGCTGGGATCTGTTCTGCTGACAAGATCAAACTGATTGGTGCGCAGCGAAACGACTAAATGCAGTAGCCTAATACCTGCGTTGCTTTAGGTTAGAACTAGGATGATGTTGCTAACCACGCTAAGCCTATCAACGTTAGGGTTAGCAATAAAACTTATTAAAATTAATAATATTAGTGGCCCCGACGTCGTGTTTGAAATAGAATATCTCTGAAACGGGTGGGTCAAGAAGGATGTAGTCAACGCCAGTCTGGTTTTATGCGATTGGTCTAACTTTAGATACCCCCATTGATTTCGTCTGTAGTCCTTGATGAAGTTGCACCAATTATTTCTTCATCACCAAAAATTAAGACGTTTGTCGAACAAAAAAATATTCACTTCGGATTCAAGCCCATACTTTAGGAAATTTCTTGGTTGGTCCCCTGGCCAGACAATACGTGCTGTAGGCGAAAGAAAACTGGTCTCTGCTTTTGCCATTTCCCACCGTAAATATGGTTCCGTCATCGCTGCGACGCACTAATTGTGGAGCACTGACCTTGCTAACTTCAAATTTTTAAGTGTTATTTGTGATAAAATTTAATTTGACTAAAAGTCAAAATAATTTGAAATAAAAGTCGTTTAGGTGAAAAGATTAATCACGATAAAACAGTAGGGGGCAAAAATGCCGCCTTTTTAGTTTTTTTGTGATAAATCTTTTCCGAAAAACGATCTTTTTTTCCAATTAACTTGATTTTGAATCAAGATGCATTCCAAATAACACCCGAAAATTTGAAATTGCGAAAGTAACGAGTATGTTTCCAATCTTTAAGGTTTTCCAAAGCCACTTTTAAAAATCTGAGCATTTTTTTGGCCAACATTTAACTAAAATGACGTCATAAGACGTTTGTGTGATGCAACCAACCGGGTTTAGGCGTCTTATATTTCAGTATCAAAAAACAAACCTATGTATACAATTTGAATCGCCTTTGACATCATCGCTAAAATGACGTCTTTTTTCGAAAATGTGACTGTGACGTCATCATATGAGGTCGTCAACTCAAACCAATTTCTCTGAAAAATTTTGGTGAGCACAATCCCGCATGCCAAATTTGGTGCTTTCGTGACTTTTGGTTTAGGAGTTAGATGGGGAGCACTTATGCCCTCCCGCGTTGGTCAAATTGCCCGCGTAAAATTAAAGAGGATAAAAGAGTGTATAGATGATCGATTTGATGACAATGTCTAGTTATCTACTTTATGAGCTCAATGGGTAAGAATTGAGAAATTAATGGGAGAGAAATTTATTTGAAATTAAAATCAAACGTTGCCAAAGAAAATCATATTTTATTTTTACTAAGAATAAAAGAGCCAAAGCTGTCGTAAACATTTTATTTAAAAGAGACATTTCGATGAATTACTTAAGCCACTGTCAATCTGTAAAATGCACAAGAAAAATTAGAACAATAAGTAACCTGCAAAGGTAAGTAAACCAAACGGGCAAAACGTTCCAAAATTAACGAAATATAGTTCTGCATTGTAAAGACATTATTGCTTTCAAAAACGTACTCAAACCAAAATAGTCCTGTAAGTTATTGATTTTGCAATGCCGTGTTAAAATAGAACCAAACGACACTCATCCATTCAACTGCCAACGCATATCCAGAGACCATGGTACAACCAATATTTTTGAAAGGCAATTGCAAATTTTATTTAAGGCAATACAAAAGACAAACCAAAATTACAGAAACCCAGGCAGTCATTCATCAATAGATAAGATATCAGCAGTCAGCATTCCATCATATCATCACAGTACCTATCTACTGACTACATTTAAATAGGGTGGCCCACTTAAAAGTAGCCCAGAAAATTAAATCGATGTCAACTGGGAGCACTTTTAGAATCTTTTCTAACACTACAGATTATTTAAACAATGCTACAGTTAATTTCAAAAATAAAAGAATGTTCCTCTTCTCTAAACATTTTCCGGGCTACTTTTAAGTGGGCCACCATGTAGTACAGCGTGTAATTAACCAGTGCACCCCAACTTTCAGACGCACTATCTGATCCATATATGTGTCCATAGTAATGCATGCATATCTAACATTTACGTTATCAACCGAACCAATGACAGAAACTGTCAAAGTAACTTGAAACTTAATTCTAAATAACTGAAAATTACTAAAGTTACAAAAGTCATAGAAATATCGAACCTCAAATAAAAGTCACAACAAAGAAAGAAAAAACCCTTCATTGACTTGTTTTTTTCCAGAAAGCAATATCCACGGACTGGCAATTTTTGCCAGCTTGGTAAACCGACCTTTGCAGGTTACCTTTTGTTCTAATTTTTCTTGTGCAGTATTTACAGCTTGACAATGACTTGAGTAATTAGTCGAAACGTATCTCTTTAAATAAGATGTTTACGACAGCTTTGGCTTTTTTATGCTTAGTGAAACTGTTTTTCAGCACCAATTTTTATACTCCATATATATTTTATGTTTTTTAATTTTTACATCCGTTAACCCTAATTTACCCTAGGGGGGAGCATTTTTTGTCCCCTCCCTTTTGTTTCGTTTGTGAGAAGTCCTTTAAAAAAAACAAACTTTTTTTTCAATCCAACTTGACTTTCAAAAACTCCTGAAAATTTGAAGTTGTCAAGGTAACCTGAAGCATCCCGATTTTTAGTTTTTCGAGATTACTTTCCAAACCTGAGTATTTTTTGTGTCAAAATTTAACTTAATTGACAACATTAGGCGTTTTTTGACGTAACGAACCTGACTTAGGCATTTTATGATTTAGTATAAAAAAACAATTTATTTAGACAATTTGAAACGCTTGTGACGCAATTGCAAAAATGACGTCATTTTTCAAAAATATGACCATGACTTTATCATCTTGACACCAATTTTTCTAAAAAAATTGTTGAATGCCAGCAGCATGTCAAATTTGATGTTTTCTTGGCTTGTGGTTTAAAAGGTAGATAGGGAGGACATTTTTGTAAAATGCGTTGGCCAAATAGCCCGCGTAAAATAAGGTTAACCGCTTGCAAAATAGAAACCGTGCGTTCAACTTTTCCTCCAAATTCACCCGATGACAATATTCAAGTACTGGGATGCTAAACAAAAATTATAATTCTGAATAGTAACTGCAGTATGCTATACATAGAAGTTGATAAACCAATACACGATTTTGAATTCTAAATACAGTACCGCATGATTATAAAATTGCTGATCAGTAATGTTTATTGCGGTTCGATTCAACTTCAACTAGCACGGCTGCTGCTCTTCGGAACTCGTTTCAAATCTGGCCAGCGTTTGGAGATCTCTTTCGCAACCAAATCCACTCTATCCTGCAAATTTTCCATCGTAATATCAAGGTAAGGAATTCGGGAGTTGTCCAATTTTCTTCTTAAGGCTTCGTCGAGTTGGAGAATGTCGCTGAAAGTCATATTTCGCGGACGTAATCCATCGTATTCGAAGAATTTCTCAACAGGCTTAAAAATAACAACTAGGCAATTTTGCTGCCGAAGTCTGAAACAAAACTAGTTTTAGTTTTTTGCTTAATCTATTTTGTTCATAGCTCAGCATTTTTAGCTCCTAGTTTAGTTTTTGAGCTTTAATAACAATTAGGTTTTTTTTCCTTTTTTTTGTACCAATAACGCATTTTAAATAAGCGTTCAATAACATTTGGGCTTGAAGATATAGAAATATTTGAGCATCTACCAAAAACCTCGTTATGTAATAAAAAAGTAATACAGAGCATTGTTTAAAATTTGAACGGCTAAAGATGAGGAAAATTTGGTCCCCCTTGAATACCTCTTGCGGAGAGAATTAATCTTGCAATTTTAAGGTAACAAAACTTCCAAATGCTTTCCTATAGTCATTTAAATTTTACAAACCCTTCAAAATTTTTTGCAACTTTCGGGTTACTCAATATTTCTTCTTCAAGTGTTAGCTTGCCAAATAAAGTTTCAGTATACACCAAACCACCCAGCACACAACGATCAAAGATAACCAGTGTGTTGTTGTTTGCTTCTTTTTCTGAAAGAAATCAAAATAGTTTCTGGAGGTATTGTGTAATTGTGCATGCAATAGCTTAATGTGCAATAGTTCAAAAAAAAAAGGCAGAAATGAATTTTGTAGTGGAAAAAAAAAAGTAGTCTATAGCTTGATATGAAATAAGTTTTTATTGGTCCCTACAAAAACTTCTTTGAGGGAGGGGTTTCTGACGTTTAAGAAAAGAATGATTGGTATCAGTTTTGCAATACAGCAAAATAGAGATGAAAAATTATCGTAAAAGATTGAAACTATCTAAGTAATTATTTCTTACCAAAGTTATGATTGAAGTATTATTATATTACAGTAGTTTGCATAAAAGATTATATGAGAAATAAAAAATGCAGAAAACATTACAAAACTGTGTTTGTGTTGTTAATTAGGTATAAAACTACGTGGGAACGCTACCAGACAAATATCGCAACCAAAACGGTTTAGTTCGAACAGCTTATACAACAAAAGCTTACAAAGTCAACTTTGCTCAAAGTCATATCCTACTTTTCTCCAAAACGGCAAATGTTTAAAAGTTTATAGTTTCATCAAGTTGCATCAAATCCAAAATAATTTCTCAACGCTTACTATCTAAGTCTTCTTCCAGTTGCACATATTTGTGCGTAGCGTCAATGATAAATTCTTTGAGCACTTCAGGTTTCTCTACATCGCTCTAAAATGAAATTACGTGACGTACTAAATATAGATATAAAAGGATGTTTGAGATGCTTAAATAATATTGCAGTAATTGTAACAGTAAGTAAACCTTTATTTGCTACGTTATTCTGGCTAGAACTCCTCGAGAACAGCGAGGAACATTTGAAGGCTTTGAATCAAGCTTTGCCCTTCCTAGCTCTCATACATAGTAGAATGTTGTTAAATCAAGTGGCAAATTTGTGATGATGGCTTTAGACTCTGCTACTCTACGCAGCTTGTTTAATTACCAAAATTTTGCGGTAAGTTTTTTTTTTAATCCACAATATTAATTTTGTTTTTAACCGTGTTTTACAAGAAGAGGGGACAATAAAAATAGAAATGTTCCCTGCATAACTCCTGAACCAAATATTATGGCAGCTCCAAAATTGGTTTACAAATTAGTGATCTAGTTTCACCAATTTTGGTAAATTTTATTTTGAGTTGATGATGACCTCATTTTGACGTCATGGCCATATTTTGAAAAATGCTGTCATTTTGAGATAACGTCACAATCAAATTTTGTACATATTAGGTTAGATTTTTGATACTGAATCATAAATTGCCTAAGTCAATTTAGTTACGCCACAAAAACATACGTTTTATGACATTATATTAATAAACTCTGGCCAAGAAATGCTGAGATTTCTGAAAGTGGCTTCAAAAAACCTCAAAAATCAGGCAAATTTCTGTTCCCTAAGCAACTTCAAATTTTCCGGAGATTTTTGTAATGAGTTTTGACTCGAAGTCAAATTGATTCGGGATAAAATTTATCGCAGAGGATTTATCACAAAATCAATAAATAAAGAGAGGAGCAAAAATGCCACCCCATGTAAAACAGGTGTAGGTTAAATATCAGTCAAAAAATGTTCTAATTTCAAAAAGTGACTTTGAGAAACCTGAAATTGGGAAAATTATTGGAAAACTTTCTGTCACTTTAGTAACTTGAAATTTTCAGAAGTAATTTGTAAGTAAATTATAACTCAGATTCAAGTTAAATTAGAACTAAATTATTTTTTTGAAGAGATATATTGCTAAAAAAACAACAAGGGCAATAAACCTTGTAAAATAAGGCACACTTTGGCTGCGTTTACATACAGGTTTGTCAATTAGGTTTCGCTCCTGGTTGTCAAACCTATGGGGCGCCGATTGTGTACCCTAATTTGTGCAATGTTTTTTGCATATTTAATTAAATAGTCATTTTAATTAAATGTACAAAAATATATAGTCTAAGTCGAAATAAATAGTCAAAAAAACTGCGCAAAGTAAACCGTTGCAAAAATAAATAGTCAAAAAAACTGCGCACAAATAACGCGTTGCAAATTGCGATGCTGACGTTTTTGTATATTTGGTAGTGGAGCGTGACGAAGCGCTCTCGGCTGCTCCTGGAGCGCATTAAAGACCAGCCGAGAGCGCATCAAAAAGTAGCCAAGAGCAGCCGAGAGCGCTTTGTCACGCTCCACTACCAAATATACAAAAAGTCTACGGCGCATTTTTGCAACGCGTTGTTTTGTGCGAATTTTTTTTGACTACCGGTTATGGAGCGCCGTTTGTGTACCCGAATTTGTGCAATGTTTTTTTGCATATTTAATTAAATAGTCATTTTAATTAAATATACAAAAATAAATATACAAAAAAACTAGTGCAAAAATAAACATGCAAAAATTTTTTGTGCGGACTTTTTTTGGCTATTTATTTTTGCAATAAGAAAAAACTGCGCAGAATATACTGTTGCAAAAGTAAATAGTCAAAAACTGCGCGCAAAATAAACCGTTGCAAAAATAAATTGTCAAAAAAACTGCGCACAAAATAAAGCGTAGCAAAAATGCGCTGCAGACATTTTTGTATATTTGTTAGTGGAGCGTGGCAAAGCGCTCTCGGCTGCTCTTTGATGCGCTATCGGCTGTTCTTTAATGCGCTCTATGAGCAGCCGAGAGCGCTTTGCCACGCTCCATTAACAAATATACAAAAATGTCTGCAGCGCATTTTTGCTACGCTTTATTTTGTGCGCAGTTTTTTTGACAATTTATTTTTGCAACGGTTTATTTTGCGCGCAGTTTTTTTGACTATCCATTTTTGCAACAGTTTATTCTGCGCAGTTTTTTCTTATCGCAAAAATAAATAGTCAAAAAAGTCCGCACAAAAAATTTTTGCATATTTATTTTTGCACTAGTTTTTTTTTGTATATTTATTTTTGTATATTTAATTAAAATGACTATTTAATTAAATATGCAAAAAAACACTGCACAAATTCGGGTACACAAACGGCGCCCCATAACCGGTATTTATTTTTGCGACGGTTTATTTTGCGCGCAGTTTTTTTGACTATTTATTTTGACTGTGACTATATATTTTTGTACATTTAATTAAAATAACTATTTAATTAAATATGCAAAAAAACTTTGCACAAATTAGAGTACACAAACGGCGCTCCATACAAACCTGTCGCGTTTACACATGACGAAAAAAGTCGTTTACACATTGCGGTTTTGACCATTAGGAACGAAACCTTGCGCATGTGGAAACGATGAAAAGTAGCAAAAACCAGTTTTCAAACCTGCCTTTTTCAAGGTTTTGAAACCTGAAAAGCATTAAAAGATGTGCGAAAGCTACGTTGCAGGTAAAACAAAAGCACTAACTGCGCTGCAGCTGTATTTGCAGATGTTCCGCGTCAAACACTTTTATCCCAAAAACATACAATAAAAATCATGTGATCGAGGTTTTCGTGTCAAGAGCGTTTACATTCGAAGTTTGCAATTCGAGGCGCAAAACCCAAGCACGAAAACCGCTCGAAATTAAAAAAGTACGAAACCTGGTTTCACGGCGAGAAAACTCGTTTACACATTGCTGAAGTTTCATTCCTGATTGGGAAAACCGCTATGCGTGAAAGCAGCCTTTGATTCTAATTATGGACGATTTGGCGTTGGATTTATAAAATTTCAAACCAAATTCATTAAATTTTGTCTTGCTTACATGAGTATAGCCGTTTTCTGCTGCCACTATCCTTCCAGTATCCGGAAAAGGAATGATCTTGACATTTTCAAACTCAAGTTCATTTTTCAATGATCGCCACAGCAAAGTTTTTCCAACAGAATGAGCACCAGTAATGTAAATTTTTCTCATCATCTTTTTGGTCAACAGCAGGAGCAATAAAATGAGGTAGTTTTTTAATAAAGCTAAAGAGCAAAGTATTAATCAATGACAGGTAATCTTTTGTAACAATAATAAACCTTTTATAAAAGAAAATAAATGTATTTCGTATTAAAAGAGCAATGCTTTTTATTACACTATTTTTAGATCTATTGATGTCAGATATTCTTCTAGTAATTTTGACAATTGTGTCATGATAGCACACTTTGTTTCATCTTGTGAAACCAAAGTTAATTACAACGACTTATTTTCACTGTGACCTATAGAAGACAAAACTTTTTCTTTGTTTTGGGCGAAGTTTGATTTTTTGAATTGATACGATTCAGTTGCAAAAATTATTTTGCATGAAAATCTTTGTGCAATTATACACAGCTGAAAAGAAAGACAAGTAATTGACCTTTTTTTAGATGAGTGATGGTGCACACCCTACCCTGCTTATCGGCGTTTCATAAATTAATAACTGTAGACGCAAAATTTTTATGGCTTTTAAACCACATTAAAGCAAAGGTCCAGTCAAAATTGGTTTTGCTATTACCAAAAAATCACAAATATTAATTCAATATAAAAAAATTGACATTTCTACGTTTCTTACTTTTGAAGAAAAAAACGCAATCTTCAATAACGAATTCTGGGGAGTATGGTAGATCTTTTGCATTGGTCTTCAATGAATTTATTATTTTATATTGCTGTGAAAAAAATTACACTTTTCATGGTTCATCAGAGGAGCATGATACCTTGCTGGTACTTACTGCAGAGTTTTTCCAAACAAAAAGAACGATTAACCCAAGTATAAAAATGCAGTTACCGCCATACTTGCACTATTGCGGACTCGGTAAAAATGCACTGGCCAGATAATTTTTTGGTTGTAACCGTGAAATCACTGTGGGAAATAGTTATCAGAGAATAAAAATGACACATAATTTTGCTCTCAATCAATTGCTGCAATTGTACTGCCCCCAGCAAACAGCAGTTCCGACAAATCGTGGTGGCGAACTGCGCTCGTATATTAGGCTAAAGCGTTCTTTTTGTTCAGAAAAACTTCTACAGCAAATACCATCAAGGCATCATCCTCCTCTGCAGGACCACGAAAAGTTTTTATTTTTCTTCACAGCAATTTAAAATACCAATTTTATTGAAAACTAATGCGAAAAGTCCGGTATTTCTCAGAGAACGTCATGGAGGACTACGTTTTTGAGCTTTTCTCGAAAAGTAAGAAAAGTTGATACTTTAAATTTTTTTATTAACTTTGAATGATGTTTGTGATTTTTCGGTATATAACCTAGCTAAACCGTACATCGGCTTTAAAGCTCATTTCATACAAATTTTTGTTTAATTTTACACCAAATCAACTTCTATTTTGCTATGTTTTTAAACTATAAATTTTATTCATTATTTTAGAATATTTGGGTCGTCGTGTTAGACTATGCTGTAACTTCGTAATGATTTTCCGGAAGTCAGTCGACGGCGATGAACGTCAAGGTTTTATAATTTTTCTCTTCTTAAAATGACACCTCATATTTTTAAGTTGTATTATTTTTTCCGAACTGTATGTTATTTAATAGCACGAGTGTATTTCTTTGGAAATTACAGTATTTTAAAAATTTAGTTTGGTTTTTAGAGGTTTATTTAACGCTTTATCTTCACTCGATCACTGATCAATTTTATCAACACTCTTTGTAGCATAGTGAATCCAATATACTTACACAGCCAAATATATACTGTCGTGTATGGCCTTTCAATTAGTTTATTTTTTCACTTTCCGATAAATAAATTGCTTTGTGCTTTCAAAAAATTGAATCTGTACAAGTCATGAAAATTGAAAAATCTTAATTCATACGCTTCGTGATGAATCGTTATGGTACTGTGTTGCACTTATCACAACTTCCTATGGACGTGATAACAAATGAAAACTAAATATCAAGTAAACCTAAATAGCTTTAAATTAAAAGAAGTAATTCTAATGCTGCTGTAAGTTTACGAAACTTTGAAAAAGGGCAGATTTTTTACCGTAGTGGGAAATGTTGTTTTTGCATATTTATAGTTTTTAAGAGTTTGCATCGCTGTTGCGACTTGGTCTGTCCAAAGCGGAGAAACTTTGATTGTTTCCAGAAATAATGATGAATTTTTTGTATTTGTAACTATCAAACAGTTGCTGTGATGTTAACTACTGGCAAATTTTTGTCAAGGTAGGAAATTTTGCTGTACAGATTTTTTTATACTGTACATGGTTTCGTGATCTTGTTTCGAAAGAAGATCACAAAAGCACAAAGCACAACAAATGTTCTGGACCAGAATTCCAGCTAGTAGTTCATTACACAATTACGCGATTGTTTTCAGAACAGGAAGCTTGGTGATAAAACTGTGTTCTGGCCATGGAAGCCTGGCAAATAAAGATGTAAGTAATTGCAAAACGGTCTGAAATTCAAATCTCGTAACGGGCAAATTGGACAGTATGTTTCCATCGGCTTGCAAGCAGTTGCTACCTAGGTTAGATCCATCAACTTTTCTATTTTTTGTTTTAAATCCAAATTCCAATTCAATGACTTTGTAGAATTTAAACTCAAGTTCAAATTCATTTAATGCAAAAAATCCACATTCAAATTCATTGACTTTTTAAAAACCACGTTTAAATTCCAATCCATCGTTAACTTGTGAGCGGATTCAATTTCAAAATTCAAATGCAAATCAAGGCTGCCATTAAAACAATAATGCAGTAATTTAACATTTAAGACCGCTGCATATAAATTAATATGCATATTCTTCTCTATGTGAGAGGAGAAAGCATTTTCAGGCCGTCTGGCCATATTTGCATCAGAACCTACATCATAACATTGGTAACCTAGCTGCCTAATTTTTCAAAACTAACTTCAAAGCTTAACCTTAGTACTGGTTGAGCTATTCCAATGCATCAGGAACCGGTTCATTCATACGGTTGGAAACAAGTTCTTTTTTGTAAAGCGGGCGGCTCAGAGGCTGAGTGCTCAAGTGCTCAAATAGCGGCTCTCATCAAAGGTAGAGTCCTTGAGGACCTCTTTGGCCTTCAGGACATTCTCGAGAACTCATTTTGAAGTCCTAATCCTTAGCCTTGGTCCAGAAGTCTTCAAGTCCTCGAAACTAGCCAGTCCTCGGCTCGAGGAAATTACTATTTTTTGATTGGTTAAAAAAGAAAATAACCAAACAAAAATTAACCTTAAGTTTTAGTCTGTCAGCTCATTTTTTTCTTTGTTTAAAAAATAATACAATGCAAGAGCCAAAAAGTCATAGAAAACCTTATTTTAAATAGCATTGTGTGAAAGCCCCTAATCGGAGAATGAAGGGACAAAAGGCAATATACAGTAGATTAGTTCTTTTTATTTCTACTAATACTGCCGGTGCGGAGATACAAACAGCAAAGTCCTAAAACCATCCGGACCCTAACAAGAGATGCAAGGTCCGGACATAACCATTCTAGAGTTGCTAATGCTAAAACATGACCGTGCCTATCTGAATGTGGATTCAGAAGAAAATATGTCTGTTTGTGCTTGATAATGAAATTTTATACAGTTATCACGGATAGCCTATAACACTAAAAATGTTTATTCCTGAAATAAGTAACAAAACGTAATTTTTCCTTCTATTGAAAGGCCAACACTTCTACTAAAAATACGCGAGCGAAAGCTGTATTCTACTAAAAAACGGTAGCAGATTAGGGTTGCCAAACGTCCTTGAATCTCAAGAATCGTCCTTGAATTAGCCTAAAAATCTCGCTGTGTCCTTGATCCTTGAAAAATGGACAAATGTCCTCGAAAATTGTTTGTCGTCCTTAAAGTCCTTGAACCTACTATTACGGATTCGATTTGTGCGTCACCTAAAACTCAATTAGAGTGATTTTTACAAAATAATTCTTAAATAAGCTTTTTATGATGCTCGAACGCTAGCACAATAAATAACAAAAGAGTGGAATCTCATCTTCGTGTCTCTCCTTCTTCCACCCTTTTCCCCCTTATTTGTCCAGTCAGATGACCCAAAATCTCTTCCTTTGCTTCATTTTGAGTCGCCATGGGTGTCAAATTAGTTCATGCAGTCAAATTAGTTCATGCAGTCAAATTAGTTCATTCTACCTGGGAGTCGAACCCAAGGCTTGACACCGAAAGTCACGATAACTTAAGATTGAGGGGAAAAGGGTCTGGTTCAAGTCAGGTGCCTCATCGGGCTACCTCTAAGCCGACCAAACTGCCAGTTCCAGAATGATCGAGGAATAAATTTTCGTGCCTAATTTTTAATTTCGGAGTTTAAACGTAGTTTTGACTTCGAAAGACTCCTAATGATCTTAGGTGAGAGTGAAGCAGACTACAGATTTTTTTAAATTTTTTACTTTCACATGCTGAACCGTATGCGTTCTGGCCAGCGCTGTTGAACAAATTCTTGACGTAGTTGAATTTAATATCAAACTTCACTCATAGTCCAAAATTAAATTAAAACTTAAAAGACTTTTCTTGAGAGCATTAGTTTATTGATAAGCATGAAAGCAAAGAAAGCAAAAAGCATTTTTAGCAATTATATAGCGCCTATACTTTTCAATATCGAAGTAGCTGCACTCTTAAACATTATAGGTAAATCCCTTTATGTGCGTAATGAGCAACAGCCTATAACATTAGTGTATATTGAATACAAAGTTGAAGTTTTGTAACAATAACTTTGTTGTTGCAATACTCGTTGCAAAATGAAATCGATTTTTCAGTTTCAAGCCTTGCGGCAATATTATTGCTGTGCACAAATTTTTTTCTTTAGAACAATTTTGTATAAGATCATGAGGCTCATTTTTTCTCAAAGTTTAAGAGCAAATTAAGAACAATGCAGCCTTAACATGAAAAAATATTGAAGAACACAGGCTAATACAAAGCATATGTAAGCAATCAGCAGAGCTTCCTGGGCCATTTTTGAATTGCCATTTTTGCTTTTTCTCACTGTAATCAAGATCTGTAACAAATTTTAATCAAGCATCAATTAAACTTTGCGTGACTCTGTTATCCAATAAAGTTTCAAAAAATAAGGCTGAAAGTTTGTAAAGAATTAAGAACAGCCAACCTCGACCCACAATTTTCCGGTTCTTAAAAGAAAAAAAAAAAAAAAAGTATATGCTTTACTCTAACAATGAAAGCGAAATCAACGACCCAGTAGGAAAAGTACTGCAATTCTTACTGCTGCAGTAAATATCAACTATTATATTTTAGACCGAATTTTTAAACCATCCAGGCCTCTATTACAACTTTACAATTTTTTGATAAAACGTTTGCTCAAAACCAGCAGTGCCGTCGAGAAAGCAAATAAAGATATGGGACACAAACTCAAAATAAGAGGGTATTAAAATAGACTGAACTTTTTCAGATTACTCATGCTCTGTTGCTTGCAAATCTACACACTATAAAACTGTCAAAAAAAAATAGACAGCTTTAACAAATTTTGCAAAGCACGTTTATGGAGTAACGTCACTGAATATTATTGTAATAGACCGTGCAACTTCGTCAAAAATATTACTGGAAAACTTTCTGCAATAATGACTTAAGTAAAGGAGTGTAACATACGTAATTTTTTGTTTATCATAAGTAGCCGCTATTCCATTACAAAGTAAATTGTTCTTGCTTTCCGCTACAATTTGTTAATTAAGAGAGCGTTTACGGATATTGCACTTCATTATTTAAGCCCTATTAATGCTAAAAAGTTCCCATGTAATATTTTAACAAAAGTTTCACTAGTTAATGCAACAATTTGGCGATGTTTCGATAATATCTTTTAATCTTACAAGAACGGCAACAGTAATAATTACGTAACTGTGATTTTTTCAGCTCTGAAGATGCTATAAGTTTGCAGCGAAACATCACTTATTAACGATTATTTATTTAGCCTCAAAATTTCAACTTTTATTGTAAACTTTGATTGTGTTGTCGTTACGCGGTGGTTTAAACAAACAAAACAATAGTAATTTAAAGTAGTATTAAGATTGAGTCATGGTCCTTTTTGCTTTATAATAGGAAGCGATGATCTTAAGAAGGTATTTTTTGCTCCAAAATAAAACCTTGGAAACCTTACAAAAATGCACCTACTCTTATCACTTCTGGTTGTCAAACTAGAAGCTTCATTGCTGGATTATTGTTTTTAAACTTGCATTGAAAAGCAGACTAAATATGCATCGTTATTCTTTTTCAGTTTCAATTAGCTGGGCGTTGACTAAGCTTCGGTAGGCTCCATCCAGAGCAAGCAACTGCGAGTGATTTCCCGACTCGACAACTTCTCCGTTTTCTATCACAGCAATCGTATCGGCGTTTTGTACGGTCGATAAACGATGAGCGATGACGATGCAAGTTCTGCCTTCTCGCGCGTCGTCTAAAGCTTTTTGAACAACCTGAAAACAATTATGAGGCTAATAAAAACTTGGTTAGAAGCAATTTTCATGTTGATAAATTTTACACTAAAACGTAACTAAAAGGTTAGAAAAAAAAACTCTCATTTGATCCACAAAAACTGTTCCTTTTTCACGTAAAATGCACCTGCCATAAGCGACAACTGCAGCTGTATGGCTTTTTTATCCTTTTTGAGTAGCTTTTGAGCGATGAAAATTAGGAAAAAAACTATACCGCAAGTGATACAACACAAATAAAAAATAGTCTTCTTAGGCATTTTGACATGGTAAGCAAGCCAAACCGTAAAAAAGTACTAAAATGCTTTTTCTTCCGACAAATTGTAAAAGATTTACACAAAATAATTACTTTTTCGCTCTCAGCATCGAGAGCTGACGTGGCTTCATCGAGCAACAGAACTTTTGGATTTCTTATCAAAGCTCGAGCGATGGCAACTCTCTGCTTTTGACCTCCAGATAACTGTGTCCCTTTGGCTCCCACGTTTGTTTCGTAAGCCTGAAAATACAGCAAATTTTCTAGATTAAAATGTCCAAATCTTCGAAACTTTTCGTTTGACACTTGTCAAGACGAATCGTCAGAATGGAGAGCGCAGGAAAAATAACGAGTATTTATAGGAAAAAGCCGAACCGTGGTTGGCTGAAAAAAGGCCAATGAGAAAGCGTCATTAGTGTGCAATCTTTAAGCTGTACTCAAAGTCTTTTCGTTGGCGGAGGGCGGGGTTAGAAATTTTGATAAAATTGGCTTCAATAGCAGATAGATGAAAAGGAGAGCAGCCTTGGGCAAGAATAGAGAATTTACGGTCATCATAATGTTGAGCACAGGCAGGATTTTGAAAAAGATGAAGTCCAACGGCTGAATCAGAAGCGGTATTAGTCTGGGTGGAAGATTTGCAAAGACGGGCAGGAAGTAAGCGTTTCTGAGATGAAGAACAAGATTACAGCAAATTTTGTTGGCTTGTTTAATCTGACTTTTTACCGTCTTAAAAGCGTTTTTTGTGCATCTAAGCATGAACAATGTTTAATGCTGTACATTTGCATTCTCCAACAGGCCGAGAAAGATCCAACGGCTAAAAGTAATAACACCATAACTTTTTAAAGAGAGTGCTAATGATACTTAATTATTTTAGTTAAACACAGTTTAAAACAACTTTTGAACTTAACATATTTTGACTTCATTGTTATTGCATGTTTCTATGATCAGCCTTCATTGGAACCAACAATATTTTGGCGATGCATTCGTATCTAAAACACTTTTCTCAGCGTTATACAGAAATACATTTTGTAGTGAACGATACCAATCCCTAACAGCCCATATACGGTTAAGTTTACAAGCGTTTTGGTTAGGTAGCGTCACAAAAATGCGCAAACTGTTTTGCTCCGGTAGAAAATGAGAATTTCGTGTCATTTTCAAAAAACAGCAATTTATCGCTAGTTCAGGGACAAACCAAGTAAACAAAAGCCCTACTCTTATTCCAACTAAAGTACTTGTCGCAACGTTTAAAATCAATTCTATACCAACCAAAGGAAGTTCTTCAATAAAGTTGTGGATATTTGCTTTTTTTGCTGCAGCAATCACTTCCTCCATGCTGATATCACGAGAGTTATCACCATACTTGATATTTTCAGCGATGGTGCAGTCAAATAAAACAGGCTCCTGAGACACAATGCCAAGCTGGGAACGGAGCCAAGATATTTGTAGTTTTGCAGTGATGTTTTCATCCAAACGCTGCAATAAGTATTTGAAGTAACAATCTACACAAAATGTATTGTTTTTTTCGTATTGCGTACAAGAAAGCAAGCGATGGATGTTACAAAAGTTTATTTTATGCAGCATTCGCCAGAGTTGTAAACGGGCCAAATAGTTCAGGCCCAACCCGGGCCGAACCCGAAACTATAAGCCCAAATCCGGCCCGAACCCGAAAACTAATCTGAAGCCGAAATCATGCCCGAAAAAAACGAAAGTTAAGTTAGGTCTGAAAAATTTAGCTATGTTACCATTTATTTTGATTATATTTTTTGCACCCAAGACAAAAAGTACGTCTCAGGCCCGAATTAAGTCCGACATTTTTGTCAACTTTGGGCCCAACCCGGCCCGAATCCGAACCAGACCCGAAAAGCCCGACGCGACTTACAACTCTGGCATTCGCAGTGTTACATAAGGTGAAATACGGTATTGTACGGTGACCTAAATGACCTGGCGCCTAAATTTACCGCGAATAAATTTTCCTTTAGTCTAAAAAAATAGCCAACATTTCAAATAGGTTGTAACACAGCACTAAATTATTATTGATGTTAAATACTATTCTGCGCAGGTTAGGAACTCCAAAAGTATAGAACATGCTAGTAGTTAGCAAAATCTGCACCCGTTAAAGTAGTGGTCTTGATGCGACTCTCTGTAGCCGACTTCAAAATATTTTAATCCGACTAAAGCATCATTTTCGACGACCCTAATCAAAAGATTTGGTGTGAGAGCCTTACAGCCACGTTGTTGTAGAAATGATTAAGATGCTTTGAACAATTTTTTTCCGCATGATCGTTTCGAGCAAACAATAAATTTAACGATGAAAAAATCAAAAATTTATCAAAACTCTTAGAACACGGTCAAGTTTTGAAAGGAGGTGCGGATTTGCCGAATTTGTCCAAAACTAGCGTCACTGCATCTTTTTTGAGACAAGAGATAAAGACAGATATCTCAATGAATTTAGAATAACGTCACCAACACGATAATCACAATCATTCGACACTATAGTCGCTAAAATAATAGCCTACTACTTTACCGTTGTCAGCGAATGTCTCTTATTGTCTGTTTCTGTGGTGTGATATTTTAGTTGTTCTTTTTGTTTTCTTTTGGCTTTGAGTTATCGTGTCTTAATTTTCGCAGAAGAAATGCAGACTTGGAGAGCATGCAACCCTAATAGTGGCAACTCTGGTCTTAAATATCTCCTCCTTACAGTGTGCTTTTTTACTTTTTTGCATACTGCATGAAGAAAATGCGACAATAAAACGTAATAATGAACTAAACTTTATGTCACCAATGTCTGACAAAATTAAACTCCAATGACGGCAAATTGAAAGCTTATGACTTACTATTAACCCTTCATCAGGGTCATAAAATCTTTCCAGAAGTTGAATGCAGGTTGACTTTCCACAACCACTTTGTCCAACCAGTGCTAGGGTTTTTCCAGGTTGGAGAGCTAATGACAGGTTTTTCAGCACCAAGACGTCAGAACGAGTAGGATAAGTAAATTTGATAGAATTATACCTCACAGACCCTTCAGAAGTTTTCTAAAGATTCGACACGGCAAGACTTTTGGTTAAGAAGTATATATATAGCATGGCCATAGCCAAAAACACTATACTTGGCAGAGTATAAATTTAAATACTTTTAATGGCCATTCATAGTTACTGCAAAACAAAGATTTTACAGATGTGAGATTGTTCCGGCAGGTGATAGTTCACTACTTAATTGGAGTGCTTAAATTTAAATTACAAAAAATTTGTCCTTTATCTACTCCAGTTGCAGATTTTCTTTGTTTTTAGAGTACCGGTAATTTTGGTAGAGAAAATGGCCCGCTCTGATTGGGTCAGGTGAAAAAACACGCGTTGCTTATTTCATATTACTTCAATTACGCTAAGTAATCACTACTTTGAAGGTGTTTCTGTTTTTGGTTGGTCTACTCGATTTATTTATCAAGCTTTTTTTAGTGGTTAACTCCTTTAACTGCCTGGACTGTTTCGTTTTGATTATTGGTTACCAATACTTTGGTTTACGCCAGCTCAGTTGTTGAATTTTGGAATTAAGCGAAACTGTAGACAAGGTAAGTAATTTTGGAATTAAGCAAAACTGTAGTCAAGGTAAGTGCTTGCCTGGTTCTCTTGTTTATTCCAAATTTGCCTAGTTCCATTGTTACTTGTTTGGGGGGCTGGTTGACGTGTTTTATTGCATATTGTTGAAGAGTTAAATTTTGGCCATCTTTTTCACTTATTTTGGTGTCAGTTAATTTTCAATCATTAAATAACCATGGTACCCCGCTTATGAAATTATAATATTATAAAAAAACAAAGCACAATTCCAAAATACAACAAAAATAAATTTAAGTTCCTCTCACACAAATTTTGCCTTCGCGATTGTAACTGTCAATTTTTGGTATTCTTCCTATTATCTTGATCAATCGACCTGCCGCCAGCTTAGCTTGAGCATAATCGGGAGCAAATGAACTCGCTTGACCTGCTGCAGCTGCACCAAATAGCACAGCCATTAGCACTCTGCAAAAGACGACATTTTCAAATATTCAAATGGTCAAATAAAGCTTTAGAAACATTACAAATTACACTAATTCATTTTAGTATTTGTACACAGTATACTGTAAACAATTAAAATGTCTGTAATTTTTTAGAATAGAAGTCCGCAGAGCGTAAAAGCGTCGGTTTTGTTCTCAGGATTGTAAAATTGAAATAATCTAATTCAAAAAGAACTCATAGCTGAGTAATTTTTTCACTTGATCATTAATAGCTTTAATATTTATGGCTTTATCATCAGAGTCAAGACTGCACTTGCGCCAATAAAAATCTACAGTACGCAGTCAATGGTTTTAGAAAGAATACAATATATAATTTTTCTCTACATTTTTGTTGTTTGTGCTATGCTCTGATCTCACCTATAAGCCTACTGTACAGAAAACTTTAACCGACCATCATAAATACATTGCTTGAATTGTCTAATGTTCTACAAAATGGAGTAATTAATCAAAAATGTAAAAACTTTTTACTTGAATACATCTTCAAAATCCATTCTTCCTTCAGAAACCAACCAAGCCCCAAATCTGAAAGTGGCAGCATAGGCGAAGAATGTAATGCTTTTCGAAAAGCCAAATGTGACTCCATAAACGAAAGCATTTCGAAATGATTGTCTGAAAAAAATATGACAGAGGAAATGCATAATTGCTTTAAATGTTCGGTTTTTTTGCAGATGTACAAAAAAGATTATAGTAGGTATGATCATCCAGCACAGTTAAGCGCTGCATCTAAAAAGCTATGGTGATTTTATTCTGTTTTGAATTTTCTTCTTGTGTAACTTTAAATTTCGCCACCAAGACCAAATTATCTTTCAGGTGTGTGGTAGATACGAAAAAGCTTTTGAAGAATTTTCGCTTTTTTACATTATGCTAATTTTTAAGGGTTTCAGCTGCAGTAAGGAAGAAAAAAATTCCGAAGCAAATTCATAATTCATCAATTATCTAACTTACCTATGTGATTTTTCTATTGCTTCAGAAAAGAGTTTATGAAAAAGTTTTTCTTTTGTTAGAGACGCAACTGTTCGAATATTGATGGTTGTTTCCACTGCAATTTTTCCTGCATCTTCAAATGATTTCGAAACTTTAGCTGTCTTTAACACAAACAATATTGTTTTAAATTTTATTTTTGCATATTGGTAAAACAGTAACTAAAATTTTCGAAATCACACCATATAAAAACAACCTTTTCAGCCCGCTTTGTGAAGGGAAATCACAACAGAGACATTAATAACGTGATTCGGGATGCATTTTAAAAAATTGTACTATTATAATTACAATCTATCGCTTTTTTCTTGTTGTTTCATCTTAAATACAATACTTTGACAGTTTCTTTTTTGTGGTGTGGAGCTAACGCCTGTCTGACAAGACAGTATCACACTCGAGTTTGATTCGTGCTGCGTTGTTTTATTTTTCCTCTGCAGAACTTTGCATGGAAGTTATTATGCGGGATTGCGAGCCTGAGAGACAGGAAATCGGATGTACTAAAAAAAAAGGCTACTCGTCGTGATTATGCTGAGTAATATGACAGAAACACGATTTTTGAACGAGCTTTGTGGTTAAAGAAAGCGTTTAACTTTTACAGAAGGGCCAAGTGGTCAACCAGTTTTGGTGATCCAACCTGATAAAAAAAACTTGAGGTCACATAGACGCAGAGTGCCTGGTTTAAGCGCACTAATAAATAAGCTTTTACAAGTTAATGTTCATATACAATGAGCATCGCAGCTGGTTTTTCACAAACTTTACCTGGTCTGAGACAACACGAAGTTGAAGCATCCCGGCAAAAATCATAAACGGGATAAACGCCACTGAAAGCAAAGTTAGTTCCCAACCGAAAGCAAATGCAATCCCAACCGCCGATCCTGCCAAGATATGTTAAAAATAGATTTTTAGATGAAACAATTTGCGTTTTCACAAAATCAGTCAAAATGTGTTAAAATAAACTATTTTTAAAAACTAAAATGTCAAGCAATACTAAAATCAATCAATTTTCGGTCTTCAAGAACTATCGGCAGTATCTGAAAAGAGTTAGAAAATAAAACTACAAGCAAACACCGTGCGAAAAAAATTGCAACATCCTATATGCTAAAAACTGTGGAGCAAAAATGATGTCTAAGCGCAAAGAATGGCAAGCATGAAACAAAGCGCAAAACACAATGAGTTGGAAGTACTGCACAGAGGTGGAGTCTTCGAGGACGTCCTTGGCCTCGAGGACAGATTTTGAAGTCCTTGGCCTTGGCCTCGAGGCCTCAAGTCCTCGAAAATTGGCCTGTCCTCGGCTCGAGGACAGCACTATTTTTTGAATTGTTAAAATTTTGTGAAGCGCTTAAAAATTTTTTTGGAAAACGTTTTTTTGTGGAGATCGCTTGAAAAATTTTTGTGAAGACCTTTTTTTTTTTGGAGATTGCCTAAAAAATTTTTGTGAAGACCAATTTTTTTTTTTTTTTGAAGAGCACTTGCGCTTGTGTCCTTGGTCCTTGGCCTTGGCCTCGAGCATTCCTGTCCTTGGCCTCAAGAGTGTCTGTCCTCGGAAAGGCTGTCCTTGGCCTTGGCCTCGGATTTTTTTTGTGTCCTTGGGCTTGGCCTCGAGCCTTGTGTCCTCGACTCCACCTCTGGTACTGCAAGCGGTAGATTTAACAGTGACAACAACCGTTTTATTCTCAGCTTTTGTCTCCTTACATTCAAATAGTGTGACTCTCATCTTTTTAGTTATCATATTCTTGGTTGGGAAAATTACCTTAAGTTCAATGTACTGTATTTTATATTAATTTTTTTTACGAAGGATCCCTAATGCACAGTCAAAATATTTATTATTTATCTAGTGTATGCTATTTGCAGAATGTGCTGCTCGTGCGATGCTCTTATTTGCGATGATGTAAGCTTTTACAACAGGGCTGATACCAGTGGAGTACGCAGGATTTTCGAAAGGGGTTGTGGGGGGGAAGGTGGGGGCAGGAAATTTGACAATAATGAAGACGAAAAAAAGTTCTTCACTCAGAATTAGCCCGTTTTTCTGCCCAGATTTAGGTGAAGACCAAAAAAAGAAAAAGGTCTTTACCCTGATTCAGCCCATTTTTCTGCCCAGATTTTCGGCCCAAATTCCGTAGGGGGGGCATGACTCAATTTTGCGCACTATTCTAAGTTATTTATGTATTACTGGCATCCCAAAGGGGGGTCATGGCTCAATGGCCCTCCCTAAATACGCCTCTGGCTGATACTCTTTAAATTATTGGCTGTTTAGCATATCACATGCGCAATTAAAAATGAGATATGTTTTAAAATTAACTGCAAAAATGTTGATAGTCAATTTTTGGAAACAATGCTCGATGATATACAGAAGTAAAATCAGAGCAAAGCGCAATCATAAAAATCGCATTGAAAGGTTAAAGCACAATAGTGGGTTTCGTCCTAAGGACACATCAGGTGCTACTGTTACCATGTTCAAACAGAATAATTTTATGTGAATACGATTTTACAATAGCACCTAATGAGTCCTTGTGACAAAACAAACTATTTTGCTTTTAACTTTTTACTGTGATTTTTATAGTTTTTGCAAAAATAAACTATAAATAAGCTAATGCCAAGCATCAACAATGCAGCAGGTCTGGTAAATACCCGAAGGCGCATATGACTTTCGTAAAAAGAGAAACCAACCACAGTGCACATTTTTTAAAAATAAAGTTTAAAGCTGTTATTTTGTATATTACAATTTTGAATAATTCTGCTATAAGAAATAGAGATAGAGAGTCGCATTAGTTTATGTCCATAATTGTCCAATATTGTTTGCAAAGTTAGCAAAAACCTATTTCCAACTTTTATTACAGTCACTTAATTTTGCTGATTAATTAGCTAAACATTTGTTACGGAAAGCAAAAGGTCCGGATTACACAGTTTACTGATGAAGCTTACACCATTGTTTTCCGACGACTAATTTTTTTTCTTCATTGTACTTGGAAGTTACATTACTGTACTACTGTAGAATGTAATTTAAAATGCTATGAGATTGCATTTGTAAGAGTGGGCAATCAAGATGCATTACTGTAGCTAAAGAAGATTTGTCTTTGAAATGTCACCAGCAATAAATGTTCTTTGTCAAGAAGCATTTCAACTGAATAATAACAGCAATACTAAGCATAGTAATCAACACAAATATCTATAATCGGTTATTTATTTAATACTTTTGCTGCTTCTTTCTTCCGCATGAGGAGTTGTCTTTCGACTATTTCAGATAATTAGCCATTTAAGGTGTTTTGAATCAGTGATGCAAGATTATATATTAGTGCTTCTCAACCGGGTATACCGTATATCCAAGTGTATATCAAATCAAAATTAAGATATACAACTGAGAAAGGGTATACAAAGGGTATACTGCTTCGATTTGGTCTCCTTCTTTAACTCAATTAAATATGATTGCGCAAAAATTGATCCTACATATTTTTTAACATATTTTCCATGACAAATTAAATTGACAATATTGTGCAGTGCAAAACCAACCTGCAAACTTCGACATTATACGTTTTTGCTAAGTTAACTACTTCACAAATGCTATAGCTGCGTAATTGCTCATCACAAAAAGCAATTGTTCGTCTTAAGTTTGTGGCGTATTGATATTCGGTGAAAAGCGTTGGTTTTAGAACTCTTTAGAAGCAGACTTAATGATGCTAGCGCATTGCAATTGAACTAAGTGAGAGTTTACCAAACTTTCTGTTTATGGGTAGCCTTTGGCCAATTTATAAATTCGCTCGTGTGCCCCCTAAATTTTCTCATATTTTTAGCTGCAAATCTCAACTGGCTCTCACGCACAATTTATTTTCAATAGCTTATAGGCAACCCATCACATTTTCTTTAAATTTGCTAAATCTTTAAAATTGATTATTTTTGTTAGTTTAAAATGAAAAGGCTGCGTGATCAGCTCTAATCACGCAGCCTTTTCATTTTGAGTACTAATCATGTCAGATTTTCACCCCAGTAAAAACTTTAACTACAACTACAGTAACTATCTTACTGGGGCGAAAATCTGACTTCCTCAAAAGTTTTTAAACTCAGACTTCAAATTATTAACACCCGGTGACAAGAAATATTTTAATGCAATATAAAAGTTATGGAAGAATATCCTTATACTTAATTTAATGTAACCTTTGAAAAGTCAAAATGTACCCCTGATGGTATATGTACCCCAGTTTGGGAGCCCGTGAGCTAAGTGCAGTGCCAATGTGATACTGGTCGAGAATCCTCTTTCTGGTGACCTTGTTGTTAGACTTTGATCAGGGTAGCTTAATCTGAGGAGAGGGTACAATGGCAAGTGCAGAAATTGTTTTCGTGTATTGTTTAAAGCTTCCGGTGGGCTGCAAGGATAGGCTTTGTATGAATTCAGATGCTAATGAAACACTAGCCTAGGGTTACCTAAACCTTGTGTTCATGGTAACCCTATGAACATTTTTCATTTTGCTCGTGTACCCCCAAACTTTCTAATATTGTTCTGTAATAAAAAACTTGCTCTGTAAACCAAAAACCTCCTTGAGGATCAAAAAAAGGTCCAATCAGCAATTTGGAAGGGATTTTGTCTCCAAATTCTGTGGAAGACAGACAAAGTAAAAAAAGTAGGTCTCCACAATTTGGTGTCAACGCTTCCCCCCTACAATTTAAGTTGTGGTTGTATATACCACTCGAAAAGAAGAAATGTACCCTTCGGGGTAGATGTACCCTAATTTGAAGGTTTGGGAACCTCTGCACTTGAATAATGGTAAAGTAGATAAGTGAGTGAAGTGCCACCTATCAGTTTAGAAGAAATATGTTGAGAGTCTGCAATGTAACTTCTATAGAAGTATTATGTAAGCTTACATCTACAGACAGCATAATCACATTGCTATTTGAAAGGTTTACAAATTTCTTGCAAACTTAAAAAAGGTATACCACGTAAAAAAAGGTTGAAGAGCACTGCTATACATATTAGATGGTAGGATTTAAATTGGGCAGTGGTAAACGAATAAATGCACAGATAATAAGCTTCGAAGTTTAGCGCCAGAAATCACAAAATTACTGAATTATTGGCTACCGGAACTATTTAACCATAAAAAGAACCAATAAAATTTCAGAAGAGACTGCATGTACTGGATTTCAGTAGAAAATTTTTTTTAAATTATGTCCCAAATCTAACCCATGCTTAAATCGTTACTCCAAAACTAACCTAAAATCTAACCCTAACCCAAACCCTAATTCTCTGATCTCAACCTTTTAGCTTATACATCAATGATCTTCCAAAACCTTTGATAAATCATCCAACTTTATTTGCCGAAGATAGTTATATTTTGTTTAGCAACCACAGCCTTGTAAATTCGGCAACTCAAAGCAACGCTGAAAATAAAGCGTTTATGAAGGGATCATCACCAACAGGTTGACTCTTAATCCATATCAAACACAAGCTCTGCTATTTACCCGATCCAAGCAAAAGTTCCAACTTTTTATGTTGCCCTTAAAAATATTTCGATTGAAATATGACAGAAATACAACAGTGCAAAATGTCTACACATTCATCTTGATTCAACGCTAAATTTTACCAGTTATTTTCAAATCATTGAGCGACGAGTATCTACAGCCATTGGCATACTCTGCAGATTAAAATCTGTGGCTCCTGTTAAAATTTTGCTTTCTGTGTACTATGCTGTAGTTTTTCCACATCTAATTTATAAGGAATTTTGGTTTCGGGATGTTCGTCTAATAATAATTTGCATTGACCCCTGATGCTCCAGAACAAATATTTGAGAATAATGAAAGACTGGCAAATGAAACAAAAAACTTAAACCTTTATTCATAAAATTTGAAATGTTTAATATCAACTATACGAATTTAAGAATTTCAAAATTTAGTGCACTAAATTCCTAAATTCGTGTTTTTGCTTCAAAAGAACAACTTACCGCAATCTTTTAACAATTATTTTTATTACACTAAAAATATCACCTCTCGGCAATCCAAAAAAGCGGACAAGGATGCTTTTTTCTTATCCCTTTATAAAACAAATCCTTCTCAAATATCAATCAAATTCTTGGGAGTTAAGATTTGGAATGATATAACCTTAAATATCAGAACTTTACCCATCCAAAAATTTAAACAAAAATATAAATTGAACTTGATTCAGCAAAGTGCAACTACACAAAAATGATTATGTCGTTACTTATAGAAAACTGTTAATTTTTTATACATTCAATTTGTCGATCTGACTAAATATTCGATTTTTCAACGACAAAGACAATTAGCTTCTATCACAGGTGACCGTAGAATCGAAGACTGAAAGGTCACTTACGGTTTTTTGGTTGATTAACATGTATGGGCATTATTGCATTGTGCTATTTATACTTTACCTTTTAGACGAAATAAACCTCTGACTGACTGACTTTAAAAAAATAATAAAATATGTGCGGATGAATATTTTTCATTTTCATTTCAGTCTTTTTGACTTAAAAAATTTAGGTGAAACAGCCACTCTTAAAATTTAATCAGCAAAACGAACAATTTATCAAGATCAGATTATCCATCAAAGCAAGCTTACATACCTAATGCCAAAATACTTTGAAAGATTTGGCCAATCTTTACTCCGGTAGCACCTTGAACACGAGAAGCGTCATTAGCAAGACGAGTGGTTAACACTCCAGTGCTGTTCAAAGGCGAGTCGAAGAAAGCCATATCTTGCCGAAGTATCGCTCGAAAACCTTGCAGCCGCAAACGGGCTGTCAATTCCTCACCAGACTTTGCGAAGGCAGATGACTGTTAAAAATAAAGACTGTTGCTTGACTGACTTGTTAGAATGAGAATAAATCTTTAATGCTTTGGCTACACTGCGCGCTCAGGAAAGTTGAAACAAAGTTGCTAGTCTGGCTGGGCCTTTCTGGTCGGGTTCACGTTAGAGTTTAACAAAATTTCAAGTTTTGTTAGGGCCTGCTACGAGCTTTGTCTTTTAGGTACCAGCAAAACAAATGAAGACTCATCTAAGCGTCAATACAATTATTAGAACACAATATTTAAATTATTACTATCGTTATTATTTCATAATCACTTCACAATAAGTAATTATATTTAGTCACAGAAGTCTAAAGTTATTAAAAAAACAACTAGCAACTAACCACTCACACCTAACTTTACTTCGTTTTTTTTTGGGCCTGTTCAAGTCATTTTTCAGGTTCATTATGGATTTGGGCTTACAATTTTTAGTTCGGGCCTGAACTAGTCGGCCTGTTTCCAACACTGTAACGGAGAGATAAACTGTTGATTTACATTTCAACGTAGGCGTAGTCGGAGCATGATCACAAATAGTATTGACATCAGATTTGATCAGAAAACTATGGTTGCTGATTTAAAAAGGAATCGTTGGAGCAAAAATTTCAAAAATTGTGGACGAAGATTGAGTAATTTTGTTTTATTTATAGTAGCATGGTTTTGTATTTTCAAATTTTGTATTTTTGCTAGCCGTGGATGCATTAATTTGTAAATAACATTGAAAAATTTAATAAGGTTTTGCAAGAGTAAATTGGCTAAAATGGTTTGGATGACACTGCCTAGGCTAGGCAATTCGCATAACAATTGCGGCTATGGGTGAGATTCAACTTCTAAAGTCCTGACAAAATTTTGCATAACACCTTCCCATTTGCATATGGGACGTAAAAAATAAACGAAACCTCTAATGAAACACTAAAATTGTCCCAGAGCCAAACATTTATCTCCATGCTGCGGTTAAAATTTACAAAACATACCTATGCTTGTAGCTCAATGTAATGCTCTGAGTGGGTATTTAGTTTTCTTTTGTAATTGTAGTAATTACATCTTTATTAACCAAATATACTTGGGCATGAGACAGTGAAGGGAACTTTTGGTTATCTACTTGAGTTGCCACTAGTCTATCACACACGATGAGATGTTTCACATTTCTATTTCGGTTACTGTACCGGTATGTCAAACAGGGAAACTGTAAATACTAATCTTCATTGTCGTTGTCTTGACTCAACTGGAATCGAACACATGTCTGCCGTTTCAGTAACAGAAGCTCTATCCACTCGACCACAGATCGGTTATTCGTGTGATTTGGCTTACAATTATATGGCCCAAAAAGTTTTGTTGAAGCGTCAAACTTTTTCTTCTCTGCTTTCACGTACTTGGATGATGTTGGCTACGAAATTGAGGCAACCGATACCAAAGAATAGCAACGAATATGTAATAATTTGCTGCCGCTGTTCATCCGTGTTTCTCGGGTCTGCAAACACTGCTATGATTTCCGAGAAAACCACAGCAAACATGGGTTGAATGGAACCATTTATCGCAGCACATAAGCAACCAACTGCAAAGCAGAAATTACACAACGTTTAGCTGTTACAACCTGAGCCGCTAAACTTGTTTAAAACTCGGTGGTTATTGGCTTTGAGTTTTTGTTTTCACTGACGTGACATATTTAAGTACTGATAATAAGTTTTGCTAGATACTGACGAACAAACTTACAGTACTGACTGAGACGACTTTTTATTGCTTCAATTTTGCTCTGCTTAGGACGCTCAAAGTTTATCCTCGCAATCAACTACAACTATTGTATATTTTCAAAATTAATATTTACAATCGAAGTCTTTAAAATTTAAATACAAAATTTCTGAAAAAGTTTTAATTACTCACGCAGAATATATCCAAGTTCTGGAAAGTTAAGCTTAAACAGAGTGCATGCAGAAACATCTGGAATGTCTTCAGACTCTGTTGTCTTGCATTCTTTAATCTCCTTTGCTGTAGGGTTGTGGTGGCAGTAAATTTTTTGCAATTCTTTTTTTTCTTCTTCGATTTCTAAAAGCATACCGTTTTTTGATTGTTTTTAAAACGAGCTTGCGGTTTGAAACGGCAACGGTTTGTTTGGTTCTTAAAAAACGAACTTAGACTGAAAAAAAATTAATAAACAAACAAAAGAAATAAAAGAAAATTGATTAAATAAGAGGAAAAACTGAAAAACAAAAATCAATTATCAATCTAATTGTGCGAAAGACAAAGTGGGACCATAATTTAACTACCATAGAATTTAAACGTAAACAAAAACTCAAAATCAACGGAATGAAGACAGCCATTAAAGCGTAAAATAATAGTCAAAATATAAAGTAATGAAAGTTCCGTGCTGCTGTTAAACTTACTGCATAATAGAGGAAGGGGTGATTTGGCTTTGTCTAGTTGATTACAAAAAGTAAACAAATTGGATCATTACGATATGTACACTGCATAGCACATGGTACAGCTACAAGCAATATACCACACAAGAAAGATATTAATGGCATCAACTTTTATATTCTTTATTTAAAGCAACAAAACAAAACTAATGAATTAAGTGCAGCGTTGCTGACATTTTGACAATTACTGCAACTTATTGAATTACAGAGCTAATCAGCGTTGAAAATGAGATGAGTCAATCGTCTAAAAGTCCGGAAAAAATAGAGTGCAAGTTAATAGAGGAAATTTTGTATAGAAACAAATTTATAGCTCGCCGATTACAAACTTAGGAAGAAATAACTTGGTAAAATGAAGATCGCTCAATCAATGAATTAATCTAAGCTTGCCAATATTTTCATTTGCAAATCGTTGTATAATCTTACAAACTGGCACATTACTATTTTCAAAAATCAATACAACTTTGACTAAAAATGTTCAGCATTAGTTAATAGCATTCTTTGGGGAAGCCAAGTAGCAAAAAAGCAGGTACCCATCCAGAACTAACAGCCCTGTTGCTTTTAAATCACTACACAGCACGTGTTACCTTTCAGAGTAGTTTGAATCTGAGCTTCATGATCAATGCATTCAGCGGTGGTAAAATGATTTTCAAATTCGGCGCATTCTAAAAAATTGTTGAATGCCAAAAGCATTATATGAGCAAAATATTGCACGGTTGATTTTACTATTGTTTACCCTATTTTACACGGGCAAAAAATTTTTTCAACAAAAAGATTTTTACTCGAAACTAATTTGACTTTAAGTCAAGTTTCATCACAATTAACTTCTAAAAATTTCAAGTTGATAAGATAACGGGAAGTTCCCCAATTTAGAGGTTCCAGAAGTCATTTTTCGAAATCTGAGAATTTTGAATTGCCCGTGACGTCATCGTAAAAATGACGATGTTTTTTGAAAATATGGTCGTGACGTCACAAACCCATTTAAAAATAAAACTTGCTTAACAGCAATTCGCATGCCATATTTAATGTTCTTATGGCTTTTGGTTGTTTGTGATAGAGGCAACTTTTTCCCACCCCCTTCCCAATGTGTAAAATGCATTGGTGAAATTTCCCGCGTAAGATAGGGTTAAATAATTAATCAAATTCTTCAGTGATTTATCTTTTGGAACCAATTTGCTTATAGATTGCAAGATTTTGTTGATAACTTAAAGGTAAACGCTGAAAAAAGAAAAACAATTTTCTCAAGTCACTTACTGTATTCCATTATTGATTTTTATTCGAAACTATAAATTTTAGAATACTATGATGTGGGAATTTTCATACTGTACATACTGTACCATTGAATGGTACAAAACTGTCAAAACAACAACAATGCAGTTACTGTAATTGTCCATGAATAGGACAAAGGGGGGCTGAAACTTTTAAAAATAGTAATAAACTTTCTGTATAAATTTTTTTTTGAAACGGTCCGGTAGAAGGTCATAATGATTTCTATATTTCACCATTGAAATGTCTGTTGGAAATTATTTTAGCAAACTATGTTTTTGAGGAGGACTAGTTTTCGAGGAGGCAAAAAATGGCGATGAAAAAATTCAATTTTGAGCCAAAATGAATGGCCTCTTCATCCGCTGCTTTTCCTGCATTAACTACGCTGTGCTAGTATATATTGTACCTTTTTCATCGTGGCAACAATGCATTTTTACGAGATTCTGATATACTCCGTTTTCAATCTTCATCAGTTCATCATGGTTTCCTGCTTCCACAGCTTTTCCATCATGGAATCCAATTATTTTGTCCGCGTTTTTAATCGTTGAAAGTCGGTGGGCAATTACGATTGTGGTTCGGCCTAAAGAACAAGGTTACAGTTGAGCAATAATTTTGGAACCATTGTGCGGCGAAGGCTAAAAAAGCGTAGCCTGGGTGATTTAATTCGCTGTTAGATATACCTGTACCAATGGACTTTAGGGGTCACTAATTCCAAATAAAAGCTAGCATAAATAAAAATGCGTAAGTTTTAGCCCAAAGCAGTAACTTTATGGTTATTGCCCAATTTTCGGGAAAAAGCTCAATGATGATTTGAAGTTAATGATGGAAGGTTATCGACATAAGACGGAGGGGCAGAAAACTCTAGCTTTTTTTATGTGTTTGAGAAAGAAATACTTATTTCCAATTCGGTTCCAGCAGTCAACCTGTTGTGTTACAAGAGCAATTTTATAAGAACACAAAGCTCATTTTTGCTTAAAATTTAAAAACAAGTGAGGCTAAAAATTTTTAAGAAATTTTTAGGAGGGGCAGAAAACTCTAGCTTTTTTTATGTGTTTGAGAAAGAAATACTTATTTCCAATTCGGTTCCAGCAGTCAACCTGTTGTGTTACAAGAGCAATTTTATAAGAACACGAAGCTCATTTTTGCTTAAAATTTAAAAACAAGTGAGGCTAAAAATTTTTAAGAAATTATGATCAGCTATAACCTCAACTCAAAATTTATTGGTTCTTATACAAAATACGTGTAACTTGCGAAAAAACCTGCAAAGAGAACCCTACAAAAGTGCTTAGCGTTTGATGTGGTTAGACAATCGCAGAGTGGATGGTTCATGCAGATACACAAATGAAATAGTGTATCATCCACTGAAATCTGTTTGTTTTGATTGAGTATTGAGTATTTTTAAAAACATCAAAGATTTTTGCCACCCTATTTTTCTATATTAGCACGGAAACATGATTTTTCACTGCTTTTGTTTTTAACTTTTGTGGCTTTAGCTGGAGTAAAAAAAACATTTCGAACGATATCAAAGTAATTGAATTGATCGGAATTTAATTTCTGTAATATAAACAGTATGAACACTAAATTAACGTTACTTGAACTAAAGCGCATTTTACAATGAAATCATTTTCTGTGAAAATGAACTACAAGCATCCACATTTTTGCCAAGTCATTTAGTATACGCTGATCTAATATTTCTAGTGTCAGCTGGAGTTTATCCGCAGCAGAATGTTAATCTAAAGTCCTCCAACGAAATAAAGATAAGCAATTTGGTTTTAAGAAGATTTGCAACAATATTGAAGTTCATAAAAAGTTTTTTAGGAAAAGCCAATTTCCTTCAAACTGGAAATAATGGAAAACACAATGGTAATGGTATAAGATAAATACTGTACCTTGAGAAGCTTTCTCGAGAGCAGCTTGTACTATAGCTTCGCTTTCAGTATCCAATGCAGACGTCGCCTCGTCCAACAACAAAATCTTCGGATCTCGAACAATTGCACGAGCAATGGCAATTCTTTGCTTTTGTCCGCCACTCATTTGTACGCCTCCCTCTCCAACCATGGTCTCAAATTGCTAGAATAAACTGCGTTTTGAAAGTAATTTTAAAAACAATTTTGCACAGTTTAATGCAAATTTTTTAAATTTACAAATTTTTAGTAATAATCTGTAAGCTGTATAGTCGCAATATTTTGTTTTTGTTGAAAAAACTATATGCCTTGTATGCCACCACAGATTTTGATTAAACTTGTACAAATGTCTCAAACTGCACAGTTTGTTACAGAGTAATAGCAAAGAATGGCAAAAAAAGGAAAAGATTATCTGCTGAAGAAGACTTGTCAATGCGAATAGATTTCAATCATATTTTCAGGTTTGGTGGCGTTATAGAATTTACTTAAATGAAGTTTTGAAGATTTACCAAAAAGCATTGGAACCCTGACACTGAAAATAGGTCTGTATAAACAGCAAGTCGGCTTTTTGAAGTAATTGTAATTGTAATTGTAATTGTAATTACTGTTACAGCACGATCGTTTATAGTTAGATTCTAGATTCGAACCTAGGTTTTATTTTCTGTCGTTAACACGTTCATTTACCTTATTTGCATCTCACCTTTGTGTTGCGCGTCTTTCATTATTCGCTCGAAAGAAACTTTGCAAAGTTGCGTGAAAGACGCGCCGTTTTGCTTTTTGTTGATCACTTTGTAGCAATGTTTTAATTCTACCACTGCAGTTAATTCAGTTTTAATTTTAAACAGTAGCGTCAAGAGGTTTTTATTTTGTTGGTAAAAAATTCAGTTTTTTAGTTTAAGTGTTTTCCGCCCAGCCGGGAAATCCTCGATAAATCTGCTGGACTAGTCTTTTTTTAATTTGCTTTTGTTAATACAAGTTTGCTTTGAATCTCCTGTGTTAGCCTCTTGAGCGCAAGGACCAGGACAGTGAAGACCCAGGCATTCCGCCTAGGACACAGCCATCAATCTACAACAATTACATTTATTCACCCAGTTGCCTTGGCCAGGAAACAGCGAAGGGACCTTTCGGTCTTTGAGTCAAGCTGCCACCTGCCCACCTGTCTACCACACACGGCGGAGGCTTCACACAGTCCCTTTTAATGCTGAACGTCAAGCAGGGAAGCTGCGAATACCAATTTTTATAGTCTTTGGTTTAACCCGACCGGGAATCGAACCCGAGTTTACCGCTTCAGTAGCAGACGCTCTATCCACTCGACCACTGACGGGTTACCTCAGTATCAGTAGCAGAGTATAGAGAGAACACAAAAAAAAAACGAGGCCAAGGCCAAGGACAGCCTTTCCGAGGACAGACACTCTCGAGGCCAAGGACAGGAATGCTCGAGGCCAAGGCCAAGGACTAAGGACACAAGCGCAAGTGTTCTCCAAAAAAAAAGGTCTTCACAAAAATTTTTCAGGCGATCTCCACAAACAAATGTTTTCCAAAAAATTTTTCAAGCGCTCCACAAAATTTTAACAATTCAAAAAATAGTGCTGTCCTCGAGCCGAGGACAGGCCAATTTTCGAGGACTTGAGGCCTCGAGGCCAAGGACTTCAAAATCTGTCCTCGAGGCCAAGGACGTCCTCGAGGACTCCACCTCTGATCAGTAGGTTGCTATAACATGAGCTACATAAAATACATAAAAAGTGGTTTACACAGCATGGTGCGGTACTGTCACTGTTTTACTCTTTACTTTATTTCAATCCAAAACTGGCCAGTTGGTTGAGCGGCAATGTGTTATTCTTTTGAGCAGGAGATATGAGAGTCAAATCTCGGGCAGGTCAAATTGGACACAGTGTTGTCAACGGCTCTCTACCATAGCGACTTTTTTTCGAAAAAGGCTGTTTTGCCCGGGCGCAATGACTCAAAAATGAGCCCGGTAAACTCGTTATACACTTCAGCCTAATACAACGAGTATAATGAAAGATTTGATTTGAATTGGGGTGCCTCAGAATCTGACATTTACTGTAATAACAAACGTAGACGATGGGCTGGTTACATGCAGTTTCGGGACTAGACGCTAACTTCAATAATAGCTTCAAATTCTTTTAATATTACCTCAGGAAAACCCGTGATGAAGTCATAAGCATTTGCTAGTTTAGCTGCCTCAAAAATTTGTTTTTCGGAAATATTTTCTCTTCCATATTTAATATTTTCAGCGATGGTTGTATCAAACAAGATCGGTTCTTGCGAAACAACTCCGATGTGCTCACGAAGCCAACGAACGTTCAAAGTTCGAATATCCTGGCCGTCGACTTCAACAAAGCCACTCTAAAACAAAAATCTTGCAATTTTTGACCAAAAAGTAATGTTTTGACAGTAGAAGATCAGAAATAATGAGGGGGTCAATTATACTAGTATATTACAACCCCACTTTTTTACTATAGATTTTGAAATGCTCGGTAAAATGCTCCGGCACTTAAATCCAAAAGTTAAATTTTCAAATAATAAAAGTTATAATAACGTTTTCAAATTGTAACATTGAATCATTTTATTTCAACTGGCCAATGAACTATCTTACTATCTTGACATACAATAGATGATGAAGAAAAAACAAAGTTGTTTTATGTTAACACCTTGCCCTACTTTGATGGTAGCTCAAAAAATGCAGCTTAATCTTATTTAAAGAAATAAATCTTATTGAAATGCACGATTAATTTTTTTTTGGAAGTTTCTTTTTACGTTTTGCGGTGCTTAAATACTTTGATATTTGGTGCTTCTTACACTCCCAAAAAACTTCTTGCAGCAATTAAACAAAAATGCTGTGAAGGTAAACAAAAATCCAAAATTTAAAGTTGGCTACTCGCAATCGAGCGCACAAATTTTACCTCAGTATCATAGAATCTCTGAATTAGGTGAAAACAGGTGCTTTTTCCACAACCACTTTGGCCACATAACGCTGTGGTTTTTCCACATTCTGCTTTGAAGTTCACTTTGTTTAAAACCTACAAAAGATCAAAACAACGACACGCAATTCTTGCTACATGGACTCTTAATTTAGCAGATAGACGCGCGGAGAAAAAGAAACGAGCATTGAAGAAAAAAGTTTGCTCTTGTTACGAAGTTTTTTGGCGGTCAACCGTATTTGACTGATCTGATTGGACATTTCTTAGGACAAATGAACCGTGAAGAAAAATAGACAAAAATGTCAGTTTTTAGTCTACTATTAAAGGGTCTATGCTTGCATTAACGTGTTATCAGTCTTGCTCTTTCAAACATTATAGCCAGGGAGAAAAACGTGTACCAAAATTTGCAAGACTTCATTATAAAATGCAGCGTTTTTGTAAAATCAATCATGATTGAATGCTTGTTGCATCGACAGTTACAGTATAAAAATAGTCTTACAGGTACAGGAATAAGGGCTCGTTTAAAACCGACTCGAAGCAACTTTTTAAGCAAGCTTGTACTGTAAATGGGTCGATGACGTCACTCGCAAAGATTACTTGCCGTTGCTTTCCTTCGCAATCAGCCTTCCAAAGTGCTGTCATGGCTACTCAAACATTTGTAAAAGCTGCTTCACTTGCGGTCAAAAAGCGTCGTTAATTCCATAGCACTTCTTAATTTAATCGTTTTAGATGTATTTGCACCTGCTTAGAATTCGCCCAATTTTCAAGCTTTAGCGGTTTTATTCTTCATGTTTCTTAATTTGAAAAAACCACTGCTTGTTTGAAAGAAACAAGGAAATTAATAACCATATAGCGCCTAACACAAGAACATAATAACGGTCGCCATTGTTGAAAATGCACCCAGATCACATGATTATGACTCGCCCATCAAACAAAACAGGGCTTTAGCGTTCTTGACCATACATCTTAGCAACCCAGCAAGAAAAACATTGCTGAAACTAAATAATGAAAATGTACCTGGACATCAGTTCTGGCTGGGTATGAAAAGGCGACATCATTGAACTGAATGTCTCCCACCACTTTTTGGGGCTTAAAGCCTTCTTCTGACCAGCTATCGATTGCTGGAACTCGATCAATGATTTCAAAAACTTTGCATGCGGCGGCTTTTGCGGCTGCAATGTCTTCAAGACTACTGGCTACCTATCATTAATAACATAGTGTTGGTCATAATTTCAAGCACGGTTATTTGATTAAATCCAAGTTGATTGCAGTCTTGTAGTACAACACTTGATCATATACACTCTTACACAAATACACTTCAAGAATCTTAGCCAAGAATGTAACTTTTTTCATTAAAACCAGTAAGTTTTGGTTTGGAGCTAACTGTTCTTACATTTGCCGCCTCATTTGTTCTTTAACTTTTTGGAAAAAAATAAAGTGAACTTAATTCATTTATGCTTAATGGTTCGAGGTTGTCTTTTGTTACTGATTATAGTCATAAAATATCCTATAGACAAATCAACTATGGGAATTCAAAGAGCCAAGAAAACTCTGCTTTCTAAAGTTTTGGCCAGGTTTGCAATTACTTTTTCATGCAGAGGATGTTTTTGATTTGCAGTTAAATTTTAAGAAAACTAAACAATTTTGTTCTTAAATTTGGACAAGGCTGTTCTAGTACAAAAATAGGGTAAATTGATACTGTGCAACACGGTCAAACTTGACCAACACATTTAGCTAAGCATAGGAATACTCACAAGTCCCAAATACAGCGAGGCAAACATGAATCCAAAAAACGCTGTAATGACACTACCAACGCTAATGAGTCCATCAAAAACTAAAGTTGACCCATACCAAAACGCGATGCCATACGTGCTGAACATGACCAAGAATATACTTCCATTTGAAGCCCCATTAACCAAACCTTTAATTATTCCAAGCTTTCTTGCTCCTTCCAAATTGACTGCGTATCTGCAAATTAAAGCCTGGTGTTCACTGTGCGTAAAATCATGAGTTTACAAGTCAACAGAGTTGTAAGTCGGGCTCGGCTTTTCGGGTCGGGTTCGGGCCTAAAGTTGACAAAAATTTCGGGCTTAATTCGGGCCTGAGACGTGCTTTTTGTTTTAGCTGCCAAAATTATGATCAAAATAACTTATCAATATTGCCAAATTTTTCAGACCTAACTTAACTTTCGTTTTTTTCGGGAATGATTTGGGCTTCAAATTAGTTTTCGGATTCAGGCCGGGTTCGGGCATATATTTTTGATTTCGGGCCTGAACTAGTCGGCCCGTTTACTACTCACGTGTACAGGCGTATTTTTAATTTATTTTAAACATAGTTTTTTTGCTAATAAACTAAAGATACGCCGTACGCTCACGATTTTATGCACATAAAATAGTGGGCTGAACTCTAGAACAAATTTACTAATCTATCTTTCTACAGCCTCTATAGGGAGCAAAAATGCGTCCAAAAACCAAAAATGAATATGCAAAACATTTTTGTCCAAAGAAAAAGTATTTCGGTAAATAATTCATCTGCAACAAGCATTGAGTCAACTTTTTTCTGTACCACATTTGATATTTTGTTCTAAAGTCAAATATTTATTTCTGAGATTAAAATATACACTCTTGTCGAAAAAGCTAATACTCTAACTTAGAATCAATTAAAAACAGTAGTGCGTTTCAGACAAACGAATACAGCAATAAGGCACAAATCCTTGTGCACTGTCTTCCCAGCTACCAAAGAGCTCGATGGATATGGGCCAGAGCTAGTAAATTATTTTAATGATTTTTGACTAAATTGTTTTAATCATTTTGAACTTCATGTATCGCAAGGTGCAAATGCAGTCGATTGATCTATGCAGAAGAAATAGATTAAATACTTTGATAAATCATTACTCTTACGCCTTGTTATTTAAGCAAACCTTTGAATTTCTTTTTCTTGGCCATCAAAAGCAACCACAGTTTTTATTGAAGCAATAACATCTTCAGCAATAGCGCCAGCTTTAGCATATTTGTCCAGAACTTTCTTCGTAAATTTTGCTGTGGCCTGCGACAAAAAACACAGAATATAGCACTAATTTGCTACCGCCAAGCAAGCAACAATTCTCTGCTTGATAATATTTATTTGATCGATGAAAAACAGATGATTTCTTCTTCATGATACAGCAAGTAGCAGCTTCAAACAAATCCGTAACCACAGCCGATAAACAAAATGTAATTGCAGACCAATTCGCTATAATTTGTTATCTCACTCTTTACTAGACACTTTTGTTAACACCCATTAGCGAAGCATCTCTCTTCTTCTCTTGAACAGAGATGTAATGCTGAATTAGAAAATCTTAAAAACTAGGGCAATACTAACAAATTGAAAATAAATCCTAATAAGTCCATGTCAATTTATGTCCCTCCTAAACTAAATATAAATGTAGCAAAATTGAAGATTTTATATAATAAATGCACTTTAACTTGTTGTGATTCATCTAAATACTGCATCTAGGTGTAATAATTGATAATAAGCTTAACTTCCAATTTCACACCCATGCTGTAGAAAACAAAATGGCCTGAGCGGTAAGAATTTTAAGTAAAGTACGATATCTATTTCCTTCTACTTGACTTTAGCTGTACTTTGCCCTCATTCATCCTCATCTGCTCTTTGGTCTTATGCTCTGGGGGAACACTTACTCAACCTATATTGCTAAATTACAACGCCTCCAAAATAAGGCCACTCGCATTGTTTTTAATTATAAGTATTGCTGCCCGATAACTCCTCACTTTTGCAAACTAGACGTTTTAAAAATTGCTGATCAGTATACTTTTGAAGTTCGAAAAATGATGTACCAACATTCCAAGCAAGCTCTCCCTCTCTGTATCTCCTCAATTTTTTCTCCAATTTCTTCTATCCACTGTCGTCGTACCCAATCCACAAGTAAGGCTGGAGTCACACGATCAAGTTTTTTGCAAAGTTTTCTTGCATCAATCGAGCGAAAGGTCGCGCAATTTTATGTTTCACTATTGCGGGCACCTGTCGGCAATTTTATTTCGCAGCGGTGTGAGAATGAAAATCAGAGTCCAGAAAGTCTTGCTGAGTTCTAGCGGGCAAATAGAACCGAGCTCTATTTCGCCAGCAAGTTTTTCAAAAGCCGCCGTTCTCAACGAATGAAAACTAAGCTTTCAGCCGTATTTTTGAAAATATTTAGCCGCAGAATACAAAACGAAAACGGCCGAAGTCAACGCAGAAAACGAATGCGTCACAATTATCAAGCAAAAATGTAAGAAATTTTACCACTTTTGATTTAATCGACAATGGCGTATAATAACATTGTGCCTGCTCTTTTCTTATTTTTCTTCAAACACTTAAATGCGTTGCCTGCTGTTTTGTTTACGATCGCATATTACCCAGTTCTTCCAATTCAAACTTGTGTTTGGCATTTTCCAAATTTATTCTGAAAAGTTACAGTATTAACCAGAACTGCTGTAGAGTCATAAACATGCCGTCGTGATCAACTCATGAAATTGGACTCTTAATTAGAGAAATCAAAGAAATGCATTTGGAATATGCTTAATCCCGAGTACAAGGATAGAATAAAATAATCAGATGCTTGGAAGAAAGTTTCGGAAATTTTAGATCGAGATCAAATGGAGATAAGCTTTTGCTCACTATTTAGTAATAATTAAATTTCAATAAGTATTCAATGTATGATCTGGTTTTAATCAAGATCTTGAAAATTTCCTTCCGATCGGAAAAAAGTTTCCTCCCATTTTTCGCTAGTGCCGAATTTGTGATGGTTTTAAATTTTTTTTAGTTAAAATTTGATATGTCCACTGGCAAAAGAGCCTTTTGCGTTTTTAAGCAGTATAAGGATAATTTTCAGTAGATAATTTTCAGCTATATCACGCTGATTTTACAAGAAACCAATCAAAAATGCTTTTATTCTTATTTGAAAATAATAAAGCTTTAAGTTACCCTGACATCTAATTATTGAGCCCTCTGAAACCACAAGTAGCCTACCAGAAAGAACATACCTGGTTTATCATTACTTAATCAATCATGCAATGTTATGCAAATTTTATTCGCGATAGATGACTTAGCATAAAAAAGCTACGCTGCACGCTAAAGAGTTCCACACAAGAAAAGGTTTTGGACATTTTCCATTAATCTATTTTCATTTGAATGCAGGTTAAAAAAAATTTCATAGCCTTTGCGCACCCAATTTGCCGCAGAACTCAAATAGTTATTCATTACTCTAGCTGCAGCTTTTTGCTTTTGTGAACGACGTGCTCGTATCATTTTGGTGAACGAGAAATAATGAATCGACAAAGCGCATAATATTGCTATTGCCGCGGCAAATTTCAAAGAAATTCCCTAACAACTGCGTAAATGCTTTCACAGAGAAAAAATACATGTGATATAGCTTCAGCAATTTGTTTGCTGAAAAACCCAAACTCTTCGGTCTGGCAAGAAGCTGAGCAAAAAAATTGCTTTCAGGTGTGATAGTTCAAAAAACATTGATGAAAGAAAATTTTGCTAAAAACTTGATCGTGTGATTCCGGCCTAAGAAAAACCTGCATATTCCTGAATTCTCCTTTTCACGATGCCAAAAGTCTATCAAATACCAAGGCGCCAAAATTTGAAATGCTATTCCCAACAACATAAGAGATCAAAATTTCAATAAATTCAAAATTAACTTTAAAAACTCACATATCGAGAAATACCAAAGACAATAAACAATAACATTTATTTTAAGCATTTTTTACTTTATTTTACGATCAACGATGCTTGCACACACATTTTTTTTCTTTTTTATGCTACGAAATTCCTTTTGCCGGTGTTGCTTTTGCAGTAAGTTAGTTTTGTAGATGCTTCAGCGTCTATTCTTGTGGTTGGCTGCTTGACGCGAAGACCTTTACCGGTCCCTTCGCAGCCACCTGTTAAACATGAATTGTCTGAATGCACTGTATTTGAGTTATTGTTTCACGCTGCATTTTGTCTTGATCCGCTAAACAAATCATTTCTGTTCTGCTCTGTTCAGATCCAACTTCAACAAAAAAATTAGTCATTTCATGCTACACTTAAAGCGAAAAAAGCGACAGAAATCTATCACCCTTGAATGATTGCTTTTTCTCTTTTTTCTTTGAGTCGAACCGACAAAAAATTTACAAATTGTCTTTGGATTCGAATCATGGTAATAAAGGGGGTAAGCTTTGAGATTTGTTTTCGTTAAAATAACCACCAATTATCGTTTTTACATAACAACGTTTCATTCTCGGTTCAGTTGCTTGCTTAATTGTGAATGATACGAAAATTGCCAAGTTACGCAAAAACGGTACAAAATTAATCTAAGAGTATATAATGTCAGCGATGTTCCTTTGGTGATAAAAAAACTTTTTGATTGGCACAGTTCGTTTTGTAATTTGATGTTTTTGTCTTGACGCAGCTAATAAATAGCAGGCACCGAAACTAAAAATCGGGCTTGAAAAATGGACATTTAGAAATGCAAATTGCGACTGAAAAATGAATCAATTTCAATGAATGCTTGTAAGGCAAGTCAACACCAATTATTCAAAAACGTAACTCAGAATAGTAAAAGCAAAAGTCATGTAAGAAAGTCATAACATAAAATGAAATATCTGAAAAGAAGCTTCGAATGGATCTCTCGGTGTTCTAGTCAAGCAGCCACCTATCGTATAAATGATTAATATCTTTGGGGCATTAATAGAGTAATGATGACGCAATCGAAAAAGACTGTGCAATAAATGCCGGAAAACCGACCAAGTAATTAATAACAAATAAATTATAAATTTATTCTATTGCTAATTAAATCGTTTTTGAATGAAGCATTGAAGATTTAATATCTAAGGAAATATTATTCCAGATTTTGACTCCTCTTTAGATTATACTTTTTTGCAATCGATTAGAGAAATAACTAGAGATGTAAAGAGCATAGCTGCATGGGGAGTTGAATGTTATGGTGGTTGTGTAGGTATTCAACTAAACTTGATAAAAAGGGCGATAACGATAGAGAAAGATGGTAGTGAACGTGCGCTGAGCTATTTTGGCGGTTTTATGTTTGACCAAGTCCGATAGCATGAATACATTTAATTGAGAGTAGAAAGGAGTCTCGTGATCTCGATATTTGCCACCAGCAACAAGTTTGACAGCTTTGTTATGCAATGAAACCAGTTTGTTAAGGTATGAGGGAAATATGGAACTCCAAATGGGTAAGCCATATAGCATATGAGAGTCTAAGATGACATTATTCAACACGCTAAGATATTGAATATAAAGTTTTGCAATGTTTCTGGAAAACAAAATAAAAAACTAAAAAATTCAACGTTACTCAACAAAGAAAATTACAGCTGTAACGAAATTGACCTGCGTCATAAGATCATCAGGTCATTACGATTTAACTTGTAAGCCCGCTCAGCTTGACGACATCCAATTAAACAATACCTGGATAAGCTTCCAATTTGTTTTTTTTGTTAATTATCGCGAAAAATCGCCAACCTCCTTTTTAGAGTGATAATAAAGATTTAGAAGTAACTATTTTATTTGAATTTTTTATTTAATTTTTTACTAATTTTGACCCAAACGTAACCTTAACACAAACCTTATCTCAAACCCAATTTTTAACTCTTAAAAAGACAAAAATGCGCATATGGATTTTTCTCATTTTTGTTTTATTAGCTTTAGTTTAAACATTTTTCGGTGAAATAGTCACTCCCGACACAATTTTTTGGTGCTTTAGCAACTGTTTTTAAAACTAGAATGTCCCAAAATGCTAATAGCTATTCAACCATTTGGCATCTTAAACAACCGATAAGTTAACATAAAGTTCGGACACTTAATAATCTTATCGATTGGAAGCTATAGAATAGTATTTGACAAAGCTGTGTTGGATTTTTCCTACGCACCACAGAAAAATATGTTTTGGAAATTAAAATACCTACTGTACTTCGAAAGTACGAAGAATGCCTTTATTGCGTATCAATCAAAATAGAAGATACATACCTTGAACAAGAGGGCAGTTGAAATCAATAAAAATGGAGAAATTGCACTAATTACCAATGAAACTCGCCAGGAATAAATAAAAGCAACGATGATTCCAGTCACTGCTCGACAAAAATACAAAAGAGCCAATGAAACTTTATCGCCAATCCCAAGTTGAATTCGAGTGATATCGCTTAAAAGAGTTCATCAATTACTAAACCTATACCCTATAACGAATAGCAAACGCGTTATTGGGGTAGAAATGAATAGGCTGCACTATAATTAAAGCTTTTAGTTGAAAGAAAATACATTCAATGGATAGATATCATTCGATTGTTGAAGTTGACAGCAAACACTTTTATGCTATTACGACTAACTAAGATAAGGCAAGCTGTATTAACAAGGGTTTTGCATTATGTGTTTGTATCACTTGCCAGTATGTCGAGAGGTAACACGTATGTATTTGGAACGGGGATTCTTGAGTTCAATTCCCAAACCAGTCAAATCTGACAGTGGAAAAACGGCTTGTAACGGCTGCAACATTTCTTATAAAGAGCTTTGTTACTAGCACACAATTATGAGGAGCAGCGCCGAGCATTGCAAACTCTTTACATGCTTCGTCATAATTAATAAAAATTTAATTTATTTAAAGCACGTTGTGGCAAAAATTGATAAATGACATTTTTCAAAAAATTAGTTTTTCATAGATTTTAAGTTATTTGCTAAAACTAATTTCCCTGAGAAAAACATTGTTTAAAATTTCAATCAATTTTCGGTAATAAGCAGCTTAAAATGCTGCACTTGACAATAAGGCCAAATGGAAATTTAAAACTTTAAACGCGATTTACTCGAAACAGTGAAATGCGACTTATCAACTTTTGCCAAAACATGCTTCTTCTTGATTTTTGATTGATTAGTAAAACCCAACTTTCTATTACTAACTCTGGGTTTAACTGTAACTTGTATCTCCAACTTGAATCCTAATTCAAACCTAAGCGAAATAAGCACTTTATCTAATTAATTTGCCGTAATCAGTGTAATAATCAATTGTAAATTTTTAAATGCAAGAATGCATTTTTGCTTACTCTGCCAGTCTTGTGTTCAATTCTCCGATAGCATTCAAGTCAAAAAAACCAATTTCCTGTCGCAGAATGCTGCGAAAAAACGCAATTCGTATTCGCTTTGTTTGTCGTGTTGCAGGATACTGCCAGAATGCAATCTGAAAAGCGAAATTTAACAAATTGAATCATAATCGAACTTTCTTCACAATTGCAATGTTTTTACGAAAGCATTGCTTGTTGACGAATTTCAAAATTATTCCAGAATTTTAGCACTAATAGTGTTGAAACAATTTTTTCCTCTTTAATAAATAATTTTTACCAGATTGGAATCAATTAGTTTCAGCCGCTTTTTACTCACTTGCAAGGTTCCAAATAACCAAACAACAAAGGCAATGCAGGAAAAGTAAATAGCACTTGTTTCTATTGCTTCGTTCAGATCATTGTTGCCAACTGCATCTTCAACCGCAGCTTCAAACTCTCTAAAAATTCAGTTACAACTTAGGATTGTTTAACCGATCACGTCAATCACGCATGCGTAAAAATGCGCGATCTTTTTTCTACGTACATACAAAAAAAAAGAAAAATAGTAAATGCATACAATCAACGACACGCGTACTGTGTTCTGCGCGCGTAAAACGCGCAACTGGTAAAACATCAATTAGGCCCGCTTTTCCAATCACGATTATCAAGCTCGTGATACACCAATGGCCGGATTTACATTTATTTTTGTTGGAAAATTCCTGCCAGAGTAAGATGAGAACAAAAAAAAAGGCTTACCATCCAAGCGCGGGGCTCCTTGCGCTGTGCCACTGTGAAATATGGTATAATTCGGCCCTGAACACACGTAACATTTGATTGCATGTATTTTGCCTGCTTTTGCATTTCCATTTAAACTGCCGTTTTAGCGATCGCGCGTGTTTTGCGTGACATTTAATTGCGTATATGCGTTTTGCCATTTTTCTTGATCACTGTATGTAGTAAAAATATCACGCCTTTTCAACACGCGTATAACGTAAACGTGCCTTACATTTGGTAAAGCGGTCCAGAGTACTGTTGTAAGTGGGGCTGGGCTTTTCAGGGCGGGATCGGGCTTAAGATTAAAAAAAATGTCGTACTTAATTGGGCTTGATAAACTTACTTACCTTGTATTTTAAACTTTTCTTTGCGATAAAAGCGTAACTAAAATGACTTTGGAAACTGAATGACGAGTTTGTTTAAGAATCAATGCATTATTACCAAACAATTATTATTATTGCATCACAATTAATCAACAGTAAATAGTTTTATTTTAACTGCACGCGAGCAATAACGGTATACATTTTTTAACTAATTTAACTTCCGCTTTTTTTCAAGATTGGGTTTAGCTTCAAATCACTTTTTGGGTTCGGGCTTATGTTTTCGGGTTCGGGCCTATATTATTCGACCCGTTTACTCAGTCTAAAGCGTTCGTAACATTTGTGACAAAATTAATGTACTAAAACAGCAACAAGCATTATAATTTTTATTTTTAGACGTTTAAGTACAGAAAATTTTTTAAAATTAAGATATTTGGTTGATAGTTTGATAAAGCTAGTAAGTTTGTCACCGACCAGGAAAGAGCCAAGTTACCATCTTTGTTTTTTCAGTTCCAACTATCCAAATGTCTACTGGACTACCTCATTGACTCTTTTTAACGCGAACATCAGCAATTTCAATTAATTTCAAAACCATGTGAATTTTCATTTTAAGAGCGCAGTTTAGTAAATCAAATTAGCAGTGTTATACTATTATGCTCTTCGTTAAGAAACTATGAATTCGCTATTGTTTCGAAATTGTCAAATTGAAAACACGCGAATTAAACGAACTTGTTTTTTTCTGACTTGGTTTGATGTTTTATTTAATATTGTATATTAGTTCCCAATGTGATTAATTCTCAATGTGATACTGCAAATAAATCATAAGTCTAAATTTACTCTGTCGACGTAAAATTTGTTCCATAGATTTCGTTGCAAACGGTGTAGTTATCAAGGCAAGATGAAAACCTTCCGAATCCAACAAAAGAAGTTGTTACATCTCCCAAAACAATGAACATAAGCGGCATAGATACTCCTGTGATAATAGCTGATAACGTACCAATAAACAACAAAAACCAATCAAAGGTATTGGCAAAACGAAACTGAAAATCAAAAAAAAAAAAATCATTAAAATCAATTCGCAATTCTATCAGTCGCCAAAAAACAGTTTCTTGCGTAAAGGCTTTCTAAACTGCTGGAAACATTGTGTCCAATACATTGATTGCTCTAGCAGTTCGAACCACAATCTTCTTTTTCCAATAGGTAATGGAATGCAATTATTTTTGTAATGTTTCATTCGAATGTTTTAAACTTGTTTTAATTCAGACTATAACATAATGTCTCTCTTAAAGTGCTTACAGTAAAGCTGCAGTGTATCAGTAATGAATCAGCTAAATGCCACGGCATTAATCACATCATTGACCTATACAACATAACAACTGATACATTAACAGTCAAAAAACTTTAACATACTGTACTACAAGGACGATACAGTATAAACTGAAGTAATGTTCCGTGACATAAAATTCATTTAAATTCGTATCATTGCATTTATAGCTGCAATGAAATAAATTGGCAGTAATAAAACAATAACACAAAAAAAGCAAGTTTTCACATCAATGTTCTTCTAAACTGACGAACCAATTCATCATAACAGCAACCATCCTGCAGATAGGCAACTGCAAGAACAGCTACCGTCGCTACTGCTACAAATATCACTATTTTACTAATTCTTACTGCACTATAATCAACATTTCGACATTTATAAAATCATTGTTGTAGTGACATAAAGGACGTCTTCTCTCCACCGTAGCGATGAAATGTGCTTCGATTCACTATTGCATAGTCGGCTACGTCAGGCACCACTAATTCATAACTTAGTGCGTAAGCAGTTTGTACGACACCTTACAGACCGGGTTATTTCAGTACGAAAGCTCGGTTTGTACACTATGCGTAAGATCTTGAGCTTACTAGCGTATCCTTGGTTCATTTCAACCAACTTGCAGCCTTTACGCAGGTAATCCGGTACGCTAGAAGTACCGGTACGCCAATAGTACAAATTTGTTTGAAATAAACCAAGGATAAACTCGCATTAACATATTTTTATGCCCAATGCAGTCCGAGCATAACACTTACCAGCTGAAAAAAGCTTGTTTGTTTTGGTGTTTCATCACCATCAGATCGATTCGACTTGCTGGTTTTTGTTTTAATTCTAAAAATAGATCGACTTTCAGCATAAATTTTAAACTCTGACAAATGATTTACATTACGATCATTAATACATTAATATAACCAGATCTGATACAGCTTATACTAGCAAATAAGCTATCACGCTTTAGTTGCGTAACTGAAATTTAACTCAGTATAACAACGCTAGTAAAAAATATCAAAATTTAAAAAAATCAGCTTTATTGATATTTTTTTTTTAATTTAAAGAGGGTGAATCATCAGCTGGGATTAATGTACAAAAGATAAAAAAGCATCAAAACCTATTACCTTTACCAAATGTTAGCTTTCTACAACCTTTCCTTTCTGAGATATTTCATTTCAAAGAGAAAAATTTTCCTCAGCAGCGTTTCCAGTTGAAATGTAATCTTTATGAAAATAACGTTTTACAAGTACTTTTTACTAGTAAAGAAATACTTTTCCAAATAAAGTAGGATATCTCGATTCGCGAAAAGTTAGATTTTCGCTGATTATACAGCTGAGAGATCTTTTAAATTTTGAAATGAAGTTGTATTTCAAAACGATAGATTGTAGAAGGGCTAAAGTTTGGAGAAGATACGTTTTACGAGTATATGTTTCTATATCCGTTACACATAAGCTTAGCTGGATGCTTCATACACAGTTTTGATAATTCGAATTACAGTTGAAATCACAAAACAATCCGCACAGCTTAGATTCCCAATGTGAACCTTAAAAACGAGTTTCACGGTCTGGTTCAAGTTTTTGAATTTTTGGTCTCCGCTCGAATCATGAAATGTTTAAAACGTAAACATTGAAACTGCAACTTAACAGTACGTACAGCTTACTTCATTGCCACCGTTCAGTGATGATGCTCATAAATTGCTAATCCAACAAACATTTCTCCTAAAACAGTTTGACAAATGAAAGTTATTATGACTAATGAGAGCCTTTAAGTTTTATATTGAATGATGCTTGCATCAACCCTATTGAAACAGACAAAATGTTTACTTGACAAAAATAATTAAACCATAATGAGTTTTGGAAAGTTTGAGCAAGCAAAGTTTTTTAAAATTTGTGTTTTTTAAAATTTGTGCTATAGTGAATTAACTTATATTAGCAGTAAAACATATTGCGTTGCCCCCAACAGTTAGGGCAACGCTGAAAGTTTTGGCTAACAATGATATTTATTACCGTTTTTACATCGTTTATGTATTTTATTGTTTTTCTATTATCGATCATCGCTGATTACTGCCACTATTCAATAATGTGGCAGTAATCAGCCATGCATTACAATGCCACAGACAGTCTGAGGTAGCAGTTAATTCAAATGTTGCCAAATAAAATTGCAAAATATTATTCTAAATTTGGGAAGCATAACCTTATCTTTGAAATAGCTATAATTGGGTGAAAAAAATCAAGTTAATGCAATAAAAAATCAAATAAAGCTCATTATTGCACTAATATTAGAAGCCTCGTTGGTTTTGCCCGCTTTCCTCTTTTCAGATTTCTTCACATTTTTAAATTGTAACTGCATTAGTGTAACTGCGAGAATTGACTCACTAAACGCAACTTTTTCTTTTTGGCTATTCATAAATCCATCGCTGTTTAAGTTTAATTTTTATGAAGCTTGGCAGTTTTTTTACATTCTCATGACAATAAACTATGTATCGCAAACTGCAAATTATATAATCTCAATTACTGACATTCATCCTGATACTGATCAAATCAATTCAATGCAAATTTATCTTTCGTTTGGAAAGGCAAGAAAATTCAACTAATTAACTTTGCAATGCACAATAGGTACGTTTGAGCTTGTTTGTCGCAATCAAATTTAATATTTTTTACTTTTAGGATTACAAATTTGTGCAGAACAATTAAAGGATGTCAGCTATTTTTGTGGACATTTCATATTTCTAGGTTACGATTTTTTATTATGTTTTTGGTTTTAGGCATCCGAACTGTAGCTACAGTTTAAAACAAACAATAAAAAAACATAACCCCGAAGAACAGAAAATAAGCTTACGGTATATCTGAAAATAAATGTCACGTTTAACTTCAATACGTTGTTTTTGCAAAATTACAAATCAATTATATTCATGATCGCAAATGATTTTTTTTATAATCGAATTGCTTTAGCTTCCAAAAATTAGTGAAATCTACAGCAGCTGTAGCCTAACTCTTGTTGTCAGTGTTGTTTAAATATCCGTTTAGTTGCGAAATGCTATTGGGATTCTTTTTTTTTTAATTCGATTTCCAACTTACAGGCTACAATAAAAAACAAGCTAAATATACTTAAAGAAGATGTTTCGCTTATTTCACGTTTTTTTCTTAAAAAACAAAAACCTGACCTTTTTACGAATCTTCAAAAAAAAAAAAAAAACGAAAACAAACTGCAGCTGGTATGTTTTCATGCCTTGCTAATAAGTTAAAGCAGATTCAACTGCATTAGTTATAATCAGTCCAAAAGCAATTGAATCATCATTTGTCACGTTTTTTCAAAAGATGGATTAAAGTATGATGCTGTTACAGAATTGCATGAAATTTACAGTAAAGGGAATACATAAATCGATAAAACAATTTACAAATTGACACCGCGCTGATGTTCAGGTTATGTGCAACCAATTTGCTGTATTATTTATAGTACATTCACAGCATTTTTAAGTCAAAAAATCCGTTGCTAGGATTGGAATCGAAAGAAGGCATTTAGGTGGTTAGAAATCTGCGTAAATACTGCTAAATAAATTGGACTTCAAGCATTGTATTTTCAAAACCAATGTCATTCTTTACTTTAGCGCCATTAAAGATTCAACAAATTGCAATTAATAGCATTAAGAAACCTCATCACAGATTAAACTACGACAAAGAAAACAATAGATGCCTCAAACTTTGTTCTGTAGTCAAGTTTCAGTAAACTTAATTACAGTACTATATATTTCTCGGTTATTTTAGTGTTTTATATACTACTGCAAGTTTTACTTCACAAAAAAGCAAAAATTAATGGAAAATATCAGTTACCCAAAGCTAATGTTTCTAAGTTCAATAACAAAATTTGTCACTTAGTTTGCTCGAAAAAAATAACGCTTTTTTTTGTTTCAAACGCAGCTTTGGCAATTGCAATTAGTCTTTTTGGCAGCTGGTTTCGATTCGTGTTTCATGTGCTTGGTCTAGCATGACTCGCATGATGACTCGCACTTTTAAAATTTCGCTTTCTGTTATTGAACAGGTTTTATGAGTGTCATTCACAGACATACTGTAATTATTTAACTTTTTGATATCGATTTGAATATTCTAATTGCGCTATATGCAATAGCAAAGTCAGTTAGACGGGGAAATTAGTTGCCATTGCTTATACGCGTTGTATTATTTAGGGTTTAGGTTTTCGTACGGTTAAGCACAGAATTGGTCGCTCAGCAAATATTTCAACATGCATATTTCTACCTAAAGGTACCAAAAACTAAATGCATTACCTTGCTCTAATCCTAGCTCTGACTTTTGCTGCAAATCTAGCCTAAACTTCCCTTGTTTATTGCTCGCTATACCAACCCAATTTACTTTACTTAGATTTTTCTATCACTGTTATAATATTGAGGTTATGTAAGGTTTGCATTTATCTCAGTATTCTTTCAAAAAACGTACTCAACGGCATTCTGATCTTTACTGCTCCCGAAGCAAAAACCAACATAAATTGCCTGCAGGCATAGTGGACTGTCAGATTATGCTTAATGCAAAAACTAAAAATAATGTCTTAACAATAGCGGCTAGTGGTTATTGAAAAGTTTGATTCTTTCAAGACGATCAATCATGTTGAAATCTAGTGCAATTATACAGTAATCGTGCAGCCTACTAATGGTAATGCTACAAGCACGCACGCAAAGACAGATGCGAATTGTAACAATGCTACAATAAGCTACAGCAGAGCCTTTCACATATTCAGATTTTTTTTTCAAGAATTCATTTTTAATTTAGGTCTTATTTTATTCGTGTTTTCATCAGTTTATTAGTTGTAAGTGGTATCACTCGGCTGTATGGCTAAAAAAATTAATGACTGCAAACATTTAACGGTAATCTACAGTATAATAATAATAAAAAAAACAAAAAACTAAACATAAAGCTTAATTAGAACAATCAAAAAGCAAAGAAACTTAAAAGAGTAGATTATTTGACTCTAATTTTACTTTAGTTGTTAAATATTTATCTTTTAGTTAATTTAATCAAATTAATAGTTTAGTAAATACATTTAAATTTCTCTTTAAAACAAACTTATTTACGCTTTTTATTTGTCTCCATGCTTGATTTTTTTGCTTTATTTGCTGTTTTTATTCTTTGTCTCTCGCTAATTGGCGCTATAAATATTTTGAGTCATTAAAGTGTGACTAGCCTTGTTTTGACTTGTGAATGGCCCAGCGGTAAAGAATTGCACTCAAACTTGCAAGAGCGAAGGTTCGATTTCCTGCCGTAGCAAATTTTACAAGTGGAAAAAAGATTTGTGTCCTTACTAAATTTATGTTTGTCCTGCTTTGTTAAAAGAAATTGTGTTTGAAAACAGTTTTGTGGTACCTATGAATTTACTGTATGTTCGTTCTGTAAAAAAAACTTTTTTTTTTCTTTCTTTTTGCTTTAGATCTCTACTCAAAAAAACAAAACAAAAACTGATAACCCAAGCATACTTGGTTCCCTGCTGTTGTAAATTCCTCAAGCACGTGTTGCTGCTTGTGTTGAAAAAATTGTCTTGTGCTTTTTCTTGATTAATGTTCATGTTGTTCAAAAAAACTAAAATAAAAGGGAATGTGTGACCAGATTTCCTCCTAGTTAACTCACATCCACTTTGTCGCTACGCCAAATTTTGCAGTTTAATTCCTACTTTCTAAGTTAATTTGTTTGCAAGTTGAGTGCATCGTAATAAATTATGTTAAGTAAAAAAAAGTTTTGGATTTTTTTTATCAAATTTATAGTTTTAATCCCATACTTTTTGATTCAAAACTGATTAAAAGATATATATTATTAAAAAGGCATTCACCTCAATTTTTTTAAAACGGAGAAAAAATCTTAAAAAATAAGTTTACCAACATGATACCAATGTTATTCTTGCTACTCATCAGGTAAAGAAAGTCTAAGAGAAAAAATTTCAAGTTTCTTCTTAGAATCCAATTTTGACCATCTTGTTTTCTATAGATTGCGCAATGAATCAGTTTTGTAGAAAGATTTCTCCTATTTCGAGTCTTGCTAAGTATCGGGCTTCTTGGAGCTGGGTGAGTGCTGAAGGTATAGATAGATGAATTTGTGGAACAACTGCTGCTTGAATTCAGAGAGATTAGACGTTTTTCTAGAGCGTTTTGACCGCCACGAGGTATCAAAGTATTCGGAAACAAGACAAGGTTTTAGTGCTGTAGATGAAATAGGCTATAATCTATTGCTTACCACAGATAGCCTATCGGCAGAAATCATTGCATGTTGAAGGCTAAAGCATCATACTGTAGCTGACTAGATCTTAGATTAAGATTCCAGTTTTTAGTAAGCCAGTAAGGTTTATGCAATTGTTGCACAGGTAGCTTAGGCCTAAAAGTCAGAAAACCAGTTGCTTTTTCACGTAACTATGTTTTGCAAACTTCAATGCTAAGCATTGATTTTTGGTAACATTTTCTGTATAGATTTGCTACGGTTATTAGCATATGTACCTACAAAGCCACTGCCTTGACAGCTGCAGCTGTAGTCAGTCATATGGAACGGTTTTGACGCTCTTCCGTTCGGTTTGGCAGTGTTCGGAAAGTGTTTATCTCTCATCTAAGGGGAAAAAGAATCGGAATTTTCTTACGATTTCTTGGCCGAAAAGAATCAAAATTGGTGTAAAAAAATCCTAAAAAATTGCCAAAGTTATTTCTTCATAGTTTCACAGTAAAATTTTTAAATAAAAAAGTTCTGAAAGCTCTTTTAAATTTTTATTCACCAAGTTGCCCTGTCTAGGAGACAGCGACACGCTACCAACTGCCCGATGGTCTACACCATACGTTGAAAGCTTCAGAGCACTATCCTTTTTAACGGTAAACGTCAAGCTGTGAATACCACTTTTTATAGTTTTATGGTTTGATCCAACCAAAATTGAACAGGAAACTACCGATTCGGTAGCAGACGCTCTCTCGACCACTGTGTTTCGAATGAGCACCCGTATTACAAAAGTTGAGTGGCTGGGAGCATCCCGAGTGCCAACAAAGGTAATCGGGCTCGATTCAGGTTTTAGCTAAACGTGCTGGGATTCCGGCTTCGACCTAGCCTTCAATTTTCTGCCCTGCTCATCTCTACCAAGGTGGATAAATCAAAAGTGTTGTTTATTGGTCAGTGAACAATAAAATCAGGAAGAATGCGCAATTTCTTTTGGGCATACTATAGAAGTATAGAATTGACTTTTGGTCTTTTTTCAGCCTTTAACTCTAGGGAAGACCATATTGTGCTTTCTTACATTGACCTTGTATATATTGATGCTGTATATATATATACATTTTTTTGTTTCACAATTTCTTTCTGAATAAAAACAAATATAAAAATGAAATGAATCAAATAAAAAGACAACAAACAGGTAGAATGATCGAAGGCTGAACGTAAAACGACAAGCAAGCGAACGTTTTTATTAAAAACAATACGAAAAGTCAAGACGAGGCTAACGTCATCAAAAACAATAATTACATAATTAATAAGAAATGCTTGGATTAATAAAACAATGAAAAACAAAAACATTAATAAGTAAAACAATCAAAAACATTCGACTCAAATATATTTCGAAAAATGAGTGGGTTACTACAGTGTTGCAACGATTAATTTCTTAAAAATTTGGTTTTATTATTCAATAATTTTAGTTTACTTCATGCAACCATTAACATTCAAAATGTTTGGTTTACGTTTAAACATACCTAAACTATTATACCCTAACAGCCGTCAACGATGAAGAGAACAACAGTAAGAGTAGCTGACAAGATACTGTAATGCCATAAGTGGGCAAGTTAATGCAAAACGTTAATGCGAAGTTAATGCAAAAGTTAATGCAAAACGTTAATGCAAAGTTAATGCAAGTTAATGCAAAGCTTCGTTAAGCTCTAGTCCGTTAACAAACTTCACACCTCCGCTAACGTTAATCCGTTATTTTAAGCTTTAATTAACGGAAGTTAATGAAGTCCGTTAATTCGTTAACATTTTGCATGTAATTTACGTTTCTTTTTATTCACACTTTTCTGGAACACGTAGGCTATTGACGCTCCTGAGCTGATTGTAAGGAAATATTTATTGGTATGGTGGTCTTTTTGTATTTTGGAAGTTACATTTTACAATCTAATCAAATTGCGAGATAAAAAATAAGTTCAAATGCACAACGAAGCTGCGATCGGAAAATCTTTGGAAATTGTGAACAGCGATAATTAATAGACCTATGAGGCTGCAACTTATTATTTGCCACAAAAAAGAGCCCCTTCTATGGATCTCGTGCTAATACACAAGAAGTGTTACCAGTGCAAATTGGTTTGTACCGGTACGATGACTGAATGGTGCAAGAGATTAACGATAAAACACTTAACGGAAGTTAACAGAACTTAGCGGAAGTTACTTTAGTCCGTTAACAGCACTTAACGGAAGCTAATTTAGTCCGTTAACATGAAAAAACTTTTTAACGGATTAACGAGTTAATGAAAAAGTTAGCTTCGTTATTTACGGATTAACGATTAACGGACTTGTGCCCACCTGTACGGTATAGCAGTATATTTTGGCTCACTGTCGGTAGCGTGGCCGAGTGGGTAAAGACGTCGCTTTTATAACGAACCTGATTCCATGATCTGGGTTCAACTCGCACCTTGGTCACGATTTGCATCTTTGGATGAGACGTTTTACTCTGATTATCTTTGCTTGATGGCTTCAAACAAGCAGCAAAATCAGATGACGCTAATTCAAAGAAATGAACAGGAACATTGGATTGCTGGAAACTCTTGAGCGGGTGCAGATTTCTCTAAGCGCGAAGTAGCTACCAAATTAAAATTGCGCGAATCGTCCAACAGTTAGCGTCTGAGGCTGTATGGTGACAGATATGCACTCAAACAAGATTTGACAATTACTGCAAATGCCAATCAAGAGTAAATTACAAAGGAAAAAGATGAGCTAATTAATTTTTATTTAGAGACACAATTATCTGAAATCACGATATTTAAAGCTAAAAGATGCAAACTTGCGTATTATTACATTTAGGACGCCCGACAAAGTCCAACCTCAGACCTCCATGTGGTGTCGGATGGAAACAGTGGAAACGCTGGCAAATTGAGGCAATGGCGTCAGGCCGATGAAGATGGACAAGGTTAAGAACAGAGGTGGTCAGTAACGAAGTAGTTCTACTTAAGTAGATTACTTAAGTAGTATTTTCGGTAACGAGCGACTTACTTAAGTATTTTTCATTTCTGATACTTCTACTTTTACTTCAAGTAAAATCCTCTCAAAGTAACGCTACTTGAGTAGTAATAACTTTTATGTAAAGTAGAAGTAAACGCCTAGCCATTATTCCACCTCACAACGTGTACAATAACGAAGTAAACATTATTCCACCTCACAACGTGTACAATAAGTACGTATCGAGTTTGTTTTACTGTACAGTACTACGAAACTTATTGAATAGTTACGCCGATTCATTTACAGGTCATCTAGGGTAGTGTGTTTTTGCGTTGCATCAAATACCAGGTGTTGACTCAGTTTCACTAAAAAAAACAAAACATACCGAACCCTGATTAGCATGGTACAGTAGAAAACTAGACATGCGCATTACTCCTGGTTCATACGAAAAAGATTAGCGGTTAACGGCGTTGCGTTTGCTGCGGCCCGTCTGGGGTCCAATTCCCAAGCCGGTTAACGAACAGTGTTGCTAACAACTCGCCATTGCTGCGACATTTCTTTTCAAGCTGTGTTGTCAAGGCGAGGAGATGAGCCCAGAGTCCCTACTAAATCGTATTCGTGACACGCTTCGGTGTAATTTCAAGAGAATAATAAAACTTTGATTTTTTGATATGCTACCGTAAGTATGGCTTTGCTTGAACACTGATCGTACGCGTCACAACAGCAAACCTTCGAAGAATAAACAAACACGTGAAATTCGAAATTACTTTCTACTTTCATTACTTAAGTAGAATTAATTTTGACTACTTTCCTACTTTTACTTAAGTGGAAATGCTTCGCCATACTTCTACTTTTACTTGAAAGGCATTTTTGAGTAAGTAACAATACTTCTACTTAAGTAGATTTTTCGACTACTTTGTCCACCTCTGGTTAAGAAGTGCAGGAATTAGCGATCAGGCAATAGCGCAAGCGAAGGGCTGATACTGCGAAGTCCTGCCTTCGAATTTCCGACCCCTGACTCTAAGGCCAACAGGAGGTTGCGGGCTTACAAGAAACCGGTAGTGATGAGGCAATACTGTGGCGGAATGTCAATGCGAGTATAGGGTACAGCGGATAAAACGCGCTGCCGTGTCGCGGCCACAAGATAGAAAGAATGCTGGTCCTAGTCTAGCCAACGTAGGACTTCGTATCCATCAGCTTGTGAAAATCCCCGTGCACCTGTAGTTCCAGATGGCACCTGGGTAGGAGTCTGCATCTGTATTGGGGGGGGGGGGGGGGGTCCGCTGAGGCCAGTACTCCAGAGATAAGTCCGTCATTTGCAGTGTTGGTATGTTGCCATCGGTAGAAATGGCAGTTCGTAGGTTTCTGTCTGTCTGAATAATCTGGTCTTTGGAACTTTTCCCAGTTTAAAGAAAACCAACCCCGTAAATATGTCGATACATAGATTAAAGAAAGTAACGCGGATCGCACCCCTAAATTTAGAAGAAGTGGCACTGTCACAAACAAGAATCAGTGAGATCTTGAGTGACAATGCCAACAAAGATAACACTCGGCCATCTGCGCCTTCTCGCCCAAATGCCGAAAAAACATCTAACCTGAGCCCTCAAGTTGAGAAGGAAATTCCTTTGCTAAAGGAGTCCGTCTCAGAAGCTGAGGGTACAGCAAAAGTGGCATGGTCGGTTGTGAAACCAAATACCACTTTAACTTCCCCTGTGAAGCCTCAGAATCCAAGGAGTTTTTCGGATATTGCTTGCACGTCTGAAGAGAAAAGAAGCTAGTGATCAAGGGTGTGGCTGGTATGTCACTGGCGGACCATCATTAGGAGTCTTCTTATCACTCCTCGGGTCAAACCAAAAGAGCTAGAGAATCTTCGGCTTCTCTATCCTCTACAACAAACCTCCTGCAGAAACGTGGATGACATGAATTCGCTCATGATATGCAAGAAGGCAAAGCCAAGAAAACGACGGCCGGCACAAGCAACCCAACTAGTTATGCTGGGGCTGTAAAGCCAGCAATCAAAAATTATAACGAGAAAAGAATTTGAAGGTGATGGTGGTAAGAACAGCGAGGATCTTCGTGAGGTTCAAAGTGCCATCACCAAAATAATTCTCCGTGCCGATCCGGTTTTTCTCGTCCGTATCGAACGTACTTTTATCTTTGAAGATAAAGTGCTGATGATCTGTAAGGATGAGAAGACCTTGGGTTGGGCAAAACATGTGGCTGAGGTCATTGTACCGTCCTTGGTAGGTCATCACAGCTACAATGCAAAACGCCCAAAAGATTTACCTCCAGCAAAAACCTTCGGAATCTGATTACCAGAGGATGAAGGCTTAAGCATTTCCGATACTCTTTCTCAGGTTTCCCCGCTGCAATGCGAAAATCAGTCGCAAGGATTTGGAAACCGAGCATTCAGCACAGGGAAACGGAGGAGTTCTACATGTAGTATCTGTTCGGGAACCTTCGCTAATCTCGCTTAAAGAACTGCAGTACAATCCCTATGCTGGTTATTGGAGGGTGCAGTTTCAGAGAAAAAAAGTTGCGAAGCAGTTTCAGAACCCGGAGACGTCATCGCGATCGCCAAGGGATGAAGAATCTTGTGAGGCAATAATGAATACAGCTGAGCCTGACGCTTCAGCAGGTACAGAGAAGCCGACGACTTCAAGTTCATAGACGTCAAAGCTTTTCTCTGCAACAGGAAGTAGCCAAATCAGTTGTTCTAAGAATAAAGCGCTCTGCTTGAGTACATCTATCATATGCATAAGAATGGTTTAGGATTACAGCGGACAACTCGATAAATCAAGTAAAGCCACTACGACACGTAAGTTATCCTTTCATATTTAGAGTGTTGGCAAGTTAACCTACACAGATGTAAAGCAGCTAGCTGTAACACGTGTGAAGTAATAAAAACGTACGTTCCGGGTTAGTATTAGCTCAAGAATCATGGACATATGCAACTAAAATCGGAAGTAAGCTGCGAGGCTGGAACCTCTTTCAAGGTACTGAAAAGGGCAATCGTCCTCGGGCTAGCATTTATGCTACTCCTTATCAGGGTTGGAAAAATTACTTGGTTTTACTTTAATTACTATTACTACCTAAAATTTTCAAGTACAATTGCAATTACAAATATGCGAGTTCAAGTAATTGTAATTCAATTACAATTACAATTAAAAGGTTCTTAAAACATTGCAATCAATTGACTTACACACGAAGCCTCGATTTTTGCTTATGTCAACACTGTGGATTTGTTTTGTATTTCTATAGTAGACCTATCAAAGCCCCATTTCTCTCTATCCTTGTTCTTCCATCAATCGTTGTTTAACTTAAATTTTTGCAATGCATAATTTTCGTTTGTAAGCAATTGTCAAATATGTTATTGAATTCATATCGCTTCCACCAACATTATGGTTTTAGCTAAACCATGGTATTTTACCGCAATTATTTGTACAAAAGAAAACAAGTTTTAACACAATTAAAAATTGTAAAAAAGTTGAAATTGTGTGCGTTTCAACTTCAAGTTGCAACTACTATTTAACCAGAGGTAGAGTCGAGGAAACAACCTTCGAGGCCAAGGCAAAGGACTTCAAAAAATCCGAGGCCTAGGACCGACTTTTGGAGGGCAGACCCTCTCGAAGCCAAGGACAGGAATGCTCGAGGCCAAGGACCAAGGACACAATATTTTTAATTATGGTCGGCAAATTTTCCATTATTTTTTAGCTGGAAAGTATTTGCGATAATTGCGTTTTGTTAAGTTTTTGATGATAATTCGAAAATAGTAGTTTCTAAACATAACGAATGTTATTTAGAAGTTTAACACGTAAGCAGCAATGTTGATTATCTTCCGTAGCAGTATCGTGGCAATGAAACAATGAAATAATATAACTCGTGAATGGGAATAACTAAAATCTAAACTTATAAATAGTCAATTTTAAGGCCTTAACTTCATTAGGTAGGACCCCAGAGCAAACGTCCACTGATTGATGAATATAGATCTCCAGTTTTTTGTAGTTTTTCCAACACAAACCTTATTGTTTTGTTGAACGACTTCTTTTTACTGAATTTTTTAAACATATTGTGATAGTTTTTAAATATTACATAGTGATTACTGATTAATACACTTGAAGTTATTATCTAACTAAAAGTATTGCAAAATACTGTAAATGTATGTTTTTAAAATGAATTGAGGTACAGTAACCGGTATTTGCGAGCTCAAGTCCTTCGAAATAAGCAGCGGGGTTCCTTCGTTGAACAATTTTAGTGATTTGTTTTTAGAAAATAGTAATTTTAGTAACTTTTATAATAAATTACTCAATTAGAATTTGAAAGCAATTTGAAAAAAGAAAACACCCTAAAATTCAAGTCAGAAAAACTTAAGTTTCCCTCTATTTTTTCTAATCTTTTTACATTTTAAACCATTTTAAGCCAATCTTTTCTTTACGTTTCAGTGCACGTGATGTCTCTCTATGTTCTCCCTCTAATGTCTATTGCTTATCAATGAATGAGCGAGAACGTTTCGCCCGCTACAATACACTTCATAAAATTTAACATAAGGTATTTGACAGCAAAGAGTAACCTGAAGATCCCAACAGGGCTGTGTTTAGGAGGAAGGCATTGCAGACATTTGCGATTTTCCCCGTAGCCCCCCTTCAAAAGGCCCACAATTAGCAGAAACGCAAAAATAATAAATCATTATTTTTTCTAAAAATGTCCAAGTTTTTTTGCCGGAGCTTCGCCTCCTAATCTTCAAGACGTCTTATGAAAAATTGATTTTACGTGCAGCGCGCATCTTTTCAGGCATTCGAACAATTATAGTTATATTTAATTTCACACCCGCTTTGGAATTCTTAGCAGCGATTGTCAACTCAAAAATTGTTCAGCGGATATGGCTTTGCGCCCAGATCGCTTTTAGTGGTTATAGAATTGCTCTTTATCTCAAGTCCAATTCTTCGCAATATTCGCTCACGTATTTTCAGATAAAAGCGTTCTGAAGACACGTCATGTTAGATATATCAGAGATATACTAACGTCTTTAGAATAAGAGGTTACTGTATCACATTTCATCATCACGAACATACTTCCTTCTGAATCCAAACTCAGATAGGCTCGGTAATGTTTTCGCTTTAGCTACTCAAGCATGCTTGTGTCTGGACCCCCGGATCTCTTGTTATGACCCTGGACGGTTTTAGTGCTTTGCTGTTTGTACGACCTGCATTGGAGAAATAAAAAAACACGATTCTACACTGCCTTTGCCACCGCATTCTCCGATTAGAGCTTTCACACAATGCCATTTAAAATAAGATCTATTATGACTTCACTATCACATTATATTATTTTTTAAATTAATAAAGAAATGAAACGAGTTGACACGCTAGAAGTTTAGATTATTTTTTGTCAGGTTGTTTTCCTTCCATCCAATCAAAAAATAATGCTGTCCTTGTGCCGAAGACAGAACATTTTCGAGGACTTGTTGGCTCCGAGGCCAAGGACTTGAGCTTCGAAGCCAAAGCCAAGGACTTCAAAATGTGTCCTCAAGACCAAGGACGTCGTAAAGGACTCCACCTCTGTATTTAACACTATTTTAACTTTTAACAAAAATATCACATACAATATTTAGCATGATCATACAAAATAAAACCGTTAGTGTCGCTTTGGCATGCATACAAAAGCAAACAAGCAAAAAAGCACACAAAATCTTAATATCACAAATAGCATTGAAGTTACAGTGGTTGTTACCACCGGTTACAGTCGCATCTGACGATATAAGCCAATTCTATTTCAAGCTAATGTTTGGCTTAAGCTAGTTCTAGTTATGACTGGAGTAGGTGCTAAGTTTAGGTTATGGAAATGATTAACCCTATCTCTAGAACTAGATGTAACCAACCCTAACCTACTTTGATGTTCGGTTTGTGACGTCAGATGATGTGATTGCAATCGGTAGAAAATATCGATATTGATTTGCAACCGGAGGAAAATTGGTATTGTTCAAACGCATTTTGTTATCATCTATCTTAGAGAATTGTAGAGTAATCGTAAATGAAAATAAGCAGAAAATTTTTCAATTACAATTACAATTATCGACTTTTGAAAATCTTCAATTACAATTACAATTAGAGCAAAATCATGTAATTAATTACAAGTTTTTCAAATACAATTATAATTTTTCCCTGCCTGCTCCTGATCTAAGTTGCTCTCTTATCTCAATGTTTTCAGATGAGGATATTGTGGCAGTTAGAGTTAACAACGTGTGCCGAAAGGGAGACAGTTTTGCTTTCGTATCGGCATACATGGCAGCAGAAGAACTAGCTCCGTCCTATTTATTGAGGGATCTGTTAGTCTTCACAGAAAATGAACAAATCCCTGCTATTGTAGGAACCGATGCTAATCCACATCACACTGACTATATGGGGATCCTCCGATATAAACCCTCGAAGAGAAAATGTGCTTGCGTGTTGTGCTACTGCAGACCTGAATTTCTGTAATGTAGGAAAAAAACCAACATTCAGCTCTAAAACGCGTAAAAAGGTTCTGGACTTAACCTTAGCAAACCGGTGTGAGTGTGATCGAGTAGTTAGCTGGCATGTTAGCAACGTGCTATCGTTCTCGGATCACATGCATATTAGGTTGCAAGTTAAAAGCAGAATCCAAAAACAGGCTATAATGTTTCAAAATGTTCGTCGTACTTCCTGAAACAAGTATGTAAACGAACTCGAACAAAAATTAAATGAACATATTTTACGACCGGTACTAGTGCCTTCCTCAAAAGAAGACAATAATGCGCCGGCAAACAAGGTTCATTCAGTTGTTGCTAAATCGTATGAAGCTGCTTGCCCTATGCGAAAGTCAATTCGTAAGAAAGGTAACATTTGGTAGAATTCTGAGCCAGCGAGCCTTCGGAAAGAGGCTTGCCGAGCTTGGAGAAAAGCCATTAAAACAAAACAAGAAGAAGATTGGGAGGCTCAAAAGCTCACCCAATCCTACTCGAAAAAAGCTGACAGAAGAGCAAAGCGCAATTCAAGGCGTAGCTTTGCACAGAGTATGAATAGTCAAACACCAACGGCTCGGCTGGTTAAGATTATTCGAAGGAATATAACGTTGCGTGTTAGCAACGTAATTACACACAACGGAGAATGCACAAAGTCTGCACTAGAAACATTGAACTATCTGCTCGATGTCTTATCACCGGGTAGCCAGCAGACAGAAAATCATACAACCAGGTCCGACTTTGTGGACAATCCATTCGTGAGATCTAATGACACTGAAATGATTACAAATATATGTTCATTTGAGCGTATGGAAGCAGCTATATTAACAAATTTCAACCAATCAAAGCATCAGTGCCAGATGGGCTCTATCCTGTACTGTTGCAGAAAGGTTGGAATCAACTGAAAGGATATTACCTCGTCATTTTTCAAACATGCCTGAGACTCAGCTATGTGCCATTGGCATTGGAAGAAGGCAAAGGTATATTTCTCCCTAAACTTGGAAAGGAAAGTTATTTTGAAGTTAAATCCTTCCGTATGATCACTTTAACTTCCTTCCAACTGAAATGGTTGGAAAGATTAATTCTGTATCATTTTAATAAAGATAATAACGTGCAGGTAAAGCTTTCTGCATTGCAGTATGGATTTCGTGCGGGCGTTTCTACCGAAACCGCTTTGCATGAGTTTGTGCGCCGTGTATAGCATTGCCTTGTTAAAAAAAAGCCGGCTTTAAGTATTTTCCTGGATATCGTCCGTGCCTTCGACAATGTCATTTTCCGTAGCTTTGCTGCGGCTCTGCCAGGGCTAGGCATGTCTAAGATTCTCATCTCATGGATAGAGAATTTGTTAAGACATCGCACAGTCCAAGTAGAATTATATGGTGATAAAGTTAATAGGGAAGAAGTGAAGGGGAACCCACAAGATTGTATCCTGTCCTCTTTTCTGTGGAACTGCGTCTTAAACAGCCTGTTGCTAGAGTTACGTAGCAGGGACTTTTATGTTCAAGCCTATGCCGATGATCTAGCAGTGTTGATCACCAGTGCTGAAATGCTTTAGATCAGAGGTATGTCCCAGAAAGCAATAAATGTTGCTACAAACTGGGCTTCGGAACAAGAGCTACAATTTAGCAGCAAGAAAACCGAAATCGTACTGTTCACTCTCAAACGGAATCTAGATTTGAGTTCCTTGTCAATGACTGGTTCAAAAATTCAACTGTCCAAGGAAGCAAGGTAGTTAGGTGTTACTCTGGACAGAAAGCTAACTTGGAAACCACATATTACCCAAATTACCCGCAAAGCAACTACAGCATTAATGCAATGTAGACAAATTGTGGGTAAAACGTGGGTAATAAAACCATCTATGATGAAGTGGATATATACAACTATGATACTTCCAATTATGTCGTATGCATGTGTATCCTGGTATGGCGGTCTGAATAAAAAGTATGTAGTGAGGAAACTCACAAAGGTGCAGAGACTTGCTTGCCTGATGATTTGATCAGCTTTTCCTGGCACCCCTACTGGTGCTCTGGAAATATTGCTCAACATAACTCCCATTGAGGAATTCTTATTGGCTGAGGCAGTGCGAGGGTTATACAGAATCAGTGTTTGTGAACTCTGGCATGTCAACCGAGTTGGTTCCTTTGGGAAAACAAAAAGCCATGTTGATGTTTGCAATGAGGCAAAAAGATTCTTACCGCTGTTGCATATGCCAGCTGACCGAATAAAGAAAACAAAGGTATTTGGAAGAAATTTCGAATGTCAAATTATGGATAAAAAGAATGCTATCAGATTTGAAAGCGTTCTGAATCTGAACACTGTCAAAGTTTACAATGATGGCTCGAAACTAGATGGGAGAGTAGGTGTGGGTTTTTATGCAGAATACTCGAACAACTCCCCAAAACAAGTATTTTCCCACCTTGGAATTTACAGCACTGTGTTTCAGGCAGAAGTCTGAGCTATTTCAGAAGTGGCTAAGAACCTGCTTTTGGAAAAAATGCACAATCAAATTATTGTTGTGCTGGTTGATAGTCAAGCAGCTATCACAGCACTCATAAAGTGCACTGTGACGTCAATTACAGTGCTCAACTGCATTTGAAACCTAAATCAGTTAGGTAAACAAAACCACATCAGTATTGCTTGGATTTCTGGACATGCAGGGGTACATGGTGACGAAGTGGCCGACTATGTAGCCAAATCAGGATCTAAATCAAAAATACATGGTCCTGAACCTTTTATTACAGTACCGTATTCCAGTTGCGTCAGCACGGTTAAGGACTGGTTCACAGATAGATGGGAATCTATGTTGAATAAACGGAAAGACTGCTAGAGGATGAAGGAGTCAGTAGGTTGGACGTCTTCACGACTAACAATACGTCTTCTTAAGCTTAAGAGGCCTCAATTAAATAGAGTAGTGGAAGTTTTAATCGGGAACTGCAATCTACAGCGACACAAGACAACTACAGGCCGTGCTGAGTCTTTTATGTGTCCAAAATGTAGCCTTGAGGATGAAACATCAAATCATCATGTTGACAATTGCAAGCTTTACCAAAATATTCGTGTTAAATATTTTGGAATCAGCAAAACCACTTTTCACAATATGGTAACGAAATGTAACATTTATAAACTGGCCATGTACTTAAAGAAAGCTGGAAGGCTTTCTGAGTTCGACCAGTAACTAAACAAAACAACAATAACTCAGCAGCTACAGTTGCAATTGTCCCAAATGAGGTTTACGCAATTTGTTGGTGGACTTTACCTTGCGGTAGCAGATTTGCTTGCACAGCTGCGCAATAATAATAATTACATTTAGGACGTGAAACCACCACAGTTTACGCGATTCAACATCTTAAGCAAGGACTAAAGGCAAAATCAGTAATGGTATTTAAATTTAGGCGAATTGTATTGGACTAGATTGGCATTGACTCCATCCTTTTTGACCCAGTCGTTTCAGAAATGTTTTACTTCAAACACGAGGTAGGGGTCTCTAATGTTATCATTTTTATTGGCAACCCTGACGTTGTTAACCTTATTGACGTCATCCCAGTTCCAATCTAAAGCATCGCCGCTATTAGGCTGCTAACTGCATTGGGTTGTTTCGTAGCACACTAATCATTTTGGTCTTGCTAGCAGAATAGATATAAACTGGTTAAAGAAGTAGACTATTTGTTAGCCTAGCAATCTGTCAGAATACATTTCCGTCTAAATCATAGTCAGCCTAGCAACAAAAATTTTGTTACTAGGCTTCAAAGTACAAACTCATACCTGATAATAAGACAACCAGTACCTGGTCCTAAATGGGCGTATTCTATTTGCTTACAGTATTTTGCGGCCCTAAACTAAATTTTTTCAACTAAGTGGCAACCAATTATTGTCTACCATTCTATTACCCCTACTTTCACTGGTTCTCTGACGTTGGTTACCGGTACCTAGGCTACTGCACAGTGTACGCCTACTCTTTTATCCAGCTTGGATATATTCTGCTAACAAAATCAAACTATTTAGCCCGCAGCGAAACGACTCAATGCAATGTAGATGTAGCTTAATTATAACGGCGTTGCTTTAGATAACCCTTTGTTTTTGCCTTTAGAGCGAAAACGTATTAAGAGTTACAGAGATTAAAAGATATAAAGGAAGCAGCAGATTAGGCCGAAGTTTATTACTCCATAGCAATTCGGAAAACTAACGTAATAAAAAAGTTTTATCTATGAAATTTATCAAAACAACAGGAAATCAAATCTTTCAATATACAGTACTCGATGCGTGTAAAGATTTTGTGGGGCATATTTCCGCGTATTTGCGCCCAGGCAACGCAGTTCCGATCTTTCGAAGAAGTGTTGTAGCGTTGGCGAGCCATAGACAACACTGTGTCCCATGCGATCGGATCTAGATTTGAACGTCAGACCTTCCGCTCCAGATACAAACGATTTACTGCTCAACCAACTTTCCGTTAACAGCAATAACATACCTTAAAATTTTTCAATATTACGATTTCGAATGCAAAGTTAAAACTCAACTTCAAATAACAAAATAATTCAGCAAAAAATTATAACATTGCTTCCATCAAAGCTAAGCTGCTGAGTCCAGTTGGCAGTAGCGTAGCGAGCGGGGGGGCTCGAGCCCCCATTGGCCTGAAAAGAATGCAAAATCGCACGTTTTTAGTGCTTTTGAAGCCGATTTTTGCTCAAAAAATAAAAACACCCCCCAAAGGGATTTGGGAGCCAAAGTTGTGAAGGACTTGCCGTTATTTGGTTCAGAATAGTGGAGTTTTTTAGTTGTGGAGCTTACCCAAAGTCGGTGAAGATCTTTTTTTTTGGTGATCACCTGTTTTCGGCCGGAAAAAAACGTTTGAATTTCTGATTTCGGCGGGAAAAACCGCCTTAATCTGATTCAAGAGTAACAAAAATTTGGGTCAAGGTCGCTTGCAGTTGTTTCAACCTTCCAAAAAAGCCCCCCTTTTCGAAATCCTGGCTACGAGCCTGGCAGTTAGCGTGCATGGAAAAACGCTACTATAAACGGCCGGTTAAAAAAAAGCAAACAGCGATTTTCAGATCAATTTGGGTTGTACAATTTGCTGCTCAATGCAATTCCAACGGTACGAATCGGCAGATAGTAGAAATTTACGGAATAGGCCTGGAATATTTTACGCACTGTTTGATTTTACCCATTGAAAACTCGATTATTGCAAATAGGCACTTAAAGAAAGATTTTGAGCTTTCCAAACCTGCTCGATACGGAGAAGAATTTATTTTAAGTTTTTGTAATAAACATAATCTGACAGCTTTAAATGCCTGCTGGCAATTTAGTTTTGTTTTTACACGTAACAATCACAGTGTTATTAGGGAATTCTTTTTGCAAGAACATTAACATATGTGAAGTTGTGTGAACTTGGCATAACTTCAATTCTTACTGTAATGATAAAAGTTTTAAATGAACTAATTTGTCATAGTGGGCAACAAAAATAAGATGAATTTATGGCTTTAGTTACAGCTAAAGTTAAAGCTAGAATCATATAGCAGGTATGCAGATGCAAATAACAGGTGCGTGGGTAGCCAAAAATTTGCAATGGCGAGGAGGGCTGCTTTGGGGGTCTCGGGACGGAGCTACAAGCGCTTGAAAAATTTGTATTTTTTTTTTGCAAAAGTAGCTTAATTTTAGACCTATTTTGATAACATTTAATGCAATTTAAACGTGGCGTAAAAATTAGCAGTGCAAGAACAGCATTATACTAGTTGTATAAATGTGCTATGCGAGAGGTAGCTATTGCTAGAATTTCAGTTTTCTTATTTAAAAGCTCATAAATCATAAAATTCAATACCCGTAGTTCAATAAAACTTTCAAGGAATAATCTATTTTGGGTATAATTTATAGAGAAAGATATAATTAGGGAGGCTAATGGACGGAAGTTTGAGTGAAGTGATTGGTAATTAACTAATACTGATTAGCCACTACCCCTATTCCTCATCTTATAAATTTTTGATAAAACCTATGTCAAGTATTTTTCAGTGAGCAATCAAATTTGATTACCAAGCTTTGGCCATTTTTCAAAGTTTTTTTTTTTCTGAATTATGTTTATTTTTGACAAATTACCCCCCCCCACACCCCTAAAATACACGTTTCAAAACATGTTTTAAATCATTTTCGAGTCTATTCCAGTGCAAAAGACCGTCTCAGAAGTGCTAAAAACGTGGTTCTTTTCTTATTCTGCATTTTGGTAAGCCCCCCTCCCACCGCTTCCCTCCTGGCTACGCTACTGACAAATAATAAGCATTTCAAAAAATAATCAGCTCACGTGTGTACCGTCTAAATTCCTAAACGGTGTGATGCACATCATATAAGCAACTAATAATTTTTTTGTTCTGACTTAATGGCAAAAAGATCAGTTTAATCACGACAATATGAAATACGAGCTGTTGAAATGAATCAATTTTAAAATAGTGTATAAGAGTTATTACACTTGATCAAAAAAATCATGCAGTAATTCGAAGTATTTTGAAGCGTTTTCAATCACAAGTACATGACAAATAATCAACGCAATACGGAAAAGGGCTTAGCTTGCTTGGAGCTTGCCGATTGAGTGCATTGCATGTCTGTTTTGAAGCAAGTGCAGCCATATGGTTAGTCAGAATTTTTTTGGGGTACTTTAAAATTCTTTACCACAGCGAGCTTGAATTCGTGATCCAATTAGTACTTTAAGCACGGGAATTCTAGCTTGACGAAGCCGTGAGGCTTCTGTAATACAGTCAATGTAAAATGGAATCAATCCAAGTGAATAATGTTTTTTTACTGCTGTTGTACGAATTAAGCTTGGTTGTCTTTATGCTTATCATTCATCTTGTGTATTTTGTTGCCAGATGAAAACCTTGATTGAGGTCGAAACACATTGTTATAGCCTATAACAATAATGAAATGACCTATAACTTATAGGTTATTTCATTAATCGCGACGTTGTTTTGTGTGAAGAAAACTTGATTGCCCGAAATCTCATGATGAAACCGTTTTGCTCTACAACACTAATACGACTTATGCCAAATGCTTTGCATAACTGGCATAGACAATAAAAGCTATTGTTAAGGTTTCAACAACTCTTAAGTATGGCTGGCTTCATTTGGGTTTTAATTTTTAAGCACAAAACTCGTTATTTAGTAGTCTTGTTGTCTGTTGTACTGTACTTCAGTCTGTAAATCACCACAGAAATTTAAAAAATGTGAGCAACATTTCAGTCAAGTCAAAATCATAAATATTAAAACAAAGCAATCTTCTTATTCTAAACAATTTAGCTAAAAATACTGAATGAAATCGGATTAAAAATTTAACAAAAACGCAAAATATGCTCCGTGTTATTGCAGCTTGTCGCATGCAGTAATCTTGCAGTTAACTCTTATCATTGAAGTCAGCAGACGATCTACCTCGTTTTTACGATAAATGTTAGAAGTTAAGCAACGCTGGTAGTTGATAAAATTAAGAGTGTTTTAGACCAGGAAAGTAAAAGATCTCAACAATTTATTGCGTGTGAAAAAAAATTAGTTAAAGACGCAATCCAGAATAGTAAATACCAAGCATGAAATCAAGGTATGATATAAAACTTGAATCATTGGATTTTTGATCTTATCGTATTGTGAGATTGGTTGAAATTATCATTGATTTAGAGCTTTTTTGATAGCTGTCAGAGAAAGCATTCGAAATTTTTATTACTGCATTGCTACCAAAAACTCTCATGACGATGTGCGATAGAGTGCTAGGGTTATTCCATTACATTTCAAAAAAATTTGAGCATTTTTACACCAAACCTCTGGAAAAGAGTCAATTAACTATTTTAGAGATAGAGACTGGCGTACTGATCAACCTGCAAAAAATTTTTTTCAAATCGGCTCAGTGGTTGCTGAGATATTGAAAGTCACGAATAGATGGCAGATGCGAGTATGAACAACTTTTGAATTAGATTTTACGAGTTTTACTAGAGATATCAACTTGGTTTTGTGTCTAATTACATGTTATGGGGAGCAAGGAATCATAATTTCAGATTATTTTCTTCATAATTTTTCTGGAAAATCTGTTATTTGAAATTTTTTGAAATTTTGGGGGCTAAGTTGAAGCCCGAAAATGGGAATGAAGGATTGCACAAAATAAAAACTAAAAAAAATATGCTATAAAACCTTGACAACAAACATTTTTCATTGCTTTTTCGTTTTTTCATGACAATTGTAGTTTTCATCACTTATGCCGTATTTTTTAAAACAAGCTTCCAAAAATTCGTACTTTGTTTTTTCAAATTTTGAATTTATTGCTTGCTCTGTATAAATACAAATATTAATTGTTTCAAAACAATTACATTTGTTTCATAATTATACAACAAAAATATGGCTAGTCTATGTATCAGAATCAAGAAATTTACCTTATTGAGCAATAATCAGAGATCATTCTCTCGAGTGCTTCATTATGAGTTTAGTTGCCATGAATAATTTTTATTGGATTATATTTCACCAAATGATATCAATTAGTAATTGCTTGTGCAAATTAGGTTATATAAGGTGCTAAGTAAAATTAATCAAAGTTATTTTGATCATTCTCACCAATTTTGCATGCATTATTTTAGAACTTGCATGCAAATAATATTTAAATTTTTTAGTTATTTTTAGAACAAAATGTTCAATTTTTTTGTCAGTCATTAAAAATTTACGCAATAATTATCAAATAACTGAAAAAAATTAATAAACCTTAACTGTGATAGTATTGATTTAATAAATAAGGTCAATTGAAGTATGCATCTCAATGTTATAAGGATTAACGTTTTAAATTGTGTCATTATCAAAAAAATGTAGGCTACAACCAGGGGCGTGTTTAGGGGGAGCATGGTGCCATACCCCTCCTTTGGGTCGCCAGGATAGTATAATTAGCATAGAATGGTATGCAAAGTGCGGCATGGCCTCCCCTTTTGTAAGTTTGGCACAAAGTTTAAGCACACAAACGGACAGAATCTGACTGAAGATTTTTTTTTTGGTCTTCACCTAATTTTTTGGCCAAAAACCAAACTAAATCTCCTGAGTAGAGAAAATTTTTTTATGGTCTTCGATAGTCTCAAATTTCCTGCCCCTCCCCCCCCCCCCTTTCGAAAATCCTGCGTACGCTAGTGGCTACAACAAAGCAATTATTAAAAAATGCCATATTATCAAACATCTGAATTGTTTAGACACGTAGGTCAATAATGATGTATTAAGCAATTATGAGTGTGCTTAGTTGTGCTGTTTTCTCCCAGGACCTTGATATTCTTTGGTGCATGTCATTCCAATTGTCATTTAACGTTATCAAATCAAAATCAAATTTTTCGTTATATTCGTTGTACTACGCTGAAACATGTAATGAGTTTGCTGGGCCCAACTTCGCGTCATTGTGCCCAAGCAACACTGCTCCTTTCGAAGAAATGTAGCAGCGGTAGCGAGCCGTTGGTAGCACTGTCTGATTTGACTGGCCCGAGATTTGACCTCCCGCTCCAGAGACGAACGCGTTACCGCTCGACCAACTGGCCGGTCATTTAACTTTATTCCAAGTGAAATTGCAATTGTACTATAAATAAATTTGCAATGCTAGTTTCTTATTCTTTCGAATGACATACAGTAGCAGTGATTTGGAGATGAACCCACATGTATGCTATCTCATCATTTGTATCAACATATTTGCTCATGATATTTTTGACCTAATTTAGTTAAAAGGTATATACAGGTGTTTCAAAAAAAACATACCGGTATATTATGCAAATAATACCAGTATATTGGTATGTTACTTTTGAAGCACCCTGTATAAAGCTTTTGCAGTGATTAAAATTCTATTTTATAACAAAAATGCACTAAACGCCATTGAAACAATGATACCAATCTTGTGATTGACTAGCATTTATTACATTAGTCACCAAGACCAATATAATGTTATGTATAATTTGTGGTCAAAACGTGTGATAATGTTCGTTACATGCTACATGCAGCTGTATAATTATTTGCTCAGCTACATTGTATGAAAACTAAAACACTCAAAATTTGTCTCTTTTCATATCCATACTTTCATTTCACTTAAAGAAAATTTTATGTGCCTTTTTTTGTTGCATTATCTTGGCAGCTGAATAGTCAGGTTGTGATACAAGAGCAAACAAATTGTTCTGTTTACACGCTATCAAAAAGAAAGAACAACTTTTATACTATTCAAAAATATTTTTGTTTCAAAATTTTATTCAATCCTTCATCCCCAATTTTTGACCCCAATTTACCCCCCAAAAACCAAAAAAAGAACTATCAAAAAACAGTTTTATAGCAAAATTAGCCTTAATTAAACCTCAAAATTAGATTCCCCATCCCCAAAAACATATATTTTGACACAAAAACCAACTTTCTGCCATAAGTAAGGGCCTCAAAATTGATATTTGTATTTTTGCTTACTCTTACCTGACATCTAGAGGTGATTTTTGATATCTCATTAACGGACAGACCAATTTCAAAAAATTTTTTTTATATAGCTTGTGCCATCCTATATAGATGTTCTATAAGCATTTTATATAAATTTTCCAACCTAGGGTAATTGGCGTTTGTTGAAACATAATGGAACAGCCCGCTAAACAATACGCGTTACCCTGGTGCTAACAACAGCATATCTTTTTAATCTGTGTTCAAAACTCAGGTATCTATAGATTGTCTTTTTAAAATTTTCGTTCGAAATGACTCGAAGAATCTATATATGCGGAACTCACTCCGTTGGAAAGACCACTCTGTTTGGAACCTTGAAAAAATATCTTCGAGTGGAAAATGCAAAGCTAATTTTTTGTGGCGAAGTCGGAAAAAAAATTTGCGAAGAAGATAACCTTACAGCAGTAAGCAGACTGTGGGATATATTTTTCCTCATTGCTTCAGTGCCATTGCAGAACCTCATAAATTATTTGAGCTAAACAGCCATATTACAACAACTGACAATCATTTCCAGACAAAAATCTTCTCTCTTTTTCTTAGCGGAAGAGCCGTCAAAAAACCACTACGTAATTGGTATATCATCATTTATTCAAAACTAAACGTTTTTGACCGTACTTCTGATCCTCATCAGAGCAAAACCTATAATTTTTTACATTTTAAAATAAAAAAATATTGGACTAGGACTTATAAGTGCACATTTTAAAATGCAAACACCTTTAATTTTTGCTATGATGAGGATCAGAAGAATGGTCAAAAATTTTAGGCTGTGAATAAATACTGTATAATTACTTCTGAAAGGTTTACTTTGATGTTTGGGATCTCAAACTAGAGATACTAACGTGTTTGGACACAGTCTTATGTCATCCTCACGGATTTACATTCAACTGGATCTCTCTTTGTACTTTTCCATGTACTGTCATATTAAGTATCTTGTCGTCACGGAATTGTACATAGACTGAACAGATACAAAAACTGTAATAATTTTCAAGCTGAATTTTAACTCAATCGCACAACGTGTTTATTTTGTTGAAGTGATGAATATATTGTGTTCTTGTCGCCTGATGAGACTTTTAAGCAAGGCCAAAACGCGTCGCGACAGCTCAGCAGATATTGCAATAATTTTTTTTCAGGGTATTGTTTACGTTTTTTAATGTAACGCCTTGAAGATGAGATAAGAATTAGTCGAAATGCGTTAGGATCTCTAGTTTGAGACCCCAAGCATCAAAGTAAACCTTTCTAAAATATTTAACTTTGTAGCCGTTTTGCTTAGTAATTATTTCTGTTTTGAAACTGTTATCGGTTGCTGCAATATCGCTGGTTATGAATTATAGTACCGTAAAATAATAATCCAGTTCAATTTGGCTATAGCAACGGTGGGAAAACTGCGGCTTGCAGACGGAAATTTTGTGGCTCTTGTATTGAATCGTAAGATTACAAAAAAAATTAAGATTACACTTTATGAATATGTTGTCTCGTGTTTGAAATTGTTTTCTTCAGTTATTGATGTATTTTAAAGTAGTAAAACAAGTATATGTTTTCATAGCGCTGTCAACCAAGGTTATACCAACTGTGATGACGAATTGCAGTATAAACACTTCAAAGAATCAAGAAATAATTTTCCCGGAGTTCTAAAACAATTCAAAGAGCGCAGTCAAGTGTGAATGTTGCCTTATAGGGCAATAATCATTGTGTTTTTTAGTAGCGTAGCCAGGGGGGAGCTATAGCCCCTCCCCTTTCCATTGGCCTATGGACCAAAATGCAGAATAAGGACAATAACAAGTTTTTAGCACTTCTGATACTGTTGCAAAGCATCTTTTAAAACATGTATTTGGGGGGGCTCATTTGTCAAAAAAAAAAAAAAAAATTCACAAATCAATAAAACTTTGAAAAATGGCCAAAAATAAGCAATCAAATTTGATCGTTTGTGTAAAAATGCTGGTCAATAAATATATTACAAACTCAGGAAGGATGGGGGAGCTTTTACCAATCATTTCTTTCAAATATTTTGCCGTTAGACCCCCCCAATTATTTTTCTCTATAAAATATAGACTACTCCGAGTGAGTTTGATTGAACTATAGAATTTTACGATTTACCAGCATGTGTACAGGAGAACTGAATTTTACCATTACCCACCTCCCACATAGCCCATTAATGCAACCAGTTTAATCATGTTTGCACTGCCAATTTCTATGTCACGTTTTAAAGGCATTAAGTTTTATCAAAATATCCTTAAAATTAAGCTATTTTTGCAAAAAAAGGCAAATTTTTTTGTGTGCTGGGGGCTTCGCCCCCGCCCGCCGTGCCTCCAGCGGCAGGGGGCTTTGCCTCAGACCTCCAAAACATCCCCCATTTCAAATTTCTGGCTACACGCCTAGTGTTTTTATTGCTGTTATGTTATTTTACGTAAACTGATTTTGCGGCTCGCTGGTGTTTATGGTTTTCCGCAAGTGACTCTTTCTTTGAACTAGTTTGCCCACCCTTGGATAGCGTATAAACTTTTTGCCCATGTTAAAGCAAATAATATTTATTTTAACAGCGGGCTTCACTACTGTATCAGCCTTAATTTAACTGTGATCTTTATTTTCACGCAAAAATTTGTCATAAAATAAGTTATTTTGTTAAATATTTGCTACCTACCTACAAAGCACAAACATTTTTTTACTGTTTTAAAGCTTATTAAAAAATTCCTTCTTAAATCAAAGCTACATATACTTTTTGCTGGTAATTTTTTTGTGTTTAAACAAAAACATAAAAAAAACTCAGCAATGGTGAATCAATTAATCAAATAGGTATTTCTTTACATAAACTTGGTGATTTGGAAGCGGTAAGCTGATATAACATATTATTCTTTCTTTTTTTTTAATAAACAAAAGAAACACGGGGAACTTCAACACCACAAAATTTACACAATTTATGGTTGAAAATTTTGCCTTGCAGAACTGGTAAAGGCAAAAAACTTTAACTTTTATGAGTCCGAGCGCAACACTTAGCGCCGTGTCGAAATTCTACTCCGAGTAATGATTTTTTTTGAGTAGTGCCTGTTTGATCACGATGCCTATCTGGATCGAATTTATTTTGATACAGAAAGATTTTGAAGACAAGGAATTCGCTAAGAAGATGCTTTTGCAATGCTTGGATGATCAACTTAAACTGGAAGAGAATTTAGAAGGTACTTAAAGGCTAGTGTTTGTTCATTAGTTACATTACATTTACCGCACAGGAAGTGTTATAGATCTTCCTTTTTATCAAACAACAAAGATGAATTTCATTACAGTAACTTGTATATAAACTTACCCTTATTTTTTATTATTTACCAATAAGAAACTCATACTGTACTTGTGCTTGCTTATTCGGAACAATGCAACATCATTCTTCGAGAAATTATCATTAAAAAAAAATTTAAATATCAATGGCGCATGATTTAATCCTCCTTTCTAAGACCAAAAAGTTCGATGTTCTTGATGGCCAAGTTTACTTCAATTCATAGTTTTCCAAGCATTAGTAATGATAGCTTTATACAGCATAAAAAGTCAAGAGACAAAACCAAAACTACTTTAGGTTAACACCTTAAGACATACTGTTTCGGAATCGGCTTTTGTCTTATATTTCCCGTCAGTAAAACTATTAATAGAACTATTTAGTTTTCGATTCCAAAAAAATGTGCCTTATAGTCTTTGAATTGTAGTTTTTATTTTGCTTGTAAGACTTTGTATGCTAGCTTAAGATTAGTTTCTCCAAGCACTGTTTTTAAAAAAATCGAAAACAACTTTGCTTTATATTTTCAGTACAAGAAGCTGAAACCAATCCCTTGATTGTTCTTGATCGTAGTGCGGTTGATTATGTCAATTATTTGGCTAGCGGTTTTGGAACGTCGTTTGGAGACGATTTGCTAAACGCGCCCGACATCTTAAAGTATACTATACGGTTAGTAATTACTGTAATTCAGAATTTTGCATCAGAAGTCATAATTTGCCTTTTCCGCGCGATTCGCTGTTTTAATAGAAAGCGGTTTTCCGCGCAAAGATCGCAATCTGTTTTGTATTAAAACTCGATCATTTGCCAATGTGAATTATTGTAATGCACGAATTTTTAATTACTAGAACGGTTTGTCTGCCACGGCGAATTCCACCGTATTGCAGAAGTTGCAGCCTATTTGGAATGTCGATCCTGATCAATTTTGAGAATATTTTAATTGACGACATTTAAAAAACAACACTAAATACTGGACAGCAGCCCCTTTTTTAATCCGTTGTCATTCTAGAGAACAACTCTTTATGTGTCATTGAAAAAAGCAACTTCTTATTTTTTTAATGTCGAAACAGATGTTTTACAATGCACTGTTTTTCATCAGAACAGTTTAATAAAAACATGAGCGAAATTTTCAAAAAAAGCGCTAACTTCTATTTTACAGTATCAATGTTAAAATGGTACCGGTAACCAGGTTTCAACAATCACAGCCACTGGATTATATTGTTTAGTTCAATAATCAGGATTAAAAATAAAAAGTAATGTTCAATCAAGTAAAAATGAGATTGTGTCACTCCAATAAAATTTAAGAACAAACTAAGCAAAAATTTGTGAACATTTAAAAACCGTCACCCTTAACCTATATGGGTCAATTCACGCTTAATTTATAGTTTTTTTGTGAAATGTCAACCCATGTTCTAGAATCTTCTCCAAACTTGGCATAGGGGTAGAACAGAGTAAAAAAAACTGTTTGTAAAAACTTTTACCTTTCTAGAACAATCCCTTCCTGAGATATAGCCTTTTTAAAATTGTGCGAAAAAGTGAAATTTGAGGATACTCATGAGTGATTTTGACCTCCAACACTCAAAGTTGCGATAGAAAGCTGCAGTAAATTGCTACCCTACCACAATTTTGATCATGCCAAATCCAATAAAACAGTTATTTTTATTAGCTATAAAGGTTGTTTGTTGAGTTATTTAATAATTTAGGTGTTTTGCTTTGGGCCTCGATTATGGGTTGCTCTGACTTTTTTTTTCCTAAAAAATGTTTTAACCCCATCTTGAATGACTACTTTTCATGGGCTAATATGAAACCAAGATTTGTCAAACTGAATTAACATGTATTATCAGGCATCAAAATTAATGAACTACGCATTTCTTCATTTTTTATTTTAGAAACATGTCACACACAATAACCAACTTTTCCAATGCTTTTTTCTTCAATATAACTCTATTACTTTTTAATAGTAACCTTATTTTGTTTAAAGCGTGCCTGAAAAGCAAGTCTTTGCTATTTATCAAAATTAGCTTGATATTTTGCAAGCTGTACATGGTCATACTCAGACATGGGCACGATCTGATCTTGAAGATCAAATTATTTGAATGATCTGATCTTGATCTTGAAGATCACATTTTTTGTGTGACTTGATCTTGAAGATCAAGATTACTTTCTTTTTTAAATGTCGCATAGGGTAAGCATCTCCGAGGCCAAGTTATGTGATATTCTGAAGCTACTTCATGGCTCCGACACGGAATAGAGTCTAAACTGGAAAAGAAATCCGCATTTGCAGTGGCACAGACAGGACAGGTACGAAGCAGTAGGCAGACATGGCCACAATCTTGATCTTCAAGATCAGATCGTGATCTTGAAGATCAAGATCGTGATGTAATCTTGATCTTCAAGATCACCTAAAGATGGTGATCTTGCCCATTTCTGGTAATACTAAACGTGTTACCTCTGTTAAACTCAATACCGGTTGAAGATCACCATATAAAACTTCAACACAACGTCAGAAACAGTGTATTATCAACCAAAAGCATTTAAGTCATTAACCTGATTTTTTTGTCTTTTTAACCCACCATTTGAGAATTCAATTAGACATAAGAAATAGCAAGTCTTTGAGTGAAAGCTAATAAGCTCACTATTAACGCTGCTAAATCTAGTGCATTAGTTATACTCGTATATAACTCAAAGAGCTAAAACTGCCATACAAAAACCAAAAATCTTATGTGATGGTCGTCCAATAGCTGTAAATAGTAATTTCAAGTACTTGGGACTATGGATTACGAAAACCTTAACTTTGACATTCATCTCAAATTTGTTGAACGTAAAACCGTCTACGCAGTGGGTATACTCAATAAATTGAAATGCTATTTCCCCAAGAAAACTCTTTTGCAGCTCTATCATACATTAATTTATCCTCATCTTCTCTATGCAAATCCCATATGGGGTTCTACCTACAAATCTTATCTCCACAAAATTTCAATTCTCCAAAACAAAGCTGTTGGGATCGATAACCCAGACAAAGTAGAATTCCAGGGCAAACCCTTCATATACCAACCTAAACGTCTTAAAACTGAACAAACTTTACCAAAATGGAGCTTGTAAAATAATATATAATTTGTACCATATGCAACATCCGTGTAACCTAAACCAATACTTCACAACGTCCAATGTCAGACATTCTCGCCCTACACGCAGTTCCACTTCTCTCATGCTTACTATCCCATTTATGAAAAGTACGAAGCTGCAACAATCTTTTTTACCAGGGTGTTAAAACCTGGAACTCTATTCCCCACAACATCAAAATTTCCTCCTTCTCGACGTTTAAATCTGATGCTTAGCATTTTTTAAACAATATCTAACTAGAATTTTTACTAGAATTACCTCATCTCATCTCTCTTAAAGCAATAACTTCAAATAGACCTGAAGCTCTTATTAGCAAAACGGTGCATAGTGGGGGGCTGTTTGGCTAGATGACCGTAACAAGCTCCTTCCAGTCTCTGGTCGTGATTTTTGTTTTGCTATTGTAAACTATTCGTTATGTAGTGAGTCACTTATTGCATCTTAAAGCAACAAATAATAATAAATAGAACTTGAACTTAAGAAGTAGAACTTAAGAAGATGCATTGGGATGAAGTTCGAAAGTTTCAAATGATGATAAAATAAATTAATAATTTTGAATTGATCGGGCAATGGATGTACGCCAATGTAAAGAATAAAGTTTGAAGCTAATTAGACTTAGTTGTTACTAATTTGTTCAATTGTTTTCAGACTTAGTCTAAAAAGTTTGTAGATTCGTCCACTGGGTGAAGTAGAAGGAGAGTCAATCGCGCAAATAATTTGGTTGTAAGGAACAGTACAAATGTCATCTTGCTCTGGCTAATAAAGTGATGTTGATGGGCCATGTGGGGCTGTGGGCACATAAATTTTACATTGACTTCCAGTTGTGGTTCATTTACACGTAAAATGAGACCCACCCACCAATGAAAGTTATACCAGCATGCCAAAAAATCCATGCTCTTAACCTTATTGTATACTGTACTGCTGGTGAAAAATCAAATGCTGCAGAAAAGTTTAAGTCTGAGCAAATGTACTTGCATCCAATTTGATTCGCTGATGCTAAGTGACAAAAATGATATGAACGTGTTCCAGGATATTTAAATATGGTTGTGGAAACCTATGCGTTTTGGATGTGGCAAATGAAAAAAAAAGCTCTAAACAATGCCCTTGCTATCATTTGATACCTGATAATACATGTTAATTCAGTTTGACAAATCTTGGTTTCATATTAGCCCATGAAAAGTAGTCATTCAAGATGGGGTTAAAACATTTTTTAGGAAAAAAAAAGTCAGAGCAACCCATAATCGAGGCCCAAAGCAAAACACCTAAATTATTAAATAACTCAACAAACAACCTTTATAGCTAATAAAAATAACTGTTTTATTGGATTTGGCATGATCAAAATTGTGGTAGGGTAGCAATTTACTGCAGCTTTCTATCGCAACTTTGAGTGTTGGAGGTCAAAATCACTCATGAGTATCCTCAAATTTCACTTTTTCGCACAATTTTAAAAAGGCTATATCTCAGGAAGGGATTGTTCTAGAAAGGTAAAAGTTTTTACAAACAGTTTTTTTACTCTGTTCTACCCCTACGCCAAGTTTGGAGAAGATTCTAGAACATGGATTGACAGCATGTCAAATTAAGCATGGATTGACCCAAATTTCCCTGGTTCTTATGCAGAAAAAATAGATTCTACTACACTAATGAAATTTTGATCAACAGGCAAAGGTTTATTCACCTCAAAAACAACGAAAATGATTTTATTAGATAATAATGCTTAAATGTTTTTGTGCTTTAATATAAGAGTAACATGGATGTTACCTTAATCGCTTAATATTAATCAGGTCTGCTGGTTGAAATTAATTTCAAACTTTATGCAATGTCAAATGTTTATTGCAGCAAATAGTACGCCGATAAATGTAAAGAAAATCTTTTTCAATAAATTTCTATACCCGCATATAAAGCATGATACAGAGATGGAACCGGTCAGGATTTTCTCGACCCGACGCGACTGGTAAATTTCAAAATCATCGCCGGTTGACCGGCCGGTCGACCGGCCCATCAACCGGTTTCCGACCAGCCCGGTCGACCGGTTTTTTTACAGAAGGTTTTTGTTCACTGTTCAATGTATCTAATGAAAAATTTTTAAAAGGGGGGGGGGGCATGGGTGAGGTGTTAAAGTTTGTGACTTTGAATGGGGGTCTCAGAAAAAAAAACGCAAAAAAACTTTTGCTTTTTTTTTGCAAAAATGACTTAATTTTAAGACTTTTTTTGGTTAAGTTTCGGTTTGAATGCCATGTTTTGAGCAGCGCAAAAATGTGCACAAAATAAGCATAAAAAGCACTGGAGGGCACAAGCTAAATTATTAGACGTTCTTTCTAATGATATTTTGCGAAAAGCCAAAAAATAAAGTTACAAGTTTTTAGCTATTGGTGACAGATTATTTGGAATTTGCCAAGCAGCAAACACTAAACTTTTTTTCGGCAGTGCTGCCTTTGCAGTTACAAAAAGTTAAATGAGAAAAAAAATAACAGCAGAAGATAGGTAACAGTAAAAACGTACAAACATCACAATACTTGTACTATTCTACCCAAAAACATTAAAATGATGGAGCAATAACATTTTATGATATTGAAAATTATGTCACTAACAGCGTGAAAAAAAGAAATATTGAAAAATTATGTCACTAGCAGCGTGAAAAAAGGAATGTTGAAAAATTATGTCACTAACAGCGAGAAAAAGTTGATAATATTCGTAACAACTAGGCTGCTTCACTAACAGTTTGAGAAAGCGTGAAAAGGATCTATTGCAAAACATTATGGATTGGAAAAGCTTTTTAGCTCCACAGAGATTTATATTAATTGTTCCGTCCGTATATAAATCTCTGTGGAGCTAAAAAGCTTTTCCAGTGCAATATTAATTGTTCCGTCCGTATATAAATCTCTGTGGAGCTAAAAAGCTTTTCCAGTGCAATGTATCATATAATGTTATTGCTCCATCATTTTAATGTTTTTGGGTATAATAGTACAAGTATTGTGATGTTCGTATGGTTTTACTGTTACCTATCTTCTGCCGTTATTTTTTTTCTCATTTATCTTTTTATAACAGCAAAGGCAGCACTGTCTAAAATTGTTCTGAAAAAGCTTCCCGGTTTGGGAAGCAGAAGCTTCCCGGTTTGAGAAGCGAAACGTCAAACCAATAAATAAACTCATCGGTAGTACAAAATCGTTATAAATAACTATCCCGATGAACGAAACGCGTCCGTTATTTTCATTAAAAACACTAAACTGTTATGACATTGGTTAGAAAGCATTCGAAATACAGGGTTGGCCAAAAAAAAATTGCACCCTTAGACAAAGTGCCATAACTTTTTTTGCATAGAGATTACAATTTAAAATTTTTACCATTTTTTTACAACGATATATTGCGTAGCTGCTTCAAATTTTATAACGAAATTCCAAGGAGTTATAAAATGACGTCCATTTAAACATTGAAAACTGCAATCTCTTTTCACATAGTGCGTTCAAAGGTTTTTGTTGCAGGTAACGTAACTTTTGTTTTATAATTGGCCTTTCTATACTCATTGTGACGTAACAATGCCTGAATGCTATCAAATCTTTTCTCAAATGATAATAACTTTGAAATACCAAGCTCCACAGTAGTAAGTGACCGCGCTGGAAGGTGTTAATGATATTGACCCGAGAGGCTAGTAGCCTCAGTTTTCAGTTTAACTGCATGGTTTATCCATCAGATCCAAGTAGATCCAAGAAGAAGATTTGAAAACACCATAGAATTGAAAGAAGCCATTCCTCAAGAGTGGGAAGCATTGCCCCAAGCGGTAATCAATAACGTCATCAATGGGTTTCGATCTCGTGTGCTGTTGGTGATTGCAGAAAACGGAGAACACATCGAAAAATATTGAACGAATGAACAATCGCTTACTATTTGTGCCGTGTTAATTTCCAAGCAATTGCAGTTTGTGATACTCTCTATTTTAACACCTGTAATTTTGTTATTTTATGGAAATTTTTAATAAAATGTTACACAGCTCCGCAATATATTGTTGTGAAGAAATAGTACAAATTTTAAAGTGTTATCTCTTTCCAAAAAAAGTTATGATACTTTGTCCAAGGGTGCAATTTTTTTGGCCAATCCTGTATAATGTGCCCCATTAGTTTGTAGAAATGCTGCTACTTCAGAACAAACCATGGTTAGTTAGATATCAAAAAAAAAAAAAAAAGAGCTATGTCTTTCTTGCCCAGTGTAAAGTGCAGTAAATTTAAGTTGAAAAAAGCTTTTTAAAGCGGCAACATTTTAGCATGTAGTAAAAAATCCGAAATCTGCGCCACTTTTACTCTTAAGCTGATTAAAATGATGCTAAAATGCCAGGTAGCGCAAGCCTCTTCCACATGCATGCTTTATTAGAATCTGATTACGCGATTTTAACGTATAATTTGCATTTTTTTGCTTTACGCCGTGGCCCAAATTTGGGAGGCATGGCACAATACTCCCACCCTAAATACGTCCCTGCATGTGCATGTCTTAATGGTCACAGCATATTAGTCACAGCTTGAAACAATTCAGCAAGTGTTTTCCAAAGGTGTGGTTTGTTAACACAGATTTTTTATAAAAAGTTTTATTTATGATAAATTATATAAGTGTACATTTCGGTTGGTGCTTAGATGTCTTTTAGTTGCCAGAAAGGAGAATTCGACCGGTTTTTCAACCGGCTTGACCGGCCGGTTGAAGAATCTCGACCCGACCGGCAACCCGACCGGCCGGTCGACCCGACCGGTTTCCATCTCTGGCATGATACAGCTGCTTTGAATATTACATCTCAATTTTTATTTGTTTGTATCAGTGCAGTGACGTAGTCATAGTGACGTAGCCTAATTCGAGAGCGCTAATAGGTTGAACACAAAAGCCGTCGCGAATGCCGCCTAAAATTTCGCTCTGCAGGCAATCTACGCGGTTTTCTGCTTGAACTAAATTTTGTTTGTGTTCGCGTTCGCGCTATATATAAACGAGTTCATTTTACTTTATTATAACCTTTCTTCCGCGAGCACCGCCGTCTCGTTTGCACCGCTTTCCGCGTTCGCGTTCTGTGTAAACGGGCTTCAACCGGTAAAAAACGTGTTTTTTTTGTTATTTCAACCGATGGTTATTACATTGCCTTTTTTCTGAACTTTATGAGGGAAAATAAACCATTCAGTTTTGAATTTGATCCAAGCTAACTGATAAAATCAAACTTCATAAAGTTACCATAAATGCACGTACAGTAGTATAATGATCGGACTTTCTGATGATGTAATTGATTTGATTTCAGTTTAGGTTTTGTAAACAATCTAATCAATCCATCTTCAGTGCAGTAGTTTGTTCATTGCCACATATTTCTATAACCAAACTCTGCATACAGTACAATGTTTTTGGTGCAAAATTTGCTGCTTGAGAATACGCATATTTGCAGCGCAAAGTGTCAGACGATAAAACTTGCTAGAAAACTGAATAAGAGTGGTTTCTAGAACCATCTGATCTAACGGGCATGAAAATCGATAATATAAGAAGGGTAGCCTACTAACTGTTCTTCCGGTAAAAGGCAGACGATTAGCAGAACCCTAATTTATTACCTTGACGTTTCACTCAGCTGAAAAACGCCTAGCATCCTCAGAACAGTTTCCTCTCCGGCACTCCTACCCCATCCCCAAGGTCAAACAACGGAACACAACACAGCATCTTAAGCACTTCACCTCCATACCTTATGTACATGGTACTTCGGAACATATCGGTCGTATACTTAACGAAGCGGGAGTGAAAGTTGCGATGAAACCGGTTAAAACCATTGGTAACATTCTTACCTCACCCAAAGATCCTATTGCAGAGCATGAGAAGAGTCGCTTAGTGTATAAGATACCTTGTGCTGATTGTGAGTTTGTGTATGTGGGGCAAACGAAACGGGATTATAAAAGTCGTCTTGCAGAACATAAAAGAGCCGTCAAAAACTCGGAACCAGAAAAATCCGCTTTATGTGAACAATTGATGTTGTTTGATCATCGTATTAATTGGGAAGAATCCACTTTTTTAAGATATGTTGATAATTATCGTAGACGATTAATTGCTGAAAGTTGGTTTATCAATGCCCACACTAACGTTATCAACCGCTCGGATGGTGAGACATTGCCATCAGTGTACCGATCTTTAGCCAAAAATGCTCAGTAAATGTTGTTTTATTGCTATTTTTACCATATATGACTTGGCCACGTTCTCTCGTTTCATCACGGTATAGCATTTGAATTTTTACGTTTTGTTGAATTAGCCCTAGCTCGCAAGTTGATCATTATGACGTTACAATCATCTATAACTCACTTAATTTACTCGGTTCTTTAATATTTATTTTGTTGTAACTTATCTGCGAGATGCACTGTTTGTGCTAGTATTGGAGGAGTGCTTGCCACTCCTCCAACTCAACTTCTGAAGATGCTCGGCGTTTTTCAGCTGAGCGAAACGTCAAGGTAATAAATTAGCGTTCTGCTAATCGTGTGCCTTTTACCAAAAGAACAGTTAGTAGGCTAGCCTACCTATAGTAAAGCTTGCTAGATTGGGGCTTCGCATCCTGACATTAGCTTCAACAGTTTTATTGGTAACTTAAGCTGCGTTTACCCAGAATGCAACGCAATTGCGAGTGGTCACTCACGTCGCTTGCTCAAAATAGGCTACCCATTTATCCACAATTGTGCCCGCGTAAAGCTCAGCAACCGCTCGCAGAGATGGCGACCAGTTGCAACATTTTGTAAGTTGTCAATAACGTCATATTTTGGTTGCTTCGCGTCCCGTGTCAAGGCTACAATTTTAATATTGGTCGAGCTTGAAATAAAATGCGCGGTTTTAAAATAGTGATCTAATTAGATTTATCAACGCTTAAAGGACAGTCACTCTGAGTGTCTTTAAAATTAATTGGCTACTTCAAACTTTATTTTGCTTTTTAGTCTTCGTCAAGATTGCATCGTGTTTATCATTGAACCAGTTCGGAGATTCTTCGTATCGGATGGAATTAGAGCTGAAAGTGTTATGAATTTCGATTACTCACTAAGCATCGATAAATCATTGATGGAGAAGCTTAATACACTTGAAATTTCATTTATTCGAATCACAGCGGAAAATCTCCAAGAAAGATTTGATTTCGTAGTCGACGAAATTTTCAAACGTTGGCCTGATATGAAACGTGGTGACATAACTCCTATCACGGATGAAGATAAACCAAAGACCAGCAATTTAGGACTTCAAAAGGAACATTAAACTGTAATAGAGAATTCAATTAGTTATCGTTGATGCTGTTTTTATGCAGCATTTTAAAAGAATTACAGTGCTTTATTTTCGTAATACGACTTTTAAATGATGCTCCTATATTCAATTTTGTTTTAATACCGAATATCCTGAAAAAACACTATCGCGAAATTTAAACACCAAGAAAACATATTTTCGTTTTCCAAAATAAAGAATTAAATTTTCTAAAAAAACATTTTATTAATTTTTCTAGAATAAATTTTTCACAAATATTATTTTCCAAGCGATTCACTTGCCTAATTACTTAAAGGTGAGTTTTTGGTAATTTGTCCTGACAGTAGGTGATATCAAGCTGCTGTTTTTATTTTTTTGTAAACTTGGTGTACATTTTATTATCTTTTTAAGAGATTTGGTCTTACTGTAATTGCTATCTTGTTTATGATATTTTTGATTTCCTGGACAGGTGAAACGCTAATATTGCTATACTTGCTAATCTAAGTTTTGTTAGGCTAGACTAATATTGTACACAGTACCACTTTGTTCATACTCATTTAACCAAGTATGATTCCATAAAATACCTATTGTAATAGCCAGAAAGCCGAACTTCCTTGGTTGAAAAAAACAATTTGCCTATTAGCAACAATTGCTGCAAGAATACTTAACAAAAAAAAAGTAAGTACATCTTAAGAAAAACAAAGTTTTAAACTACTCCAAGCATGAATAAAATTATGGAAACAAACAAGATGACGTAAGACTTGAACTATAAGCAATTTTGCAGTAGTTTCTTGTTTTCTATATTTTGTAGCTAAAATTCTCATAGTTAGATAAATTTTGTAGCTAAAATTATATAACTATTTGAGCTAACCTACTATTTTTTCACATGGAAAAGCATCGTGGTATTTTATATACTTTTATACAAAGAACTTCAAATGAAGTGGTACTTTCCATAACAAATGCTAGCTTGTGTATAAAAGAGCATTCAAGTGAAGTTTTTCACGCTTGACCAAATTTTGGGATATGCCTAAAATGCATTCTCACCAAATTTGAAGTTTCTACGCCTTCCCATTTTCAAAATTTTGCAGTTCAAAATTAGCTGTTTTCCAATTACTTTAGTGTTGCCGTTTCATCAGTATTGTGACAGAGAATTAGCTTTGGGAAAGCTGGCTTTTATTTATTGAAAAGCAGCTAATTTTACAGTTCTAAACCTGTGGTTTGTTAACTCTGCCGCAAAATATTTATGGAGAATCAAAAACATATGGTCAATTTTTGAAATTTTGTGTCTAATTGGCAACCTTGGCAAAATTTCTAAGGGGAAAAAGTCTTTCTAAGAGGAAATCTAATCTGTTATATCGCAGGAACAGAAGGTTGTAGAAAGCTCAAGTTTGGTGAAGTTGGTTTTCAGATCTGTCAAAATTTTTTGAGAAAAAATCGAGCAAAAAAATTTCCGATCTGAGTGCCATACGGTAATATGCAAAATATGTTGTGTAATAGGGTACTCTATCACGTTGATTGTTATTAACTATCTCTCTTGATGAAACAAATTCATGCATGAAATAGTATATTGACTAATGCAGCACGACGTTTTAAACTACCCGCACTGTAAAACTCGAAACTACTGCAAAATGAAAACTACACAATTACAAAAATTTGAGCTATATTTCGCGCCAATTTTATAGTTGGCTTTTATTTTAGGCTTAATTTTTATTAGCATTTATTTTAAATGCATAGCATCTAGATCTTATGTAGGAGAAAAGTGTGCAAGTATTTACTAGTAATAAATTGGTAAAACCAAATAAACAAAGACTATGGAACGATTTTAGACGCAGTAGCATTAAATAAAAAAAATCTAAGATTAATACTAATTTAATATAGGTCTTACTTAAAATTATCTTAGTGATTTCAATTTGATTTTGGTAGTTTATTCGAAATGCTTCGAAAAATTTACATCAGCGGTGCACATTCAATTGGAAAGACTACGTTGCACGAATGCTTAAAAAAACATTTTCGGGTAGAAAATGCGCAATTAATTCCATGTGATGAGGTTGCAAGAAAAATTGTTGCTAAAGAAAACTATACCGCGGTGAGCATGGTCTATTGTAAATTCATGTCTATGTAGGCAATGAAATAACCAGTATTTATAAATTTTAGGGATTTGAGTTTTGCGTAATACTCTTTACATTGCCTATTCATCTTAGACTGGTTATTTATTAAAAAAAAAATCAACATTGCTACATCAGCAATCTTTCATTTGTGTCCATGTTTTATTTGTGTATATGTGTGAGTGCACTACAATGATACTAATATGATCTTTGCTTTAGTCAATTTGCTGAGTGTGTGTGAAATGACCTCTATATATATGATAATGATATGATTATGATAATGATAATAATACGGCAGGAGTAAAGTCTATGGAAGTGTAGCGCATTGTAGTGCAATACAGAAACTATTTTTTACTGACTCGAATTTTACAGCGGTTTATGTGCAAAATAGATTAGGTCTCAACAAAAATATACTATTCCTTACAGCTGACAGTGCCACTGGCTGTCGGGATCATCAAGAGAGTCTTGTTCTAATAGAATATTTTTGTTTAGAAAGATTTTGAAGATTTGGATGTTTGCAAAATAATGTTATTGCAATGCGTGGAAGATCAAATTAAGCTGGAAGAAGATTTACAAAGTGCGTCAGCATCTTCTTTTGTTAGCAGTACTTCGTTGGAGCAGTGAGAATGTTAAAGCGAATTTACGTAAAAAATGCGAGGATACTGTTCTGTTTATGCCAGCTAAATAGCATTCTTACTTAATTTCCAGTCTTTTTCAATTTTTTTTTGAATTATAATGCAGAATAATTTTTCTTGATCGTATTTTTTAGAATGTACATTTTCAATGCAAATATTTTAAACTGGGTTGTTGTTTTTTCTCCCCTTTGTTTGCTTTATTTGGTTATACGTTTAATACAGGCAGTATGCACCTGTTTAATCAAACCAAAAAATAGCAGACTTCAACTCTTTGGTCTCTAGACCCACCCTCTACTGCCCCAGCTGAATTGCACCGCAGCCGCACTCTTTTTTTGTTAAAAATGAAGTTGTTTTTAATTGCCATTAAAGTATCAAAATTGATATATTTGGAATTATAACAAGCAAAATTGTGATTTCTCAGTTTTGATTTACGTAAATTGATGATCAAACTTTCATAAAACTGAATGTTCACTTGTTTAAGATAGACCTTAGCAGGTTTTTTCATTTTTGAATTCTTTTTTTTTCTGTTTTCGTTTTTTTAGCTACTGCAATGTTTTTTTAATTACAAGTGACTAGAAACAAGTGGATAAATCGTAATAAATAAAAAAGTCTTTTCTCCGAAAGGCCAAAAAAGTTTTATTTATGTATCTATTTTCAGCAAAAGAACAAAACCAAGATGCACTGGCAGTTTTTGATCGTTGTGTCATCGGTTACATAATGTATCTTAAAAAGGAATTTGGAAAGTCTTTTTCGGACGATCTTTTTAATAGACCCGATATTTTGAAGAACACCCAGTGGTTAGCATATTTTCGTAATGTAGCCTATTTCGAAATGAGCTCCCTTTACAGCTTGATAGTAAATTTGTTAAATTTTCTACTTTATAATTCTGTGGTCGTTTAACAGTTTATTAACGTAATTAGTTTCTTCTGAGTTACTTTACATTTTATGTTACTTTTGTTTTTATGTTAAATAACAAAGATAAATAGATCCATATCTAACAAGCACAAAAACTTTAAATAGATTGGCTAAGCTAAGCAAAGCCAGAGAGCATCATTCGTTGCTTTTCTAACCTATAGTAAATTCACGGATTACGTTTGATTAAATATTTTCGGAATTTCTCAAAATTTTTAAAATCCCATCAAAACTTAAGAATTTTACGAAAGGGGAAATTTTAGAAACCTTAATCAAAAAATAACTTTTGCAATGTACGATACCATGCTTAACTTTTTGTTCGTGCACAGCAAATATTTGACATCATTTTTCCAAAGGCTATTAATCCTTTTGCATTTTCACAAGTCAAAAATTATTTCAATAACCGTGCTGTGTAAGATAGAAATTTATGTTTGTAAGATAGAAATGAATTGTATGATTGAAAGATAGAAATGAATGTTTTTAGCCTTTCGCAAGATAATTCTCTTGTGTTTGTCATGAAACCAATGAAAAAATTTTTTGAATCTGATGGGATCAGAGCGGAGAGGATTATGAACTTCGATAGCGCTGTTGAAATCGATGAAGGAATCAGAGAAAAGATGGATGGTCTTGGTATACGATACGTTGTAATTACAGAGGAAGACATCCAAGAAAGATTTGATTTTGTTGTCGATGAAATTTTTAAACGTTGGCCAAGTCTGAAGCGTGGTTGCATGACTCGGATTCCAGATGATGAAAAACCGAAGAGAAGCGATGCAGGACCCAAAAACGATTCATAAAACTTGAAACAATTTTGAGATTTAAAAATTTTGCTGTTTAATAAATTAAGGCCAACCTGGTTCCAAATTTGCATCAGAACTTCCCAAAAAAGCCTTCTTGACTTTGTATTAACTGTACAACGCATGCTTTCTAACATAGTCTAGAATTGTTTGCACCTAAAAGAAGCAAGACTTTCAGTCTTTATGAAAATGTATAAGCATTGCCTGTGACAATATGCACCTCGAATTAACTCTTATTTTGTGGTACGAAAAAAATGTTCGTTTTGCTTTAAAACATTATTGATCTTTTGTGTACCGGTAAGTTTTCAAAATCGGATTCCATTATTATTATAAAGTAGGTTTGCGTGCTACTAATTTCTTCCGTTTTTTCGTTTTTTCTTGTCCATTTTAAGTAATAACTTAGTATGCGTGTTTTCATCTGGATTTAGTTATGTTTATGTACGTACTAACACGACTGTCACATAGGGACAAAATTTTTGTTGAAAATCTATTTTGTCAGTAAAGGTGCGTTTAGACTGGACGCGAAGCAACGCGAAGCAACGCGAAGCGAAGGTTGGCGACCTTCGCCAACGTTCGCGAGTGGTCGATTATTGCTAATCTTCGCGACTGGTCGCTTCATAGGCTAATTTTAATAACTTACTTTTAAAATGTATTCAATGAGCAGAAAGCTTCGTGTACTTTATTATTGAAGCGCTATTACAGTAATCACAGGTTCTGTTTCGTCATAGAGCGCTGGAATTACCGGTAAAACAAAGATTGAGTTTATATTATGTTATCACGCAATAACCGTGAAGAAGAGTCTAGACTAATAGCTCAGGTAACAAAACAATCTTGAGAAAAAAGTTTGTAAAGTATGAATGAAAAACGAAGTACAGTAGATCGATTTTGGAAATGAAAAGAATAGTCATTTCTTCAAAAACGTAGTAGTACTTAGCCTATTTACTAGCTATCAATGATTTGTTTAGATCCTTCCACTGAAAACTTGCCATAATCTGTTTTGACGATGACAGTTCTGGGTTTTAATGCAGAAACGCAAAAAGCTGGAAGCAGATGTCAAAAGTTCTCTTTAGGTGTTTACTCGGTTAACAAATACTTAAACGCTTTCACCATCCATGTCTCATTATGGTAGTGGTAGATCAACCGGTATCTTGTGGAGTGCAGACCAATAGGCTAGTCTACAGGTACATTTAAAGCATAAACTACGTTGTTTTTTTGATACGGTTTTTCTTTTTCAGGCAAGCATGTTATGATACCTGTAGTAAGCTTAAACAGTTGTTTGTATTTGTTATTTAGTGCTGTTTATGAAGACTCCCAGTGTTAACGCTATGAGTGAAACTGAAAGCTGGATTTGTCATCAGTTATGTTGTGGATTTTTTGCTTATTGTGCAATGGATTGCTGTGTTGATTTGCTGGAGAAAGCAAAAAGACATTGCAAGTTTTTGCATGATTTGACACTATCATCGAAGGACAAGAATTTAGCACAGTAATACCAGCAGTTGCTTTGAGGAAAAGTCAGCTTCTAAAACTAAGTTTGGTATTTTACTCGCTAGCGGAGCGCGTATCGATGTTTAGTGCGAAGTTAAATGCTTTTGAAGCATTTTATTAGTTTGCATTTTCTTGCGGTACCAGAAGGCTGCGTTGCGACGGTCGCGTTTACCTCAAAGGGCTTCGCTCCAAGCCACCGTTTGTAAGATACAGACAAACTTATAGCTGTAAGGTCAAGCCCCCTCTTCTTAGCAAGTTTTTGGTTATGTCCCAGATAAAAAAAAACATTTAGATTTTTTTATGTGAAAATTGTTACTCAAGCATCTGAATAAAAGTGTTGTTAGTTCTCACATTTTCATGTAACTGACGCTTCCTTCCTCAGTCCAATTATTATTATAATAAATGCTGTATCAAGTTTTTTGTTTAGTGGTGACTAATGAAAATGGAACAGTATTAATGAACTTGCTTGGCGGGTACTTCTCTACCAATAATAGTAACGTTAGCAAAAAATAGAACTCACTTTCAACTGGTTAGATATGTATTGGCTTTCTAGTTCATCAAAATACACTGACTGTTATTGTAATGATTGAACTTCAGACCTAAAATAGTTTACTTTGTCACTTTATTCATCATGTAAAGCAGTTAAAATTTTAAAAGGCAGTAAAAATGTTTTGAAATTCACGAACAACTAAATTCAGATATTACACAAAGACACAGTAAATGAATATTTAACACACTTCACACTTCTATTTTCATCACGTAGGACTGAAGTGAAAAATCACTACCAGACTACAATATTCATGATTATAAAACTTGGGGTAGTCTAAAACCATTGCTTCCAGTTCAACTTGATCACGGTCACAAACCTTCAGAAACAAGAAGACTTTTAAGAGGACGTTCAGGAGAAAAAATTCCATGTTTGTAGCTATTCAAAGAAGTGACTACTAATTAGATCAATCCAAAAGTTAACTGGAATTTTTCGATTTTTTGTATCTATCTAGCTCTTGTATGTAGCAGTGTAGCTTGAAACCAATTCTAAATACAGTTTTATTTACCAAGTTGGCTTGGTCAAGTAGGCAGGACAGTGAAAAAACTTTTGCGAGTTTTCGAGTATTCAAAGAATTGTTCAATTGTGGTTACTTTTAAAACAACAAGCTAACAAACAATGGCTAAAGACAAAAATTGAACCACCTGTGACATCATTGAAAAAAGGACGTATTGAAGATGCCCTAAACCTTTTTCCACTATAAATTCTTCTTATTAGCGAAAATACGATTTAATCTGTTTCGAAACTTTGCAGAGCTGGGCACCCGCAACTTGAAAAGTAGCGGAGCTGCCGCCGCCGCTATTTGGCAAAAAGAGCAGCGGCGCTGCCGCTTATCGCTACTCAAATAAAAAAGTAGCGCCGCTGCCGCTACTTGCATGCAAAACAGCGGCCGCTGCCGCTACTTTAAAATAAATAAATAGTAAAAAAAAACGATGGCATTGAAATAGGTATCTAATGGTGAAATTTCAACTTTATTTACCAAAGTTAGTTATTCAAGCTTTTAAAATATTGGTTCAGGTTACAATCGGCATTAGCAGGCTTAAATGGTAGACAAGTGAGCAAATCACCATTCAATTAGTTGGTGGCATGCTCCTTTCAACAAAACTAGCATTTCAAAATGCTGATTGGTTAAACCAGCGCTTTAGAAATTACTTAGGCAGTTACCTTTGGAAGTTACACTAGGAAGTTAAATTTCTTATCGCATTTTCTACACAAACAAAAGGCAATAAGAAATATCGACTTAAATAAGTTAAGATTTTGCCATTAAAGCACAATGACATGCAGTATTCAGCTTCAATACAATTCTGTCCCGGCTCTTATAGCTCTAAAGTAGTCGATCTGTTTATCACACTCTCGGCCCTCAACCACTAAAATAATTCTTCGAGTAGAGATCCGAAAGGAAAATTTATCAATCGACCGAGTTCCAAAACATTTCTTGGAGTTTGTAGAAATGGTAGGTGATTCACGTACCTGCGATGATTTCCTCCAACTTTGACACAAAAATAGATCGAGCGCTTAAGATATTGGTGTTCACGAAGTCGAAGGAGATACGTAGTAATGACGCACATGTTAAGCAAATGATGCTTAATGCGATTCAGGTTACACTGAGTATTTTTATTACGAGTATAACTCCATAACTAAGTTGTCTCTGAAGCTTATTTATCACCTGGTTCTATTTGTTAGTTCAATTCTCAGCGCACTATAAATTCAATTCTTAGTTTTATTGTTAACTATTGTAAAAAAATTTATTTTACTACGCATTGACGTAACTACTCAGGCCCGGCGCCATGAGGCATAGGCGTAGCCAGAGGGGGGCCCAAGGGGCCCGGGGCCCCTCCAATTGAAATGCTACCTATGATAAAAATGTGACAAAAAAACTATTGTTTCCTCAGTTTCAGTTTCTTTTAGCATTTTTTGCCTACAACAGTAATTAACAGGAATATTGACGACCAGGGGGCCCGGGCCCTCTAAATTCAATTTTTGCCAATCAATTAAAATGTACAACCCGGCTGAAATTAAGGGTTTTTATCATAAAAGTTGCTACCTCGGGCTCTTATTTAACCTTTTTAAAAACGTAATGCAGTAACAGGGCGGGATTTACCATATGGGACTGTGCTAGGAGCCCTGCGCTCAGATGGTAAGACTTTATTTTTGGTCTACACTTATGTTTGGCAGGAAGATGTTGCGAAAATCTTTAAAGTTCCAGGGGCCCCGCACAATCTAAATCCGGCTCGGGCAATAACATGGTAATTAAGCGTAACCATCTATTGTACGGTTTTCAATAACAATTCACCTCCATCCACCTCGCTAGTTTTTACGCTAAAAAATGCTTTTGAAAAAAATATTATCTAGGAGAAATGCTCACTGAACAAATCATTGAATTTAAATTGAGGAGCCTGGGGCCTCTTGACCGTACATGTTCACCTACAACTGGTTGTTTTCATGTCAAAACAAAACTAAGGAAAATCTTCGAGTGGATTATTATTTACTACTAAAATACTTTTAAAATTTAACCTCAAACAGCAAAATTATACAAACGTATTTTCGACCAAATCATACGTAAAAGGAGGATTGAAACAATTTAATTTTTTTTGCATTGGCTTTCAAATGTTAATAATCTAGCTCTTTCAAATGGTTCTGAACACGTGCGAAATGTGATCCAAAAGGATTAAAATAGCTTTTTTTTTCTAAAAATTCCAAAAAATCGCTCAGCAACTGGGGGCCTCATCCCCAGATCCCAGTCTGTGATACGTTTGAGTAAACTAGTTTACTTACACAAGTCTCCCAATTTAGATATTTGCATTTGTAACATTTGCTTTAAGCCCTCTCCCTTTAGAAAACTCTCGGTTAAGTGCCAAACCAGGCCACGGCTTCTGATCTTCCATTCTAGGATATCTTTGTCCCACAAAAAGTTCCTCTTTCAAAATTTTCTGATGACTTCATTGTATGTGATTTTTCGTTTGCCCCCCCTCCCCCAATCAAAAATCCTGGTACGCCTATGCACGGGGGATGGCATTTCGAGCTGTGTCCCTCCAAACCACTGCTTGTGCTCCCCAAGCGAGAGTAAACTTTTGTAGTAGCACGACTAGCAAACTTTTGACTCAAAAACAGGTCACCACAAACGCTTTTTTCTATGAAACAGCAAGACAGATCAAGTGAACGTAATCAAGTAGCCTAAGATTTTTCGATAAAGACCTCATTTTTATTTTTTTGGTCTTCACCTCCAAATTTGAAGGCAAAATCCATACCAGGATAACATAGGATTTGGAGCAAAATATTCACCAGATCGCTGCCGCATTCCAATTTCGTCTGGTCTGGGCTGCGTAAGCGTCCCCCCACCCAAGTTTTTTTTCCCTCCCCCAAACACACTACTCTGGCTTCGTGCCAGATACTTTACTGTTCTATTCGCAGTGCACGATCTATACTGTGGTCTGTGACCAGATAGCCAACAAACCATCTTCATATTTTGTTTTGCTAAATTTGCATTTTGAGGAAACATCGTGGAAAACCGTCTTTGCAATTTGCAAGTTTTTAGCAATTTATTGATCTCTAATCATAGCATTTTCGTTAAAGAGATACTGCTTGAAATCGACTTTATTGAAATCGGTTTTATCACTTCAAATTGACCCGCTACTAGACTACATTATTTGTCCAACTTTGATTGAGAAAAATCGGACCACTTGCAATTAAACTCGCCTATTAAAACGTCACAAAGGTCTTGTATGTTCTATTAAACTGAAATAACGAGTAACAAGAGCAGAGTGAAAACAAGCGCAGAGTAAAGACTCCAAACGGTAACGTGTGAAAATGTGAATTGAAAAAGTCTTGGAAGGAGTTTATTAGCAGTAGCGGCAGAATATTTGCTTAAAATACAGCGCTGAAGCACTGCCGCGTTTTCGGCTAAAAAAACAACAGCGCTGCCGCTTGTCGCTGGTGACGAGAAAAAGCAGCGGCGTTGCCGCTATCGCTACCGAAAAACTGGCGCCGCTGGTGAACAGCGGCGCTGTGCCCATCACTAAAATTTTGTGACATCTTAAAAGGCGGATTTCGCAAAATTTGTCGCTAACTAAGAAAAGCAATGTTTCTTTAGGAGATAATAATCTAGGTTTCTGCTTTAGCCAGCGATTCCAATTTAAACTTAAATTGTCACTGACATTATACGAGTGATTTAACCTACAGTATCAAAGTTAGGCAAGTTTTGATGATGTTTTTTAGCCTTTGAATGATATAAATTTGAAGCCAACAATGATTATACTGTAGATCAGAGTTGGAAGTCGATGCTGTTTAAAAGTAAAAACGAATCGATATCGACAATTCACACAAAAAGCAAAGAATTTTCGATAGTCGATATCAGAAACAGAAAGCAAAGATTACAAAAGAAACAAAAAGCAAAAAATATCAGAAACAAAAAGCAAAGATTAGTAATCAATGCCGAAATGCGAACAAAGTTTTTTGTTCTAATTTTCACTAAGATGCACTAAAATATTTGCTGTTTTAACCATTAAATGAAACTTGTGAGAACAAAAACTATCATTACTGTACTACAAAGGATTTAAAAAACACTTAATCGCTAATTATAAAGAGCAATACTGCATAAGAGAAACAAAACGATGTAAGCTTAAGCAGACTCAACAAGAACAAAAGTAAAGTATAAAGATTCTACCAATCGAAAACATGTAAGCAAAAAGCATAGCAAAGGCAACAATCGATAGAAAAATTGAATGCAAAGCATCTGCGATAATCGATAACAGAAAAGTAAAGAATGTAGTATCGATTATCGATTAGTAATCGATATTTCCAACCCTGCTGTAGATCAGTACTGGGAGCCTAAACTTAGCTTTCCAGGTACCTGTAGCAGTAGCAAAGATTTCGGATTTGATCAGGCTACACACTTGATAATATTCATGTTAAACCTACCAGAGCTACCTCCTCACATAATTTTTTGTACCTTTTTTTAGAACTCTGAAACTTCAAAGGTCTATTAAATATCAAGGTCCAAAAATATGGAACTCACTTCACCTTGAAATCAAAAAACCTAAATCTCTAAGAACATTTAAATCTAGACTGAAAAATTTATTGCTAGAAAGCTACCACAATTGAATTGGAATGACTACAAAATTTGTGTTCTGTCTGTCTGTAAAATTTGTCGTGATAATATTTAACTACTTACTTTTTATACAACAAGATGTTTATGTTAGTAAATGATTCTAATTGACTTAAACTGTGCGTATTATGGTGCCTTGCAATTGCACCACTTTCTAATGTAAGTAGAACTTTTTTTTTTGCTTGTTTGTAAATAAAAATTGTATTGTTTTCTGTTAGTGTCCTAACTTTTCTGGTGTTATGCAACCTCGTTCTGATGTAAATGTATGTATAAAATCTCGATCTGGTTTAGCAAAAGTTGTATTTATTTTTTCGGCCAAGATTTTCCAAATTCTATCTCGTAACTTTGTAACTTTATTCATGAGGGTAGAAGTAGACTTGAAGACCACTTTGGTCACTTTGATTTTTCCCTATTGCCAGTAAACATTATCGTTAACACGCTTTGCTTGCGATTTAATTGTGATTTTAAACTTCGCTGGCTTTGAAATAAACTACTGCTACTGCTACTGCTACTGCTACTGCTACTACCGGTTGTAATCGCGTTTCTAAGTCTGCGAGAAATAAAGCGATGTCTGCTTTTTGTGATGGCATAAAATTGCGAAATGCAGGTTTGCCAATGGCATGCAGTAGATAGAGTCAAACGGATTAACTCGCATTTTCGCGAATAGGAAGAATTGTGGAAAAAGATTTGGGGCACCTCTTTGTTACCTCAAGTAGTTCTCATTTCTTCAACAAAAGCGATTTCGAGCAGTATCTCTTTAATTAGAATTTGAAATCTTATCTCTATGAGTAGCAAAACAAAAAGGAAGGGGGCAGAGAAACTGATTATTGTATCTTGGGGGGGAGGGATTATAGCCCCCCATTGGCTTGCCCACCAAAATGCAGAAAGAGGAAAATATCACGTTTTTAGAGCTTCTGAGATGGTCTTTTGTACTGGAATGTACTCAAAAAATGGTTTAAAGCATGTTTTAAAACGTTTATTTAGGGGAGGGGCTAGTTTGTCAAAAATAAAACTCATAAATTAGAAAAAAAGCTTTGAAAAATGGCCAAAAATTGGTGATCAAGTTTGATCGCTCATTGAAAAATGTTTTACCAAAAACTGTTTCATCAAAACAATATAAAATCAGAAATAGGGGGATATTCAGTAAGGTGGAGTGAAAAAATTAAAATTTACAAAAATCTTTCGTAATAGTGAAAAAAGTATGTAATGGTATGATATAATCTTGCTTACAGAAATTGAAGAAAAAATATTGACATGTTAGGTTGCCCCAATGCACTTGAAAATTTCCACTTTTTACCAGGTAGCTTGTTGCATTCTTTAGTATTAAATGTGGCAAATTAAACATCCTTTATGACGTCATCATTGTTGGAGACATACATAATTGTGTTTCAACACCTACGATTTTTTGCTTTCGTTTATGACGCCGTTTACAATGTGGTTTTTAAAGGTTTCCATAAATAAAAACTGAATGATATTGTCAGTTGCCAGCAGTCCAGCGAAAAGTTATCAATATCAATGCACGAAGGCCGTCGGGTATGTTACTTTTACCAAGTAGGCCTATAAACATATTGCTTTGTTGTTGAAGCTTGATGACACTGTCTGTTGTTGTCTAAAGTAGTATTAGATCAGCGTTCTTGGCTATGAGATCAGAGACAGGTGATCCAAGGACCAGTTGACAGTGGTAGTCAAAAGTTTTTTATTCTGCAAGGGTCCCTGTCAGACGGAAATTATCAGACGACCACATCGCATGTAAAGTTTTACACGCGAGACATGTGCATTATTATATCAATTGGTATATTTTGCGACGATCATTTTGCACATTTAAGCACTTATAGTGGGGTTAAAGAATTGCGACATGCTCTCCAATCGAAATCATAGCAGAGCACCAAAAATTTGCCAGAAAAGGGGGCTCTTTTCCACTGGTGTAGGAAGATGAGCCACAAATCACATCAATAAATTTTACACACCAAAAGCAATTTTCAGCTTATTGTTTGTTTAAAACATTCAAAACAAATGAGAAAGATAGGGAACAAGCACCCATAGTTCCTAATTGCGTTACTCGTCAAAACGTTCATTCAAGATATCTGCAATCAATGGAATAAAAGCACCTAAGATCGTTTTTCATTTAAACGCAGTATTGAGTTTTTGTTTCAAAGTTTGGCATGCTTTTACGCGAACTGATTCGTGTGCTGATAAACCCATACCGCTATTTCTGTACGTAAACTGCCCCCACTGCATCGCTCTCTGCCTTTACACATCGTTTAACAGCTTGGGTATGACATAGGCAGTTTTCTAATTCAATGGAAGATTTGTTGATGTATTTAATGTATTTCATCGATTCTTTTTTGGAAATACGCTTGTCAGGGGGGGTTCTGAAATATTTTCTGCAAACCAATCATTCATTTCCAAGTAGTCTGCGGATGCAAAATTTTCACAATGATTGTCTAAATTGTCGCAGAGATCTTGTTATTGAAGTATGGCGTGCTATCCTTCGCAGCTCAAGCTCTCGAGCATGCTCTGTGTCATCAGTGATCATAGCGATGAGGATAATCCGTGGTGGGTCAGATAAGGAATTTCTTTGTATAACTGGATCGACTATTTCGTTCAGATCTGTAGAAAAATACCTTACCCTAAGTTTTTCGATCTCATTTGTCAAAATTTCAGCAATTTCAGTGAAAGATTGATTATATATTTTTTGGTACAAGCTAAGCATCTTTTAGTTTCGTTATAATACTTCATTATATTTAAATAGTGGCAAGCATATTGTTATATTTTAATTCGTGGTAAGCATATTTTTCGGTAATTATTCAGGAGCACCAAATATTAGACATACCGGTAACGATTTCTTTTTCGTTGCATTAGCCATTTTATTATGATATCCTTAAATTCAGTTACTGGCTCGTACCGGTACAAAAACTGTGTATATTAATACCACTGAATTGTATGTACATTTAGGTTTACTTCGCCTCTACTATGTCGATAGGCCTACCGCATTGCATCGACAATTATGAACTGCATCTGTGAAACAAATTGTATATTTTGAAATCTGTCAAGCGTTTTTTCGACGTTGTCCATGCTCCCTTCCGGAAGCGGTATAAACTGAAAATTTCCGTCTGACAGGGACCCTTGCAGAATAAAAAACTTTTGACTACCACTGTCAACTGGTCCTTGGATCACCTGTCTCTGATCTCATAGCCAAGAACGCTGATCTAATACTACTTTAGACAACAACAGACAGTGTCATCAAGCTTCAACAACAAAGCAATATGTTTATAGGCCTACTTGGTAAAAGTAACATACCCGTCGGCCTTCGTGCATTGATATTGATAACTTTTCGCTGGACTGCTGGCAACTGACAATATCATACAGTTTTTATTTATGGAAACCTTTAAAAACCACATTGTAAACGGCGTCATAAACGAAAGCAAAAAATCGTAGGTGTTGAAACACAATTATGTATGTCTCCAACAATGATGACGTCATAAAGGATGTTTAATTTGCCACATTTAATACTAAAGAATGCAACAAGCTACCTGGTAAAAAGTGGAAATTTTCAAGTGCATTGGGGCAACCTAACATGTCAATATTTTTTCTTCAATTTTTGTATACAAGATTTCTCATAAAATACCGTATTATTCGATAAGGCGACGGCAATAGCTCAGTGGTATAGCGTCGGGCTAGTGATCGAAAGGTTGCTGACCCCTGGTCGAACTACTAATGCGACGTTGTGTCCTTGGGAAAGACACTTTTTGCAAATTTCTCATTGCGACCAAGCAGTCTACCCGTTGCGGTGACCGACAGCCTGATGAAAGACTTGCGATAAGAACCCGAGAATGGGTGCTCTGCGTTGGTGTGGCTAGTCAAATGCAGTGCCTGGTTCATACAAACAAATCAAAAATTTGATAATTTTTAACTAAAAATTCTTATTTTTTTATAATGTACAACGAAAACTAATCCAAAAAACTCGTTTGATACTTTAACTTTTTATAAAGTTTGTCTTTATGTCAGAGTGATTTGATCAAAATATTGAAAATCGTCTGTTTATTCTAAATACTGCTTTTATCTTAAAATTCTTTTAGAAATTTGCTGGTCTTTGTGGAAATGATTCAATCAGAGACATTTGAAACCTTCCAATTTTAACTTAAAAATTAAAAATTTTGTAAAACTATTGTATCAATTAAAATGTAGGGACTTCGTTTTGGAGTGGTATAAAATCATATCGATCAAATTGCTTAAAAACAACACTAGGTTTTTTCTTCGGGAACAATAATGAGAGACTTACTGCGATTTCAGCTTTCAATCTCAGGTAAAAATTGAAGGTGTCTGCAATGCATCGAGTCCTGTAAAACTTCTGCAGCTATGGAAATTTTTAATCTTGATAGATTTATTTTTTCGGATGAGATTGAATAGGTATCTGTATTGGTAAAATTTTTTAATCCCGGTCAAATACACTGTAACTTCACTCCTTCGCGGTGAAATCAGAGATGTCTGAGGCACTTCAGGCTTCTAGCCTCAAAAATTTAAGGTTTCAAAGATCGTTTTTTTGTTTTTTTTTTTACAAGGATTATTGAAGAACTAAAGAAATCCAGACATGTGAGAAGCAAGTTATCTATAATTATGCAACGATTAAAAACAGAATTATATCGCAAATTTTGGATTCGTCGAGTGAATAAAAATAATAAAAAACTCGCCTTTTCGTCTTGTTCAACACAACAAAATATACCAACGTTGATTTATTGCAATAAAAACACTGGAAATAAAACATAAGTTTGAATAAAGAACGTTTAGATTTTCGGTAGCGTTTTTTCAGCGTTTCATTTGCTTTACAGCACCAGTCGTTGTTCATCGGTTTTGCACAGCGGATAAACAGTCTCAAATTCGCAGAAATAATTTTAGTCGCTTGTGACCTTGGGGAGGTAAATGTCAAGTTTCATCATTTTAATAACCAGCGAATTGTAGTTGTTGATAAGATACAAAAAAACAACGTCGAGGTCAGGTTTTCCACGTTGAAGCGAAGCTGATTGCTGTCTATTTCCACCTCCTGTTGAATTTCTGCTTTTTTTCTTCTGAATTTCATAATTAAAACATCATAGTAAACTTAGAAACTTCATAATTAATAGGTCATGACAGTTAACGTGTTGGAGTATTGATGGCGCAATTTAAGATCGATAGACTCTAACTTTTCTATCGATTTTCACGTCACAGATGTTACATCAAGTGAGAAATTCGTTAAATTGGAAACAAACACCCAAATGTTTACATTTTTTAAAGACCACATCCCTTTCTTCTTTCTTTCATCTTTTACATTTTCCTTCTTCTTCCACAATTTTTCTTGCTTCTGCCAGAGTCATTTGTTGATCTTCAAGGGCATTCAACAATGGTTGAAGGAAATCATTAAAGTTATAGAAATTATTGTCGTGTTCTTCATATCATTGAATTAAAACGCGTCTAATTTTTGCCTTCCCAAATCCTAGCGTTTTCAGAATTCTCACATTTTCTCCATGATCCATTTCCTTGTTTATTGATTGCCACATTTTCAATTTTTTGGAATCAGTAAAAGCCGAAGTCTAAAGTTCTGGTTGAGGTTTCAGATACTTTATCAAATTGCCAACGAGTAGAATTGAAGCAGGATTTGTTATAATCGGATGTTTCAAATCAAGGTATTTTTTAACTTCGTTTTTGACAAATTCAACGCCTCTCTTTTTTAAAATGTATTCACACAACGGATGCCCTTTTGTGTGTTCTTGAAAAGGGTCATCAGTCGGTTCCCAATTTTTTAAACCACCGTTGCAGTAAAAACAATTGACTCGATCTTGATCACCGAGGTAGTAAAAACCAGCGTCAGCAAATTCCCGACAGGTTTCCATCATTCGTGCACTTGGCCAGTTGATGGATTCAGTAAAAATCTACAATCGGTCCGCGTACTTTTTCAGATGCCAGTTTCTGGGGAATAGACATTAAAACTTCGGATTTTTGTTTGAGGGAGTAGAACTAACGGGTAATGCAACGGAGTCACAGCAATCACCCATGATGATAGAATATGAAAAATGTGTGACTACAGGTGAATTTACATATCAGTTAAGGGTGCGAATAAAAAACCCTTAGTGTGATGAAGGCTTTAAATCTTGGGTAAAACAAAGATTTATCCTTCGGGGTGAAAATTGAAGGTGTCTGCAATGCATTAAGCTCTATAAAACTGAACACGTCTGTGGTTATAGAAGTTTTTATTTTTGATAGATTTTGGGATGAAATGCCAGACGCATGTAATAAAGTAACTTCTATCAAATCCAGCTTTATTTCTTCGAGGTGAAAGCAAAGACGTCAAGGTACAATAACACCAGTAAAATTCAAGTTATTCTGCAGCAATTTAAGGTTTCAATCTTGGTCTAGTAGATTTATTTTCAGGTTATACAAGCGTCGAGGAAACGTGTAACGTCCCTTGTGTTTTATATTTCGCTTGCGAGCCATACCTTCAAGACAGATGCAATATAAACTTTTTGCTGAAAATAAGTCCCAAATAATTATAATAAAAGCTAGGCAGCTTATAAAACTTTAAAATTTCCAAAATGTAGCGACTTCGCTGCTTCTCAGGTCAAACCCCATTTTGCAAGACAAGTAATCTATAAAAGTTTTCTCTGAAAACCGATTTTCAGGTGAGCCACGCTCTAATCTGGTTTATAATTTAATGTCTGGGTTCGACTCTTGCACAAGACATTCATTGAATTATTGAACTTTAGATTTTCCTTTGAGAAAACACCTTGTAGTGGTTCAAACCTCAGGTAAGTCAGAGGTAAAAACTCTTGTAAGTTTTGGTGAGAGATTTTCAAGAATAACCTATGTTTGTAACATACTTTAAAACTAGCCAAAGATCAATAAGCTCTTATCAAACATCTGCGTGAAAATTTTGCGCCTAGGTTTGGGGTATCTCCTTTGGGAAATTAACAAAAGACAGTTGTCGTAGAATGCACACCATCAAATTACAGGTAACTTAAAATATAAATCGAGTTAAAGCGGAAAAGTGTGAGGTAGACCTCTTTGAGAATTTCCATTCTTAGACAAGGCAAAAAAGACACTTTGGTTTTAAACAAAAGAGATTTAACACTGGGTTTGAATCTCAGGCAAGTTGAAATGTAAAGGACATTTGGATTTGAACTTAGAAAAAACGTTAAAATACAAGTAGCTTTGAAGACTATTTGCGTTGGTTCGACTTTCAGGCGAGTCCTACTGTTGCTTTGGCAAATACTATTTGGGTTGGAATCTTAAACAATTCGAAACAGACATCTGGGTACGACTTTTAAGACAAGTCAAAAAGAAAACCTGCTTTTGTATTTGAGACATGTCCTGACGTGTCAATGTTTGTGCTATTGAAACTTGCGTTTAAAGTAAAATCGTAAAATTACGCCAAGTAGTCTAAACGTCAGGAGTTTTTACAACAGGACCTTTTTACGTAATTGCTTTCAACTTACGTCTAGAATAGTGACGTCATAAAATTACGCCATTTCTTATCCATCACGATAGGAAAATGACGCGTTTTATATTACCAGAGTGTGCATAAGTTTAAAGTCTTTTATAACTACAGCATAGGTGGGCAAGGTAATGCAAAACGTTAGCTTCGTTAACCACTAGTCCGTTAACAAACTTCACTTCTCCGTTAACGTTAATCAGTTATTTTCAGCTTTAATTAACGGAAGTTAATAAAGTCCGTTAACTTGTTAACATTTTGCGTGTAATTTACATTTCGTTTTATTCACTCGCTTCTAGAACACGTATTGACGCTATTGAGCCGATTGTAAGGAAATATTTATTACTATGGTGGTCTTTTTGTGTTTTGAAAGTTACATTTTACAGTCTAATCTAATTTCAAGATAAAAACAAGTTCAAATGCACAACGAAGCTGCACGATATTAACGATAAAAACCTTAACGGAAGTTAACAGAACTTAACGGAAGTTACTTTAGTCTGTAAACAGCACTTAACGGAAGTTAATTTAGTCCGCTAACATGAAAAAACTTTTTAACGGATTAACGAGTTAATGAAAAAGTTAGCTTCGTTATTAACGGATTAACGATTAAGGGACTTGTGCCCACCTATGAACTACAGTATTGCAAAACATAAAAGCTTAACAATACTCCAAACCTTGAAAGATTAGTAAACTTAAATGGTTTTAACCGCAATAGTTCGATTCGAAGACAAACCAAATCTCTAAGCGCTAGTAAACTTGTAAGGATTCAACTGCATTAGTTTGACTCCAAGACAAACCAAATTTATAAAACTAAATTTGAAAGTTTTTTTTTAACCTGTCTGCATTCGACACTCAAACAATAAACTAAATAATTACCTATTTATTTAGGTTTGGGTCAGGAGCTACTGAGTTCGATTCACTGCTGAGCCATAAGCTAAATTTACATTTGAAAAACCACCTACGGTGGTTTGGTACCCAAACAAATCGAATATGAAATAATTACCTTTTAATTTAAGACTTAAAGTTGGGAGGTTACAAGTTCGGTTCTCAGGCAAAAGGAACCTTTAGAACTAAACGAACCACCTCTTGTGCTACCGCACGTTAGACAGGTCCGGACGTGTCATTAGCTGTTTTTACCGCACGATTACGCCACGGCGCCGAAAATTCAGCTACAGCACGCTGTACGGTCTCGACAGAAAATAGTTTCAAGTAACACACGCAAAACTTTACTAAATAAAGGTCAAACCAAAACTTATAAAATGTTCCATACCATAAACTAGATAACCTTTTTATTTTGGGTTCCAATTCAGAAACTACCGTGTTCGATTCTCAGGTTAGTTATTCGCTCATACTTTAACATAACCAGTTACAAAGCAAAGCTTTAGACTTGAACCATAGCCAGTTCCCAGGCAAACCTTACCACCTGCGGTGGTTTGATCCTCAGGCCAAGACATTCTTCAGGTCAAGACCAAGTTTTACACTTGAGTCATTGCCAGTTTCCAGGCAAACTTCACTACCTGTGGTGGTTTGGTACTCAGGCAAGACACTCTTCAGGTCAAGACTAAGTTTCAGGTTTGATTCATACAACTAGTTAGGGTTAGAGTTAGAGTTACGACTACACTAAACTTAGGGTTAGAGCTAGGGTTAAGATTACTACAACCCCCATATTAACATATTTTGAGAATATTTGGACAACTCCGCATTTGGACAAACCCGCATCCGCCCCCGCAAACGTACACCATTTGAAGCATTACATAATACTTTCTACGCATTTGAAAAATTTAATCTAATTTTGTTTTTGTTTCAACTAGATAAAGCTTGTGATGTTTTGATGTTTGCTGGCCAGAGCTTTTAATATTTAATCGTTTGCGTGCTATGTGGCCTAAAGGCTTAAGGGCGTATGCAAAGGGGGGTTGGGGGTTCAAACCCCCATTGGTCTGTCGACTGAAATGCACAATAAAGAAAATATTACGTTTTTAGCACTTCTGAGCTTGTTTTTTGTCATGACATGGACTCCAACATGATTTAAAGCAACTTTTGAAGCCTTTAGAGTTTCTTAGGGGGGTAATTTGTCAAAGATATAACTTATAAATTAATAACAACTTCAAAAAACTGCCAAAAATAGCAAATTTAACAGGTAAAAATGCTTAACATTGGCTTAATCAAAAATATGGAGATGGGGTTTCAGTATTAGTTAATTATTAGTCCACTCAAATCTCATTCCATTCGCCCCCCTCTACCCCCCTTTCCCAACTATTTCACTCTATAAACTACAGAATATAAATGCTTGTGAGTTTTTTCAAATTATGATTTTATGATTTACTAGCTTGTAAATTAGAGAACTGAAATGTTACCAATAACCACCGCCCACATAGCTCACTTATGCGCAAAGGCGTACACGGGGAGATGGGGGTTTAAATCATCCTCCCTATTGATCCGACGTATATCATTCGAAATATCGTCTTATTGCTGAAAACAAACAAGCTCCTTCATTACTCCCATTTTAACCTGAAATATTTAATTATTGTAAATAATTTTTGTGTTATTTAACGCAACATTGTAAGCAACTAAGTGTAATACTGAAACTGTGGAATGTCGTGTTACGAGTCAGAGTAACTTTTAAGTAGCGTAGGCAGGGGGAGGGGGGTTATAGCCCCCCCTTCAATGGCCTGTCAACCAAAATGCAGAATAAGAAAAATACCACATTTTTAGCACTTCTGAGACTGGTTTTTGCACTGGAATGGACTAAAAAGTGGTTTAAAACATCTTTTGAAACATAAAGTTAGGGGGGAGACTAGTTTGTTAAAAATAAAATCCACAAATCAATGAAAACTTTGAAAAATGGCCAAAAAAAAGCAATCAAATTTGATCGCTAGTGTAAAAATGCCAAACATAGGTTTCATCAACAAACATATTATAAACTTAGAAGTAGGAGGGGTGGGTACTACCTAGTATTAGTTCATTACTAGTTACTTGTCTCAAAAATTTTTCCATTAGCTCCTCCCCATTTATTTTTCTCTATAAAATATAGACGAAACAGATTACTCTGTGAGAGTTTTCTTGAACTATACCATATTATGATTTACCAGCATGTAAACATGAGAGCTAACATTTACCATTTGCCACCTTCCACATAGCCCATATATGCAAACAGTTTAATCGGGTTTGCACAACCAATTTCTATGCTACGTTGTAAAAGCAATATTTTTTATCAATATAGCCCTAAAATTAAGTTTTTTTTGAAAAAAAAACAAAATTTTCAGGCGTTGGGGGCTCCGTCACTGGGCGATTTTCCACCAATTTCTCTTCTCTCTGTTTTTTCTAAAGTGTTTGAAAAAATTATTGAAACGACAAAATTTGTGAATAAAAATAACATTTTAACCCCTTTACAGTTTGGTTTTAGGGAAAACAGCTCCACTGATCTAGCTGTTACAACATTTTATGACAAATTACTAAATAGTATCAATGACGGAAAAATTACATGTTCCATGTTTCTTGATTTAAAGAAAGCCTGTGATTCAGTAGATATAACCATTTTAATAAAAAAAATTCGCCATTATGGATTTGGAGGCCCTGCATTTAATCTATTGCTATCCTATCTTACATGACGTAAAATCTGCATGAAAGTGGGATGCAACATATCCAAATTATGCAAGATAGAATATGGAGTTCCGCAAGGTTCGGTATTAGGCCCGCTATTATTCTCACTATATGTCAATGACCCGCCCAATGCTTCTAATTAAGAAATTACACTGTTTGCAAGTGATACAAACTTACATATTTCTCACAACAACATCAAAAATCTACAATCTGTGGTAACAAATGAAATAAAAAAAATTGACTCATGGATGAAACTCAACAAATTAACCATCAACTACAAAAAAAACTGCTATATGCTTGTTGGTAAAAAACGTACAAAACTGACGAATTTCAAATTGTACATTAATCATTATCCAATTGAATTGAAAAATAGCATTAAATATTTAGGAATTCACTTAGATAGGGAATTATCGTGAAAAACTCACATTGACTATCTGTAAAAAGCTTTCTAGAGTTTGCGGAATGATCTATAAATTACGTCACTACGTTCCTTTGTCAACTCTTCGAATAGTTTATAATAGCATGTTTCACTCGCATATTCAATACTCTTTAATAAATTGGGGGAGAGCTGCTAAAAGCCATTATCACAAACTTTCAATTCTGCATAACAAAATTTTACGAGCCTGTCTTTTTCGTCCCTGTCGTTATGAAGCGAATTTATTATACTCCAGGTTTAGAGTTTTGAAGCTCGAAGATATGATCAAAATGGAGTTCGCCAAATTTATGTTTAAGTAAAGCAATAACATGTTACCAATTTCTTTCCACAATCATTTTATCAAACTTGAAAACATACATAACTACAATACTAGACAAAAAACTAGAAATGAGTACTTTCAAACTTTTTTCGGCACCGAAACAGGGAAAAAACGTTACATCATATCGGTTTGAACGAATGGAAAAGTATTCCGCAAGAATATCGTCAATGTTCTTTCATAAAATTTAAAATATTTTATAAAACTAAGTTATTACACAGTTGCGATTGATGTGCTTTATTACGAGAAATATCTGGCTGTCGCTAGTTTTGCGATATTGTTGAATTTATATTGTTATTTTGTGCTTTCATTGTATCTGCTGTACTTTTCATGTGTATGTAACTATACCGACAGTACATCTATACTAAGCAAATTGAGCTTTTTTATTTTTATTTCTTTTTATTTTTATTTTTTTGATTTTTATTTTTTATTTTTATTTTTTTATTTTTTTTATGTATTTACTTTTTTATTAATTATTTTTTTATTTTTTTGGAGGTTCCATGACTAGGTTAAGTTTATGCTTGTAACTGTAAAGCGTTGCCGAAAGATGCATTTGAACTGGATGACCGCATGGTCTTATCGCTGTTTCTTGCCTGTGTACTTTTAAGCGTGTGGTGAAATAAACTTGACTTGACCTCAAATATCAGTAATTCATCATTCTGCAATAAACAAGCTTGAAATACTTAATTTTTTCTTCGCAGCGATTTGAAATGTCCACCCCATTAAGAACCGTTGTAGAATCAATTAAAATTTCTCAGAGTACGAAAAAGAGCAGATACTTTTCTCGCTTTCTTGAAAAGTAAATAAAATAGAAAGCTCTTTTTGATTATTACTGTTTTTCATCTGTAAAACATAGTGTACGGTATAATATTTTTTGTTCATTTTTGAAATAAAATTTGGTTATAATGGAGTTCAGATTTAAGATACACAAGTGCAAAAAGAAACAAAATTAAGTGCAATGCTCTTTCTTTTTTTTGTGTTCACGTCGAAACTGTCTAACTTCGAGTAATTTCTCACATCATTAAAAAATGACATCAAGATTGTTGGATCAAATCTTACTAAAAAAGAATGGGTAGCTCTCAATTGAGCCAGGGCAAAGGTAGGGAAAACAAAAGACAGTCTTTAGAAATGGGGAATCAGCACTACCAGTGACTGCCCATTGGGGTGGTTCAATAATACACTTTTGCTTCAAAATCAAGTAGGGAAACCCTAAATTTGTTCAATTTCATGATAAAACGCCACACAAAAAATTTCAGCTCGATCGGTTGAGAATTGGCCTTATGAATCCACTTTTAAGTTTTAGGGGGGTATTGGCGGCTTTTTTTGCGAAGGGGGAGGGAAATAACATAAGTGATAATAACTTTTGATTTATGCATCGCAGAATTACTTGTGACCACTTAAAATTCGCAGAATGACCGCAGCTTTCCGTTAATAACAAAACTATATTTGTGTTGTGATACAAACACATTTTTTTTTTAAATAAAAAAAAATTTTTAAACTATCAAAAATTCTATCAAAATGGTTAAAAAAATTTTAAAGACGCATGAAAAATATAAATTTACTTTTAAAACGGAAAGTAGCCGAGCAATTAGTTTGAAAAGACCGTGTAGGTGAAACTATAGACCAAAAAACAGGTAAAAACATTTTGCAAAAAAGAATTCGCTTTCAAAATTAATGTCAAAATGATACATAAGCTTTGGAAACCAACCTGTTGAAGTGTTACTAAGTCAAGCTGGCTAAAGCTTACTTTCTACGTAAAATCAGAACAATCTCGGCGACTTTTTTCAACACAGTATGACTTTATTAGCAGATAATTTAATAATTTTTGGGTAGTAAACTATTTTCGAGGAAGAATTGAGGCCAACTAAAACTGTAGGAGATTGGCTCCTGGCCAAGTGATGTCTTCAAAATCAGATAAAATTGTGCTGGTAATTGATGACAATAATCTTCGCTGCTTCTAGTAAAGTGTTGCTGTGAAGAGGATGCAACTGCCTGGGTTTAACGCTTTCCAACTTGGATGCTTTTCCTTTTCAAATTCTTTTTCCCGGGATAACAGCGCTTCAGTTTTTTAACTAGTTTTGCACCCTTTCCACGAAAAGTCGCTTGACGAGGTCCTTTTTGATCCGGAATAAAGTTATAATCTTCAACACAAATGCGCTGATCGATATCATCTCTTGAAATATCAAAAAGCTTGTTTGCCTCTTTGGGATCGGATCTCCAGCATTTTTTAGTATCTGATGCAGATTAATCATCTTTTTTCGCATCGTCTTTCGACTCAAGGAACAAGTATAGCCAGGACTTACACCTTCAGCAACTTTTTTTCATACCTCAATAACTTCATCATATGTTGCGCTTATTGCTTTTTTGTGGCACACTTCCATCTTTTAAATAAAATAGCACTCCTGATTTGTAAGCAAGTTCTTCCTAGATATTGGTTAGACAAAGTAAATTGTTTTACGTTTTTTACCTATTACTCTTTCATCATCATAAATACGACTTTCGAGTAGCAACGGTAAAAGCCATAAACTATGAGATATTTTTGCGATCTGAATACTGTGACTAGCATCTATCTTTACCATAACCTAACTAACCAAGTTTACCAAAACATGTGTTCTGTTTAATTCGGTTACTATTAATGTTATTCTCGTAGATTATTATTAGTGCACTAATATCAATGCAATGCTACATATACTGAAGCAGAAAAGGTTTTGCAACGTCTTTGATATTGCTACTTATGTTTACCAATACCTATGTCAAATAGTTGAAAGAAAGGTCTTGAAAATGTCAAACCAGTGGAATACTAATCAATCAAATTAACACATTACAGGTAAATAACGTGAAGATAACGCAGTGGTAGTTTATGCTGATTTCTGCTTTTGTAAAAACATCAGTTAGCCCGAAACAATACAAAAGAAAAATAAACAGGAACGTGCGGTCAGAGGAGGCAGGTGAGGCCGTGCCTCACCTGTAGAATTATGCAAAGGAAAACGAAAATAAAGTATATAATTAAAATAAAATGGTTTCACACAAATCAAAATATTTATCTAAACCTTATTAATTTTTGTCATATTTACATTTTTGTGTATTCACTGCTTTTATGTTATGTCTTTTGCATTAAAATGCCCAAGCTATTCGGTGTAATATTGCTATTACTACGGCGTGCCATTGAGCATTGCTTCAAATATGCGAAGTGAGGCATTGTCAATTGTGCCTCACTTCAGCCAAGCAAATTTTAATAAACAAAGTAAAAGTATGCCTTTTTTTCTCAAGACAAATCGCGGACGACAACGCATAATGCTTTTAAATCTGATTTTGCGGGGCGCCTCACCTCTGACGTCATAGAATGAGAAAAAGTTTAGGCGTTTTTTTTGTCGTTTTTCGTTCATTGCGAAATTGAACAAGTTATTTTTCTAGCGAAATAAAAACAATTTAATACGGGAAAATGACTGAAATGGAAGAAAATTTAGTCTCAAAACTGAGAGACTTTCTATACTAAATTTTTAATCTAAACTTGAAGTTATTGCTAAAAGCAAACCGATTTAAAAGATTTGCTCGAGATATCATTACGAAAAAAACCCTCAATTCAGAAAGAGTAGAACCGTACTCAAGAAAAGAGTGGTTGCGCTATAAAAATCTTCATTTTTGCTTTCAAGTTTTTTGCAAATAATAATGTTGGGACTGAAACCGGGTTTTTGTGACTTAGAGAATTTGCCAAGAAGGCTTAGCAAGCACGAAAACTTCAATAATATCCACATTCAAAGCCAAATAATAGGCTAGGATACCTTTATAGATTTTCGAAACTTCAAGAATTGATTTGGCTTTAAGTTAGCAGCAAAAATTAAACGAATAATTAATTATCGAAAAATTTGGTTTTCGTTTAATGCAGGGCTGCCCAACCTTTTTACTGGTACGGGCCACATTTACGGGAAAAAAGTTATTGCGGGCCACATGCATTTTTACCTAGATTAAACTCCAAATAATTGCAAGTTTGTTGTACAAAATCAGTGCTCATTTTGGCCAGTATTTCGAGTATCTGTCCCAAAACCTAGGTGAAGACCAAAAAAAAAAAAAACAAACAAAAAAACAAAAAAAAGGTCTTCGCCGCAAATCCGAACTGATTTCGGGAGAACCAAACAGAAGAAGGTTTTCGTTTGAACCTTTTTGTTTCCCAGAAAATGCCGAGTAAGCCTTTCCATAAGGAAATCAACCGCGCAAAAAGACCTTGCGGGCCACACAAAACAGATTCGCGGGCCAAATGTGGGCCACGGGTTGGGCAGCCCTGGTTTAATGGCTATGAAAACAATTATTTGCTTGTTATTTATTGTCTTAAATAATTTTTTGCAAACATAAGTGTGAAAAAAATTGTGCCTCACCAACCAAAAGCCTCACCGCACGTCACTGAAAATAAATCGTTATTAATAGCACTTATGTCTTTGATGTTATAGTATTGGCGGTATATCTAGTTCTGCGTAAGTTAGTGGTTAAGGAGTTGTTAAACATTTTGATTTGTTGAGGCTTACTGATCGTTTATTCCATCACACTATTTTTTCATAAATGGGAATGCATAATTTGATCGAGTACCGTAGTTTCTTGATGATTGGCGTTAAGTTTTAACGTTTTTCAAAAAAGCTGTTTGTATCATAACACAAAAATAGTTTTACCGTAAACAGAAAGCTACGATCATTCTTTTTAAATTATCTTCTAATAAAGTCATACTGTGTTGAAAAAAGTCACCGAGATTGTCCTGATTTTACGTAGAAAGTAAGCTTTAGCCAGCTTGACTTAGTAACACTTCAACAGGTTGGTTTCCAAAGCTTATGTATCATTTTGACATTAATTTTGAAAGCGAATTCTTTTTTGCAAAATGTTTTTACCTGTTTTTTGGTCTATAGTTTCACCTACACGGTCTTTTCAAACTAATTGCTCGGCTACTTTCCGTTTTAAAAGTAAATTTATATTTTTCATGCGTCTTTAAAATTTTTTTAACCATTTTGATAGAATTTTTGATAGTTTAAAAAATTTTTTTTATTTAAAAAAAATGTGTTTGTATCACAACACAAATATAGTTTTGTTATAAACGGAAAGCTGCGGTCATTCTGCGAATTTTAAGTGGTCACAAGTAATTCTGCGATGTATAGATCAAAAGTTCTTGTCGCTTATGTTATTTTTCCCCCAACTTCGCAAAAAAAGCCGCCAATACCCCCCTAAAACTTAAAAGTGGATTCATAAGGCCAATTCTCAACCGATCGAGCTGAAATTTTTTGTGTGGCGTTTTATCATGAAATTGAACAAATTTAGGGTTTCCCTACTTGATTTTGAAGCAAAAGTGTATTATTGAACCACCCTACTGCCCATGCTATTTCAAAAGTCCCAACTGGGACCAAATTGCTACGATGAAGATTTAGAAGAAGCAAACCCCACTGTTGAGCGACGAGTAAAGTTTTTGTGCGGAAAGAAGTGATGATGATGATCAAGATTGCATTCCTTTAATTGGTCATCATTAGCACGCTGGCATAATTGACTCAAAACTTATTTAAAATAAAAAATTGATGCATTTAAGTTTATTCACAAAAATACGTATAATACGAAGATATAAGCTTGTATAATCACTGAAATATATATTTTTTGCTTATTCTATTATTGATTATCGTTTGGAGGTTTTACACTGATAGGCTTTGGCTTCTCTTCATTTGGGATAGGAGTCATGCCACCACGTTTTAAGTCCGGCCAGCGTTTCAAAATTTCGTCGACAACGAAATCAAATCTTTCCTGAATGTCTTCTACTTTGATTCGAAGGAATGGAATACTGAATCCGTTCATTTCTTCTTGTAGTTCTTTGTCTATTTCAAGGACGTAATCGAAATTCAACATAAACGCCGGTCGGACTCCATCGTCAACGACGAGTTTTGGTGTGGGTTCGATAATGAACAAGAGGGAATTATCTTTTCGAAGACTAGAAATAAACTATACATTATTGCAGCTTGTGCGGTATTCTATTTTTCAAATCTATTTCAGTTTAAAAAATAGAAATTACCAATTTTTGTCTGGATTTACCATCTTATCCTAAACGCATAACACAGATAGCGTATTTTAGAGTTGATGACAAACTCCAAAAATGATTAGTTTCTTTACAAAGTTTATCGTTAAGATAATATTCAAGTAAAAAAGACGTAATTATTTCACAATATTTAACGCTTATTTTCAAATAACAAGACAGTCTTTTTATCAAACTTATGGTTTTATTTGGGGTTGATACGAGAAACTGGTTTACACTATTTTTGATGCAATAAAACAGTTAAGCATAATTATTGAACTTTCAAAATGTTCGAGGGAATCGAAAAGTTTATAGTTTTGATTTTTACCAGTATTTCCACTTTTAATATTTGTTTTCACCTCAGTGTTTTACGGAAGACCACTAACGCTAAAATGTATGAAAAGGTTTGAAATTTCCACCAGCAAAATGAAAATAAATTTGGAGTTCGTTTTAGCCAAAATGAAAAAAGGTATTTGCAAATATATAGTTATGCATTGCACTATTTAACTGTTGCAATTTATCCTAATTAATATCTATTTTCAGTATAAAATTTACTTTGGCATTTCTATCATTAAATGATATTGTACATTAATTGCTGTTACTGTTGTGGCAGAGCATGAAATGACTATTGTTTCAAACCAAAAGCTTTTAAACTACTATAATGTGTTCCGATTGCAGATGTGCAGCGAAAATTTTCCTGATATCTATAAATTGTATTTATGCAGGAACCAAGAATATATCCGAGGAATCACAGTGGATTGCTAAAAGCAAGCAAAATTTGTTGCATTAAGGTTAACTGCATAAACATTAATTGTCGTTGTTCTGCTGCTGTACCTCGTTTGAACGCAAACTGGCCTTAACCGCATCAGCAAGGTTGATTCGGCTTCATAACATGGTGATCAAACAGTCATGTTAAGCTCCATTTGCCAAAACGCTTTGTTGCTATCACGCTGGGGCTATTTTGTTTGCGATTCCGTTTTTAGTATAAAAGCCAAGCAAATTTTCTTTTTTCTCTGGGTGAGAAACCACCAAAATAGGATTTGTAAACAAATAAAGCCCAAATGGTAAAGTACTTGGCTAAAAGTTCTTTCTTTGATCACTTATGTTGATTAGATCAACTCAGCTTTACTGTATAGTTTTAAAAGTTGCAGATGAAAGTAATAGCTTTCGATAGAGCGCCATGACCAGCTCTGTAAACTTTGATAATTTTTTTCATTCTCAAGAAAGTTCAAGTTAAATAAAAGCAACTCTGTTAATGTTCGCCTAATGATAAAAAAATTATTGTAAACTTTATTAATCCAACAGTAAACGTAACATTGAAATATCTGTAGTGCAAACCTGTGCAAATTCTTTAGTACGTCAGGTTTATTTCGCCAATCGTCAGCAAAAGACTTCCCAAACATTTTTTCAGCAAAACATATGTAATCCAAAGCACAACGATCAAAAGTAGCCAAAACACTATTTTCTCCTTCTTCTTCTAAAAAAAAGAAAAAACAAAACAACAACATACAATAAAATAAGGTCATACTGTAATTTCAACACAATTATCTTATTATGAAATCATTGTAACGCGTTTGACTCTGTAGCGGGAGGTATGTGGCTCGAATCTCGGGCCGGTCAAATCAGACGCAGTGTTGGCAACGCCTCACCACCGTTGCGACATTTCTTCGAAAAGAGCTGTGTTGCCCTGGCGCAAAGACGCAAAGATGGGCCCCGAAAACTCGTTAAATGCTTCGGAGCATTACAGCGTATGATGAAAGATTTGATTTTAATTCGATTTTGAAATATATTGGATTTGAATCATTGGCTACTGGAAAAGCATTGTCGTCAAAGTGTGTATCAAAATGGAAAGTTATTTAATGCATTTCAAATGTTTACGTACGAGGGTGAACTTCTGTACTTGTTTATTTATTCAATAAAAAAGGAGTCCAAGACTTATCAATGCAGAAAACAAGCAAAAATTTAATCGTATTAAAATAGGAAAAAATGTTATTAAAAGTAAATTCCAACATTCCATGAGTCAACGCGAAGTTAAGATCTTTTTGCATGGAAATACATTTTTTTACTTGCATACTTTGTGTTTGTACCTTTTAAAATATTTTTATGTCTTCTTCACAAATTCATACTTAAGTATTGAGCTTTATCAAAAGTTTGCTGCATTAACAAAATAGTACCTTTGTGTCCTTAAATAGCATCTTTTTGAGGTCTAATTTCTTTGCTCCATCTTACTGTATAGCAAAGTTTAAGCGTCAGAAAAGCTATCAATTTCAATTAAACATTTCCAAGTCAATACAAAGCAAAGAGCCAAAACGTGAGTGAACATATTTTTACTGAACGTTTCAAGACATTACTAGTCTCATCATCAGCAGATAAATAATTAAGACAACAGCAACTTGTCACGAGCACAGCACAGGAAAAAAGGCAAAGCAAAGACGCAAAAAAAGCGAGCGTAGCAATAAAAGCAATTATTGTTTTCACACGTTGAATAAATATTTCCACACGTTGAACGTCTGTCATCATAATAATAAACGTCCAAACTGAATTTGAAAATCTTTACCACGAGTTGCGACCAGCGCTAAACCAAAAAAAGAGAAAGGAATTCAAATGAATTCTGTTAAATTTATACAACAAATACGTCTCTTTTTTCTTTTACTTACGGAAACACAGTGATACCAATTTATTTCCTGAAGAAAAAGAAGCGTTGGAAAATTTGAAAAAAGACAACACCACTGTCGTTTGCAAACCCAATAAAACTAAGGACGTAACAATTTTAAACAAATCGGGCTGCTTAGGCAAAATGGAGGACATTTTAAATGATCATAAAACGTTCAAAAAGCCGCTTTCGATGACAACATTGGTAATCTTCAAAAATTTCAACAATTTTTATATCGATTAAAGAAAAATGCCTGTTTAGACGATGACATGTACCAAAGTCTACGACCAACCGCTGCTTCGACTCCCACTCCCTATGGTCTGCCCAAATTACATAAAAATGGAATACCGCTGCGGCCCATTCTAGCTTCCACCGGCAATTTTACTAGGAAATCGACAAAATGATTAAGCGACAAACTGGCTTCACTTAGAGATCATGCGACTATTTTAAAGGACAGCATTGAGTTTATACACCAAATTGGAAAAATTAACAACCTTGACAATAAAACACGTGTGAGCTTTGATGTTAAAAGCTTATTTACCAACATTCCGGTTGACTTCACAAGCAAATTGTTTCCTAATCAACTTTTCCGGACGAAAAGAGCAAAATCAACTGACTAAGTAAAAAGCAATTCGAAAAAGAACTAAAACGGACTTGCAAAAAACAATCCTACAATTTAACCAAAATTATTATCACCAATTAGATTGTTTGGCAATGGGCTCACCCTTAGCTCCAGCAATGGCAGACATTTGCATGAATTGGCTAAAAATGAAGTCCTGGCGAGAATAAAAAATCTACCCGTTGTCATGCGCTACGTTGATGATCTCTTTTTTGCATTCGGCAACCCATATGACGTGAAATATGTATATCAAATATTCAACTCCATTCATCCAAATCTGAATTTCACCAAAGAAGAAGAAAATGAAAGAAAACTGCCTGTTTTGGATGTTTTAATTACCAAAACATCAAACGGAATCGAAACGTATGTATAAAAAAAGCGAACATTTTCAGGTGTATATACCAAACGGGACAGCTACACTCCTACCAAATACAAAAGCAATCTAATTAACAATTTGTTGCATCATGCTCATCAAAATCTGCAATTCTTTCACATTACTTCATAAAGAATTTAACCAAATTTCTTTAGTTTTTGAAAAAACTGGCCACCCAAAAAGCTTTCTAAACAAGCACATTAACCGTTTTATGCAAAAACACTACGGAAAAGACAGCCCCAAAGAAAATATTTTCAAGGACCCTCGAGTTAAAAAGTTTTTTGTATGCGGTTACCATTTATTCGCGAAATTTACCGCAAACAAAAAAGAAAATTAATCGTTTTCGTGCAAAGCTTGATTTTGAAACCAATTTTTGATTAATTTACGATACTTATAGTTTAAAAAAGGGATTCAAACATAAAGAACAACAACAAATTCTCCATCAATATGGGGGTCGTGTATGAAATAAGTTGTAACTGTGGCAGTTCTTAATATGGCCAAACGCCACCAAATCTAATTACCCGCATCAATAACCACGATATTTCTTCTTAAACGCTACAGGATACGGACGTCACTCGACATTTAACCGATAACTCTAATCACACAGTTTGTGTTAATAACCCCGTCATTTTGGCTAGATCTGACCATTGGCGAAAAATATTAATCAAAGAAAACCTTAATGATTCAACAAAGAAATCCAGATCTAAATTCCGACAAAGCTTCAATTCTATTATATTTGTTTAGCGTGTGAAAACATTCGTTCAACGTGTGGAAATATTTATTCAACAAGTGAAAACAATAATCGCTTTTAATTTTACGCTCGCTTTTTTTGCGTCTTTGCTTTGCCTTTTTTCCTGTGCTTTGCTCGTGACAAGTTGCTGTTGCCCTAATCGTTTATCTGCTCATGATAAGACTAGTAATATCTTGAAACGTTTTGTAAAAATATGTTCGTTCACGTTTTGGCTCTTTGCTTTATATAAGATTACTAAGACGTTCCAATCATTATGCTCTGAAGTTTCCAACTTACATTTTTTTTTCTTTGTAAGAACAATTTTAAACGAACACAAGGCTCATTTTTGCTCAAAGCTTATAAACAAATTAAGAACAAGGCCAGCTTAAGCTAAAAAAAATTAAAGGGCGTTGAAGCGAAATTTTTCACTGTTGACCAAACTGTTGGGATAAGCCTAAACTACATTCTCACCAAATTTGAACTTTCCACGCCTTGACGTTTCCAAAATCTTACAGTTTAAAGATAACAATTTTCATCTTACTTCAGTGTAGCCATTTTGCCAGCAGCTGGGCTTTGTGACAAAAGATTATTATTGTGAAAGTTGGCTCGAATTTACATGAAAAACAGTTAATTTAAAATATTCCAGTTCTTTACTTTGTTTTCACTACAACACTTCCGAATACTTATTGACAGTTACAAACATGCAGTAATTTTTTGAAATGTTGTTCATGGTTAGCAACCCTGGCGAAATTTCTAAGGGAAAATCTAAATTGTCTAATCTTGAGAACGGAAGGTCGTAGAAAGCTCAAACTTGAAAAGGTATTTTTAGATCAGTCAAATTTTTCGATAGAAAACCGAGCAAACAATTTTCGACCTAAATACCCTTTCAAGAACAAGAGAAAAAGAATAAATTTCAAATCTAAAAAGAAACTAAATTTTGTACTGATTCAAAATGATGAAATTTTAGTGATTTTACAGTATTTGCAAGCAAAATGGCAATGATCCGAAATTATAGACTGCTGTTGCATGTTGCGCAGGTCACTAAGAAAGTTTTTGGCTGTCGTCCAAATTGAAAAAAGTCGCTGTTTCGCTTATGCGATTTTACGATGCTGCAAAGACAGCAAAAAAGCTTTTACTCTAGCTGACAGAGCATTCAGGATTAAACAGTTTTACAAGCATGTTCGCTAAACTTGACATTGATGCTTTCAAAACTTACAAACAATTTAAGAACAAGCGAGGCTGAAAAATGGCAAAAAATTAAGAACACCCAGGCTCAAGTCAAAATTTAGCGGTTCTTACAAAAAAAGAGTGTAACCGATTACTGGTCGAGTGGACAGAGCGTCTGCTACTGAAACGGGATAACTGGGTTTGATTCCCGGTCGATTCTAACCAAAGACTATAAAAATTGGTTTCACAGATTTCTTGTTCAACGTTCTGCATTTGGAGGGATAGTGTGAAGCCTTTACAGCATGTGGAAGACAGAAGGGCAGGTGGCAGCTTGACTCAAACACCGAAAACTCCCTTTGCTGTCTTCTAGCCAAGAAAACTTGATGAATAAAAAATGTAGTTACTAATTGCGTAAATTACATATCAATTCTTAAATTTTGGTCAGCCAGACTCGGACTGCCTGAGCATCAAACCTGACAAATTCTGCACAGCAGCGCACACTTGATTCACTAAAATAAACAAACTGGTATTCCTAGAAGAGATTGACGATTTGAATTTTTCTCTATACCATGCAAATCTTCTTCGTGCTTAAGTTGTTTTGGTATGATTTCGAAAGAAAGTTTCTTGAACATTTCCACATCCGCTAATTCTTTCTGAAATAAACTATTGTTTGTCAAAATGTAAGACAAGCACTGTGGAATTAAAATTGTCTGTTCTTTCCTTGGTGCACCAAATCATAGCTGATGTGCTTGTAGGTTTAAAAAAGCAGAGGTTTGTGCAACTATGCAATCATTTGAACAGATGTATACTCGGCAGCTAAAACTTTGCAACCAATTTTTTGACGTTGATACTTGATGGTATAAAAAGTTAAACTAAACTTGCAAACGTTTTCAAAATTAACAAACCCTTTTTCCTGACATTTAGGATAATTATTCTTGAAAAGAAGTGAGACAAAAACCAAAATGAATCAAACTGATGAGAAGTTAAAATAACTAAGGTACAATACTAGACTGCTTTGCATACAGTAGAATGCAATGATCAACATAGTAACTCTATATTACGCCGCGTATTTAACCAACGCTTTTTACACAGGGGGAGAGTAAAAATGCCTCCCATCTAACCCTTAACCAAAAGATATGGGAAGCAGACCCGGCACCACGGGGGGCATACCGGGGCCGTGCCCCCCCAACTGACTGCTTGTGCCCCCCCAAACGAAAATTGTGCCCCCCCAAGCGAAGACTGTGCCCCAAAGAAATTAACTAGCTTGGGGCTTCTGGAGCGCAAATCGAGGTCCAAATTAGTGTTTTTTGTGGACTGACACCAGATTTTGTGACGTTTTTGGGATAAAACCTTTTTTTTTTTGGAGATCACCTGTTTTTGGCCGGAAAAACGGCTTGAATTTCCGATTTCGGCAGGAAAATCCCTTGCAGTTTCAGTGAAGACCTTTTTTTTCTTTTTTTTTTGGAGAACACCTGTGTTTGGCCGGAAAAACCGCTTGAATTTCCGATTTCGGCCGGAAAATCCCTTTGACTTTTTGCTCCTCACCTTGTTTATTTGATCCAGACTGGGATAAATTTCTCGTGCCCCCGTGCCCCTCTCGAATTCACGCAAAATAAACTTTTCGTGCTCCCCCAAAATTTATTTCTGCCCCCCCCAGTCACACTATCCTGGCGCCGGGCCTGATGGGAAGGCCAAAATTGGTATCCGGGTTTCGTGTTTACTACGACTTATATAAAAAAAAACTGGTTTTGAGTTGATGACGCCATCAGAGTGACGTTACGGACATATTTTTGAAAATTTTGCGATGATGTCATAGGCGGTTTATATTTTGTCCATATTTTTTTTAATACTGAATCTTAAATGCCGAAGTCAAGTTGATTACGTCACAAAAAGATCTCATGCGTGTAAGTTAAATAATGGCCAAAGAATGTTCAGATTTTGAAAAGAGCTGACTTTGGCTAACACCCAAATTGGGAAAACTGAGAAACTTTCCGTTACCTTATTATTAACTTATTATAAATTATTATAAATTATAAATTATTATAAATAATTATAAATAATTTATAACATAAGTTACCTTATTACAAATTTTCAAGAGTTATTATTTTGTAAATTTGACTCGAAGTTAAGTTAATTTGAAACAAAAAATGTTTTTGTGAAGGGATTTATCCCAAAAGAAAAAGCCCCTATCCCGGTGTAAAATTGGTTAAGTCATGAGAATAACTCATTTACAAAATTTTTGACTTCTTTTTTTAAACTCGTGTATTGGTTTACTGTAGATTGGTTAAATGATCGAGCAAGTACTGTTTCAATAGCACATCTTTGCTTACTGCGGTAAGATTTTGTTCTTCAGCAATCTCCCTAATGACATCATGGTAATGGAATAGCTTCGCATTTTCGATCCGAAGAAACTTTTCCAAAAACGCACACAGCGTGCTTTTTCCTACTGATTGGGCTCCGCAGATGAAGACTTTCCGAATCATTTTAGGTTTTACTTACCTATACTTCACAGTAATTAAGAGGTACTTTGTAGGTTTAATGATGTATATCACTATATATTACGCTGTAAAGTCTAAAGTTAATTAGCGAAGAACGAAAATTGTCGTCGCCAAGTCAAATTTAAGCAAAAGATTTTACAACTCACTACTATGCAGTTCGTCAAATTTACAACTAACTTCAACGCAACTGATTAAAATTCTCAATTTCATGTTTAATTTTTATTTAAATTACAATCAACTATAGAAACAGAAAACTCCATTCAGCCTGTTTTACCCTAGCGGGATCATTTGGGGTAATCTTATTCAAACAGAAGATTACCCAATAAAGACTCCCTAAAATTGCTCAAAATGTAGGAATTTCGTATTTCTGTATAGTTTACTGCAATTTGAATAATATTTCGCGTTGGGTTTTCCTTTAGTGCTTTTTTGACGATAACGTCCAACCCAACATAATTGAATTACTCCAATAATTCTGTCAGAAAATTAAAAGCAAAGACCAAATGCTTGATCGATTACAGTACATTTGCAAGTCACGACGCTTTCTTGGTCTTTTCCACTAGGTAGTGATTTTGTTGATTCATCAGAGCATTATTTGAATAATCGCAATCAATAGTAATTAAAATCATAAAAATTAGTAAAAGTGTAAGTAAAGCCAGACTCAAACCAGGACTTCGTAGTTCTTATAAAAACATAGCGTATTTTGCTTTAAGCTTATGTCGAACTAGTTGTCTGGCAGTCTCTTAATTGCTGACCTTCTGGCGTTTATAAATCTGTGCACAATTCTAGCTGAGATATTACTGTACTTAGTTACTTAACTACTGTATCTCACCAAATCTCAGCTTTATACGTTTTGCCGTTTTCAAACAGTACAGCTCGAAATTAACAATAACAATTTTTCTCTTACTTCAATGTTGCCATTTTGTTAGTATTATGGCAGAAGATTAACATTTTGTAATCTGGCTTGCATTTACTTGAAAAGCAGCTAATTTACAATATTCTGACCGATTACTTTTCGTTGACAATAACTCTGCTGCAAAATACTGACAGAGAATTAGAAATGAGCAGTAACTTTTTGAAATTTTGTTTCTAATTGTCAACCCTGGCGAAATTTTTTAGGGGAAAAGGTATTATTAAGAGGAAATCTAAACTGGTGTATTTCGGTAACGGAAGGTCGCAGAAAGCTGAAATTTGGTGAAGTTGGTCTTCAGATCTCCCAAAATTTTTTGAGAGAAAACCGAGCAAAATATTTCCGACTTGAATGCCCTTTTAATAGTAATCCTCGGTTTGCAATAAAGTTTCAGTGGAGTTTCTATCCTGTCGTTTGGTTCTTTCTTCGATCAACGTTGTCTGGCGACTGAGCAAGATTACTACCTCCCTGGTCTTTTTCAACAGAATTGATCTTTGTGATCACTTATTTTGTGGCTGATTCCATATATCAATGACGAATTTTAGATCTTTACACAAATTTGTCGAGTTTCATGTGCCGAAGTTGAATTTAAAATTTTTCAGGCTAACTTTTGGATTTGACTCATTGTTTATTTTAAGGCCCGTATTCTAGAGAGGTCTTAAGCAGCAGGTAGGCCTACAGCTCAAGCCCAACTTGGGTGAAAAACGGTATTTTAGGAAAAAAATCAAGTACCTCTTTCGAGCTCAGCTTCGGACCTCCTTGGGAGTTTTGAAGTCCAGCTTGGACCGCTACGGTAATCTAAAAGCGAACTTGAAATGAAAATTGGTCAAGCTGGACTTGCAAATCGCAAAAATCTTGAGCCACCCCAGGGGTAGGCTTGAGCTTTTGCTTAGCTGAAAAATTTGTTTAGCTTTTGATTAAGGGTGAAATGATGGTAGGTTAATAGGCTACAAAGGTTTCAGAATAGGCTACGCAAGTGCTTTTGGTTGACCACGTCACAAATAGCCCAAAGATGCTTCTGAGACCTTAACGGCATGTAAGCCACCGTTAACCTAATTCAGGCAGTTGCTGTAAAAGCTTGCTGTAAACTGTACAGTAGCCCACGTTTCCAAGCTAGCATTGAATGGCAAAGAAAAATAACCAGCAGATTATTAAGTTTAACCATAAATCCGTTTGGCAACAAAAAACTTTGCTCGAGTTACACATGTAATCCATTGCATTTGATAGGCCTACTTTAGTGCAATCCAGTCTAGGGTAGATCCCGGTAGCCTAGGCCCATTTCAACAGAAGTAGAAAAATCCGTTTACACATTTTAGTTCACTTAGCTAAGGCAAGAATAGATTCTAGGAGCGAAATAAAGTTTGTTAAATAGATTATATTATTTGACGACCTGACGTAATTTTGAATAGGCCTACTGCAAGTGGGCATTATAAGTCTACGATCTTCAGCTGAGCTTTTTTGCTTTCCCCAAGATAACTTTTTCTACTTGGTCAATTTATTATGAATTTAGAGTGCATATCAGAGGTGGAGTCCTCGAGGACACATTTTGAAGTCCTTGGCCTTGGCCTCGAAGGTCAAGTCCTTGGCCTTGGCCTCGAGGCCTCAAGTCCTCGAAAATTGGCCTGTCCTCGGCTCGAGGACAGCACTATTTTTTGAATTGTTAAAATTTTGTGGAGCGCTTGAAAAATTTTTTGGAAAACGTTTCTTTGTGGAGAACGCTTGAAAAATTTTTATGAAGACCTTTTTTTTTTTTTTGGAGAGCACTTGCGCTTGTGTCCTTGGTCCTTGGCCTCGAGCATTCCTGTCCTTGACCTCGAGAGTGTCTGTCCTCGGAAAGGCTGTCCTTGGCCTCGGATTTTTTTTGTGTCCTTGGCCTCGAGCCTTGTGTCCTCGACTCCACTTCTGGTGCATATCTCATACTCAGTTAGTGGGGTAATGTATTAATCATTTGACAGTTACAGTAAACAGTTAACAATTTATATTGTTTAACCTGCTAACTTATTGCAACATTCTTTGACTTGGTTGGAACTTGTTAAAAAAATAATCAACTTAAAGGCACTTTTATTTTTATTCCAAAAAAAAAAACTAATAATAATAATAATAATAGCAAACTCGCACTGAAAAAAATTAATGGGCATAAGCAGTCTAGAATAAGAAACATAAAAAAGTGCAAAAATAAAGTCTTGCTTATAGTTATACCCCAGTTTTTTGTCAAGTCGTCTAATTTGACTATTTTCGACCATCCAAACATGACTGAGATATTTTTGATTTTTAGTGATATGCAAGTAGCAAGCACAGAGTATGATGCAATATCAAAACGAAAAGAATGGTATAGGCTTACTGATATCTAACATTATTACTGTATTCAAATTTTTATTGTTATAGGAATTAAGAGATTTAGATTAAAGTTGTTTAGTATGGGCAGTTATTGTTGCATATAGTTGAAGAACAAATCTTTTGGATGAAAAAAAAAAGATAGATACGGTTTAAACATCATAAAAATCAGTTGAAGACATTGCTGTAGCATGTGCGTTGTGCAACACAGGTAGTCCTATACACCTAATTCATTTCTCAAGGTACTACGCAGTATATTAATCGAATCAAATGCAAATTACGTAAGAATTATGACTTTAAGTCCTGTCAGTGTGGTTTTTCTGTTTTATGCTCATCAATGAGGCGGCGCTCATCAATTGAGGCGGCGCTCATCAATGCTTTCTGGCTAGGTAATTTTGTAGTACAGTATTATGGTTTGTTTGCTAAACAAGCAGAGTTGTATTGTTTGTATTGCTAAACAATAAATGCCTCCCATATTTATATTGTGCAATATGCAATTTAGAATTTCTCGTCGTTTGTAGTTAATGATGTTTTTTTGGTTGCGCTGTAACAAGTCTCTTTGCTGTACCTATAGGTTGCGCTATAACAAGCAAAATTTTTTTGCTTTCTGTGGTTGAGGCAGTTTGGCGAATAAAGATGCATTTGCCAGCAGGTCTACATAAAAAAAAGGAGACTCGTATTATGCGGTATCAATTCAATGGTCGCCTGAGAGGTAAATCTGGTATAGGTGTATTTATTGTTTGCTCACTACTGCAAAAACTATGGTTTTAGAAACATCTGTTTTGGTGCATACTGGTGGCATTTTTGCAAAGCGTATTTACGACTTATTGCTTTTTTCTCATTAACTCGAGTTAAACACGGCACTTTGACGACTAGCAGCGTCGCTTCTGTAGTGCAGTGTTGTGGGCGAGCGCCTGGAAAGTCTCGAGCTCGATCCCGACCACTCTGCGATTGGGAACCTGACTCTAGTATAGCATGAGTATACGCTACCTCCATTCGGCTATGATTCAATAGCATAAAAATTATGACGAACAACAAAGCCAAAGCGACGGATCCTTTTTATGGCTTCTAATAAATTGCAAATTAAAACATAGCTGATTTCTCCCATAATGCTAGTTAACTGACGACAATGCTCTAAAACGACATAAAAATAAAATGATGCTATAATTTCTAAATCCAGAACCCAACATAATATTCGATATTCTAGTAAAATTCAACTGGCATATATATGAAGCACCTTTGTGCCTCCTTAGGTACAAATCTGAGCAAAGCTGATGTTGTTAACCTATTCAGAATCTGTTCAAAACTGGGATTGTGTTGCTTAAGGCCCCTAGCATATGTTTGGAGATGCTTACATTTTTATCACTTTACTGATTCACTGGGTGAGTATTTACTGTGTAGGTACAAGCCTATAGTGGTTAAATAGGCTGCTTTTGTTTGCATAACTAGTTTTTTGTTCCTGAATAATCCAAGCAAATACGAAAGCCATCTTTTTTGAAACGAGGCTACATTTAACTCAAGCAAATTGCAAAAATGCACGAGACTACTAAATTTTAAGTACTTCCTTTTTTAAATAACAATAATTATATTTTCCCACTAACAGTCGCTACCAAGTGCGTTGCCACACAACTTTGCAAACAAAATGCATTTTCTGTTATCCTTTTTCTGCAAAAAATTTGTTAAAAAAATCGTCAATCAGGCGGTTGAATTAAATCACACAAAGATTGCGTAATTCAAGCTGTACTTGAAATTCGGTCAATCTGAATCTCTCGCCAAGTTTGCTCATAGAATACCATTCTTAGCAGGGACTTGATTAAGTCCCAAGCAGATCCTTGAGGGAGCTGCTTAAGCAGCTGCTCAAGTCCTCTCTCAGAATAGGGCCCTAAATTTCAAACTGAAATTGAGAAACAAACTTGATAACAAAATTTAAAATTATTCAAAATCATAAAAATTATTCATATATTTTTTGCTAACCATATATTTTTTTCGAATTGCATCTGCAATTCGAGAAATCACAATTTAATCTTTCAACAAACTATGGACTACCGGTCTAAATCATTATATCACAATCGAAGTCGGTTTTACAATGCTACTGGCACAATAAAGCAGTGCAGCTTATATACAGTAGGCTTGCTGCAGAATGAAGAATTGTACCTACTTGACAGTCACATGCAAACCGTGATAAATAAAACTTTAGACGTATCGATTTTAAAAACGTTGTTATAGAAATAAATTTGCACCTATCACAAATCGAAGTTGGTAAAAATGTAATTGTGTGTAAGCATGTAAATTTTACGTGCTTTTTGCACAATGCAGCTGTGGTGCAGCTGTTGCGGCATTTTCGTACTGTTTAGGGTTCACGATTATTCAACAAAACAGTATTCGACTGTAGATCTTTTAGCAATCTTCAGTTTCATCAAACTGTATCGTAGTTTATTAATTTTCTCACGAAATCACCTTGTGTTACGCAAAAAATTTGATTGGTCAACCTGAAGAGAGGTTAATAATAATTTAATTTTGATGTTTTGACGTTTGTGGGGCCAGAGTTTTAATGCCTAATCGTCATTCGGTTTTAGTAGTCACTTTTCTAATGGCTCTTTTCTAGGTTTCCGCTCTGATCGTTTCTAGGCTAGATAGCACGTAAACAATAAAGCTGAAGAAAGGTGTTACAGCAAAGCTGCAGTCGGCAAATGAATCATTTAATTTTATTTTGAGAGCAGATTATGGAAAGCAAATCACAAAATGCCATAGTCGAAGAAAAGATGTCAAAATTTTTTTGGCTATTTTTAGCAAAATTTGGGACAAAAATGCTCATGTTTTGATTAAGTCTATGCAAAATTTAACGTGAGGTACTTGTTCTTACTACATTACATTCAAAATTTCAGAAGTTGTTTAAAAATAAGCATGACTGATAAAAGTTAGTTTCAAGAAAAATCTTTTTCTTTCACAAAAAGCATCACAATAAAACCCACTCGATCAACAAACAAATACAGAGATGAATTGCTTTCAACGTAAGGAGCAAAAATGAACCGTTGTTAGTTATGTCTAAAATTAGCAAATGCCAAAGGCTCACAAATTCTTCTTTGGAAACAATTGTATTCAAATTTGAAGGTTAAATTAATTTAAATTTCGCGAAAGTATAAAACAGTATGTTTATTTTCGTGTAATCAATGATCGTTCCGAACAATCATGTAACATTAATCGAATATATATGTTGTAAATCATAGCATATAGCAATAATTATTCATTTGTGGGCAAAGATGACGTATTAACTAATTTTTTGTACTATTTTTGATACAATTTTCATTATTTAGATCACGTATAGAAACTAAATTAGGTATATTAGTTTTTATAGTTATAATCGTAGAAAGCATTTTTTGACATTATGCTAAACTATAATTCTGTTTTAATTTATATCATTGGAACCTGGAAGATCGTGAAGTGTGGCAGCTTAATCTCGAGCTGCTGCCCTGCAAGAAAAGCGGACAATGAAGAGCGTGAGAGCGAGATCATTAAAACATTGTTGAGACGAGAAAATAACTATGGACATTGAAAAAATGCTATGAATTTTACTACAGTATATGATATCTCACTAGTAGAGATTTAAAAAAAAAATAGTGTTGAGGATTTTAGCTGAAATGTTTCTAAGGATCTAAACAAATAAAATTTGTGCATAGAGCTCATTGTGTTGTTGTCTATAAAAATTTTTATTCTTCAATTCTCAATTCGCAGATGATAGCTAACCAAATGTCTTCCATTTGAACCAAACGCTTCCAAATTTCTGGTGGTGTTATTATGGTATTTCAGAAATATTTGCTTACAATGCTTGAGCAATATAATGACAATCGACATAGGAATTTATGACGTCATAAATTATTTTTGTAGTCATCTCCTTGGCTTGGGTATTTAATTAAGGTACACTGGTTAAAGATAAGGATTTGTTTTTCCTGAGGTTCCTCTGGTGTTCTAGGCTAGCTTTGAGAAATCACACAGGTGCTACTCAGTGATTTCTCAAACCTAGCCTAGAACACCAGAGGAACCTCAGGAAAAACTTTTTATTTGAAATGCCTGGTGTACAACTACATTACATAAGAATTTGTGTTGTTTTGAAAAATCTATTTATTTTAAACCCAATCACCATCATTACTAGATAGAGCAAGATAAAGCAAACAGCTTTGAGACAAAGAATAATTTCATTGAAATTCAGGTTTTTTTTTCGGCAGAGGCTGCTGTTACGTTGCGTGAGAATAAGAAAATCGCTATTCTAGCCCTTAACCCCAACCCTAAGCCTAAACCAAACTCAAAATCTAACCCAAACCCTAACGATAATTTAAAAAACAAAAAAGAGTAAATGAGCACTCACTTTTTGCTCTCTTATTCTCTTTATGGGCTTTAAGTAACGTAATACTAGCCACTTCCTTTTTTTTTTAAACATATACGCTTTTCCATTTTTATTTGTTTGTGAGTTTTGTAATTGTAATGAAATATTATACCTCATATTAGCCCCGTATTAGAACCGCTCTCATCTATTCAGTACCAGCCCACTAACAATCCCATCAACACGGCAAAAAATTATTGCAAGTACCTTAAACTACTTCATATTATCGATAAGTTTGAAGAGATTTTAAAGAAATTAACAAAACATGGTGTAATCAATTATTATTATCAGAGGTGTAGTCTAGGACACAGCCTTCGAGGCCGAAGCTGAGAACATAAAAAAATCCGAGACCAAGGACCGACTTTTCGAGGACAGACCCTCTCGAGGCCAAAGACAGGAATGATCGAGGCCAAGGACCGAGGTCACAATTTTTCTAAATTATGGTCGGCAAATTTTCCATTTATTTTTTATCGCAAAGGTCTTTTAGATATTGTATTTTGTCAAGTTTTTCATGATAATTCGAAAATAGTAGTTTCTAAAATAATGAATGTCATTTTGAAGTTTTACACGTTAGTAGCAGTGTTGATTACGTTCTGCAGCGGTATCGTGGTAACAAACAATTAAGGTCGTGACTCGTAAATTGGAAATGGAAATGACTAATAGCTGTGAAATCTTAACGTGGAAATGGTCATTTTTTAAGTCTTAATTTCAACAGTTAGCGCCCCGGTACAAACATCCACTGATTATGGATACCCAATTTTTCAGTAGTTTTTCAAACACATACCTTATTGTTTAGTTAAACGATTTTTTTTCAAAGAAATTTTTAGATATCGTAGTTTTTAAATATTGTATAGCGACTATGATCTTATTATTTAAAAATATTGCAATATACTGTAAATTTATATTTTTAAAATGAAATGAGATAACGTACTTGCAAGCTCAAGTCCTTGGCAAAACTGGGTTCTTGGGGCGAGGGCAAAGTCCCCATGCCTCCGTTGAACAATTTTAGTAATTTTTTTCCACAAAAAAAACAATTTTTGGTACTTTTAAAGGAGATTACACAATTAGATTTTCAAAAAAATTTGGAAAAAGAAAATACCGTAAGAGTTAATGTAGAAAAACTTTAGTTTCCCCACATTTTCCCAATCCTAATTTTAAGCCAATCTTTTCTTTGTGCGTTTCAGTGCATGTGATGTTTTCTCCTTAGTCTTGCGTCTAATGATAATAATCAATAAATGAGCGCATACGTTTCGACAGCCAAAAGATACTTCGTAAAATTTCACCTAAGTTATTTAACTGCAAAAAGTAACCTGAAAATTCCTGCGGGGCTGCATTAAGGAGGAAAGCTATTGAAGACATTTTCTCTGGGCCCTCCTTCAAAAGGCCCACATATAGTAAAAATTGAAGAGTTGGTTGGTAGTATCTTCGAAGCTTTTCGTCTGACACTTGTCAAGAAGAATCGTCAGCATGGAGAGCGCAGGAAAATGAGCGGCTATTTATAGGAAAAAGCCGAGCCGTGATTGGCTGGAAAAGGACCAATAAGAAAGCGTCATTAGTGTACGATAAAAAGTGTACGAAGTAAGCGTTTTTGGGAAGAGGAGCAAGAACTGATAGATTTGGGGACATGTTGTATGACCCCACAACATTTCCCCAAATATATCCGTTGTTGCTCCTCTTCCCAAAAACGCTTACTTCCTGCTCGTCAGCGCAAATCTTCCACCCAGACTAATACCCAGTCTCTTGCTTCTGATTCAGCCATTGGACTTCATCTTTTACAAAATCCTACCTGCGCTCAACGTTATGATGACAACAAATTTTCTATTCTTGCCCAAGGCCGTTCACCTTTTCATCTATCTGCTCTTGAAGTCACTTTCATCAAAACTTCTAACCCCGCCCTCTGCCGACAAAAAGAATTCGTATACAGCTTAAAGATCGTACACTAATGACGCTTTCTCATTGGTCCTTTTCCAGCCAATCACGGCTCGGCTTTTTCCTATAAATAGCCGCTCATTTTCTTGCGCTCTCCATGCTGACGATTCTTCTTGACAAGTGTCAGACAAAAAGCTTCGAATATATGAACATTTTAATCAAGGCAATTGTAAAAACGTAAAAATCAGAATTGTTCTTTTTTTATCTCAAAACAAATTCTTTGCAATATTCGCTCTCGTATTTTTAAAACAATAACTATCGTTTTCAAGTAACGTTTTGCTGTTAGTTGTATCATTGCCATACTACATGTAACATATTATTTAGCATATCATAGGCCATCCCTGGTAAGTGTATTATACTTTAGTACCACGCATATACTTTCTTTTGATTCCACATTGACTTCGGCACGGTTCAGTTTTAGTATTAGCGACTCAAAAATGTTTGTGTCCGGACCTTTGGATCCCTTGCTATGACCCTGAATGGTTTTAGTGTTTTGCTGTTTGTACCATCCGTTACCGGAAGCATTCGCAGAAAAAAAAAAAAAACTATCTGCACTGCGTTTGCCTCCTCGCCATTCTCCGATTAAAGCTTTTACACAGCGCCATTTAAAATTACGTTTACTATGACGCATTTATTGTTTTTAAAATAACGAAAGAAAACGAATTGTCATGCCAGAAGTCATAGGTGTTGCCAAGAGGTATGGGGGAGGGAGCATGGAGCCCTGTCTTTCTCCAATTTAAACGCCACCGATGATAAAAAGAATGACAATAACTAAGTCTATTGTTCATTCCATTTCAGTTTTTTTTAGCATTTTTGCATAAAACAGTAATTAACTGTTGATATATTAATGTTGACGATCAGGATGCCCGGTCCCTGTCAATTCATGTTTTTGTGAATCAGTTTAAATTTATAACGCAGAAGAAACTCAAGGTTTTTGTCCTAAAATTTGTAACCTCTGGCCTTCATCTAACCTTTTTATAAACTGAATGCAATAACGTGATTAGTAACCATCTATTACACCAACTTTAAATAGCAATCCACCTCCAACTCGTCAGTTTTTACGAAACAAATATTTAAAAAAATAGCTAGGGGAAATGTTTATCGAGCAAATAATTGAATTTGAATTGCGCTACCCCGACCCCCCTAGTCCTACATGCAGTCCTAAAACTGGTTATTCTTATGAAAAAACAAAGATCTCCAAGGAAAATCTTCGATTGAATTATTACTTACTGCTAAAAAATATTGCAGAAGGCGATGTACCTTGCTTCCCTTCATCCGGACCAAGTCTATTACAAAATTTATCCTAAAAGTTCTAGGTTTTAAACGTGAATTGTAAGCAAAGGGGGGACTGAACAGTTTAATTTTTTCGATTAGCTTTCAAACCTTAAAAATTTAGTTGTTTCACATGGCTCTAAAAAAGTGTAAAATGTGATCAAAATGGCATTAAAATAGCTATATGCTTCCCAAACAATTACAAAGTTTTCAAAAAATCGCCCATAGCCTCCGGCCGCTGGAAGCCCCGCTTCCAGATCGCCGACTGTGACACGTTTGAGTTACATTAGTTTCTTCACCGCGCCTTCACAATTTAACACATATTTTGAAACATATTAGCTTTTGGTTGAAGTCCTCTCCTTTTAGTGACATCTTACTTGCGAACCAAACCAGGCTTCTGATCTTCCATTCTAAGCTATTTTTATCCCATAAAAAGCCCCACTTTTTGAAAATTTCTGATGACTCCATATGTGATTTTCGGATTGGGGCCTCCCATTCAAAAATTCTGGCTACGCCTCTTTTTATGTTTGGTTATTTTCTTTTTCAGCCAGTTAAAAAGCAATGCTGTCCTCGAGCCGAGGACAGGACATTTTCCAGGACTTGTGGGGCACAAGGCCAAGGCCAAGGACTTGAGCTTCGATGCCAAGGCCAAGGACTTCAAAATGTGTTCTCGAAGACTGCAACTCTGATTGTTACAGTGACAGGTTTTGTTATTTTTAGTGTTCAAACATACCGAATGCTGCAAAACGTACAAACGTAATGCAAGCCTAAATCAGCGAGTTTTAGATAGAGCAATCAGCGCCAGCTACATACACGATTAATATTACATGGAAAGTACGAGCTTAGCGTTTTATTAATCACAATCTGCATGAACTGTCACAAAGCACCGGCAGCTAACTATTTTCTATGCTATGTTATTTACAGTTTAGTGTATCAACATTGTGAAATAAAATTATCGTGAATTCATGATGGTGAATAGCGTTATAGTTCGCGTACTGCTCATTAAAATTTATTGGGCCAAAATCGTGCTGGGTTCATTTTGTAGTTGTTGTTGTAGTTGCGTATTTATTCTCCTGTCACTCACAACATCAAGCAGTAATTATTGGATAATCCGTACTAGGGTGGTCCTTATATTTGGAGTCAAAATTTAAACATTTACACTACACATTGCCGTGTGTCTGACCCTCTCAAAAGTTTTCATTCCACTCAAAAACTACCTCATACAAAGTTTTGTTGCCAAAGTTTGATGTTTAGAGGTGGCGCAGTAATTTCTAATTTGGTTAAACAAACACCATTATAATATTTACATTAGGGTTATGACTTTTTTTGTCTGCAAATGCTTGATGTTGGAAGTGATGAACTTTGCATTTTAATGACGAATATCACTTTTGTTTTGCTTAAAATTAGAAAAATCTGGCGCACTTATGCCCCCAAAAATCTTGATAATTTACAAAAAAATTGTGTTTAAAGTACCCATCAAAACAGAACAAAAATAGCTACGTACAGTATGTACAGTATAAGCTAAATTAGTACGTGACACACTTAATCATATGAATTAAGTTTGTTAGTGAAGAGAAGTTGCACGTTTGAGGCAACTTTTCAAAAAAATACCGCTAAAAATTAGCAATGTTTGACAATTTTTTTAAAATTATTTAATGATACTGATTTTTCTTTTGGCTACCACGTTTGATCGTGCTATCTCAACTGCCGATGGAACATTAACCCAAAGCGTCTGAATGTCAGTGTTGTGGGGTATGCAATAAAAATGGCTAGCAAAAATAGATGTTGGTTAGTATGCCGATTTTTAGTAATACTGGTAGCTAGATCAAGCATCTGCCCACACAGTTACGGTTTACAATAGATAGTTTTGTCCTGAATTGTTTTGAAATACCTGGAAAATTTCCTTTTGCCGAAGAAAATTTTTCTTAGAGTGCTATTGCTGCCCCTCTGGCAACTATCCCCTGAAACGGTACGACAAAATAAAACACTCCCATGCCAAAATTTGTCAGAGGATATCCATCAAAATATATAAATTAACCACAAAAATTTTTTTAATGACTATAGGTATAAGCTAAAAGGTTTAACCGCCTCGAGCGTTGTCAATCAGGTTTATAGATCGTTGCGAGTACCACTTGCAACTTTTCGAAATCTTTGCTTTTCGTTTAGCCTTATTATTTCATGCCATTAACTGATCCACATGTAGTTCGTTTGCTTTTTTGTTCATTTAGCGGTCGTTGATCTAAAGCTTTAGTAAATAGCAGAAAAATATTTTACCATTTTGGTCATAATGAACAAAAAAAAAATCGAAAAAGCTCTGTTGATTTTTGGAGGCAATCCCAAAAATTACCCCCTTGCGATTGCGAAAATGACCTCAAGATTTTTGAAATGACAAAAAATTTACAAAATCGGACATTTGGCCTAAAATTTTGAGCAAAAAAGTAGACCCAGGACTCTAATATTTGCCATCGATCTATTTTTTCATAGGCGTTCTGTACAAATCTTTCAACGCACCATTATCAAGGAAATTTCTTCTGTTTACTGTATGTCATCTTTCAAAGTTCGTGCCTTTTGAATTGGCCCTTTAATCTACCACAGCTTTTTTATGCAGTCAGTTGCATAGTTTTCTCAGCGCTCAAGCAAAAAAACAAATTGGCTATGCAATTTGTGCTTTGCTAATAAATAAATATTTATTCGGACTCCCGAGAATCGAACAAAAATATTGTAACAGCCAATATTTTACCATGTTTTTTGGATGTTATTGTTTGCAACTACAGCTTTATTTAATCGTTGCTTCATCTTATACTAAATGTAATGCTAAAAAAATATCTCACAATAATTCAATAAATTTTTGGCTATTGAAACGTAAATTATAGGCCCAGTAGGCCTACCTAAAAGTTGGCTTTTTTGAACATTTTATGTACTTTTTGTTTTTCATCAGTTGCGAGAAAATTTGGTGTTATTCCAAAAATTCAAATCAGTACCATTGTCAATATTATTAGTCCCCATTAGTTATTAAACTTTGGTTGTGATTCTTTGTACAATACCATTAACCAGGGTTGTAGAGAGCGCAGGCCTAATTATCAGGTGGAACTCACAAATTACTATTGGAAAGCTGGCCAACACTAAACTACTGTATAAAAAAATTTCACTAGCGGCCAGCGAGACAAAATCTTGTGGTAAAAAAAGCTCGTTCGAGCTTGTCATTTTTGTCAGCATGTCTGCCAGGCCAAACATAGATTTAGCTTTCTTAAGACGGTTTTAGCCCTGCCTCAACCCTTTTGGCTATGGTCCATCAAATTGTAATTATAAAAGTCTTTAAAAAATGAAGCGATGCAATTGCTGGAAAAAGCATAATTGACATCGTAAAATATGTCAAAAATCTGGAAAATTTCAAAGTATTAGGTACACCAGCTTTTTTTCGTTTTAGACTGAAATATTAAATTAGAAATACTTATTATATTATGAAAGTTTACTGATTGTAAACCCAAGAACTTAATTTTATTCCAAAAGTTGAAAAATTCGTAACCCTAACGTACGCAGGAAGTTTTCTAATCAGTACAATGTTAATGTACTCCTGCTCAAAATGCAAATAATTCTGAGAAAAGGCGCAGAGCACGTTCAAAGTACGATAGTGTCTAGTGTTCCGAAGTAATTTTTAAGAAGGAAAGCAATGTGGTAGAGGTGGAAGAGAGGCATCCAGTAATGATCCTGCATGCAGCTCTACAACAAAAATTTAATTGGTTGGCCAGCGTAGTGCATAAGAAGGGAAACCATCTGGGAAAGGCTTTTATGGTAGCAACGGTGCCTGATTGAGTCGTTTGATGTATATCAACGACACAACTCGCTCGGTGTGGTTGTTAGTACCAAGGAAAAAACAAGTTTACAAGCAATCTTAAAGTCATGATTTTCATCCCAAATTTTTGTGTCCATTGAAGAAAGCTATCACACACTCTCAAAATATCAAACAACCTTCTACTGCTTTTAGTAACACAATCAACTATTTCTTTCGTGCTTGTCATATCTATTCAAGCTCCTGGCAGTGGTTTATCTTCTCGTTCTATGTTTCGCGAAACTTTCACCATGGTTTATTTTGGAACCAAATCTACGCTAAGATCAAACAGACCAAGCAAAACTAAATCCTTGGAAAGACACCACTGAAAGCAAGCCATGTAAGGTAATATAAAGCAGCTCCTTTTGTTTTGAAAAACTGCTTGCTGATACAGTCTGTGAAAACTGCACATAACGCACTTGTGTCGTAATTGATACGTCACTGTAGTGTAGTTCCTAAGTTAGCATTTCCAGGATTTTTGTTCAACACTCTTGTTATACGTATTGAGGTCACAACGAAACAATAATACTTTGGTGTTCGTAATGGATGGTAATGCTGGGTTGGAATTCAAAAGAACAGATACACTCTTACAAACTTTAAAGACTTTGCATCGCCACAAAACTTCGTTTTAAAGGTTCAAAATTTCATACATATCATTTTTTCATTCAATGAAACCGCTTAAAAGGTTTCAAGGCAAAACTTTTGTAAATGTCAATTAGGGGCACTCTAATCCCCACATTTTTTGTCGCAGTAACAATACGAGTTCCTCGTGCTTTGAAGGAATCCGCTCTTGCTTAAGAGTATCCAGAAATCCAATTTTTTTGCGGAATTTTTAAATGTTTATCCACTGAATTTTCTGTTTGTTTGGAGCTATACCAAGCAGAGACAATCATCGAAAAGCGTCTTATCCAAGAACGCAACTGTGTGAATATGGTGCGGGTTGATCTCAGATCAAGCAATCAGAGTTGTTGTAAAAGTGACGCTTTTACCCTGTCAGCTATGCTAACAAAAATTTTGAAACATGCGTAATTTTGATTGAAATTTTCCAACGATTAGTTTCTTTACTAAAACGCTTGCTAGGCAATCAGATCTGGTGAACCAATAAAATTTTTCACTTTTCTTGATATCATGCCCACTGTTTTTGAATAGAGAGCACGAGTATTGCAAAGATTTTTTCAAAATTTCCAGAATAAAGTTGATACTGAAATACTATTCAAGTGATACAACTTGTTTGATCGGTAGATTTTTCCTGCATTTCGTCATTACACGGGCTGGTGTCTTGCAGTCAGCTGCTTGCTTCTCATCCAAATAATCGAACCCAGCAGCGTCTTAAAAGACCCATTAGGAGCTTCTTGGAAAACAATTTGTTCAAAGTACTTTAACAAACTTGAACGGCAGGATAAACATAGGCCATATTTAATAAATTCTGCAATCTTTATTAAAACAACGTTATCATGGATAATTGTGTTTTATGTCACCGCAACAAAAATTATTTTATTTTTGCACTGCAATGATCTAAATTGCAATGATCTAAGAACATATGTGCTTTGTGCAAACAATATGCTGTAATTTTGTGGCACATCTTGCTCTACTCGTAACAAGAAAAAATAAATAAATAAATAGAAAAAGTCAATTTTTGACAACGTTAAAAGTAAAAAAAATGTCTAAACAAACAAAATTAAGTGCCGTACTCTATTTATAGATTTTCACACAAACTATCAATGAAACAGATTTTTACTACGTACTAACATAAACTTAAGTCAGCTATGTTTACAAGCAACTAAACATTGAAGTCGCTTGGGTGAAGCGAATTATAACCGAAGAATAGTGCCTTATATTTTGCAATGGCCGGTAGACGATGTCTCCGATTTGACCGGCCCGACTTCCCGATTCAGAGACGAACGCGTTACCACCCGACCAACTGATGGCCATCAGATGACATCATCTACCAGACATCATCTACCGGCCATCAGTTGGTCGGGTGGTAACGCGTTCGTTTCTGAATTGGGAAGTCGGACCGGTCAAATCGGAGACATCGTAGCCAATGGCTCGCCATCGCTGAAGCATTTCCTCGAAAAGAGCTGTGTTGTCTGAACGCAATGACGCGAAAATAGGCCCGTGACTCGTTACACGCTTCGGCATAACACATCAAGTAAAATGAAAGATTTGATTTGCCAATGCCATCATCGAATAAATGACTGTTTTTCATTAATTGATTGTTGCGTCACTATTTTGGCGTAGTGGTGGCAATGATATGGTATGCTTTTGATATCAAGTCGACCGTGTAAGGCATAAAAAGAAAAGACGAGAAATACTTTTGAAGCAAGAAAATTTTACAAAAAGACTTACCTGCCACGAGAAAAAACTTGCGAATGAACTGAGATATACAGTGATTTTGCATTTTAACACTTTATAATTTAACTGTTAAAATGACTTTCAGTATATTTTAGAAAGGTTTACTTCGATGTTTGGGATCTAAAACTAGAGGCACTAGAGTGTTATGCCGTCTTCACGGCGTACATTAAATAACATAAACAATATAGGACACTGAAAACAATTTAATACAATATGCGCTGAGCTATCGCGAAGCTATTTAATGCAACATTTGGTGAGCTCAGCGTGTAGCCATTTTGCTAAACTTTCAGTATAATTTGAAAAAATGTGTACTTTCCGTGGTTCACAGGATCTAGAATAGTGCAGTCGCCAAATTATGGCTAATTGTAAAAAACGATTGAAAATAGCATTCATTTTGATGAATATCGGCGTTTTGTTGTGCAAGTAAACAAAAATAAGCCCAAACCTGGAAGAAGATTGTGAAGATTCAGGGAAATAGCTATCACACAATGCATACTAATGCAAACGGCAAAAAAGGCTAGTAAGCAGCTTACATTCCACTGACTAAGCAAGCACAACTAATTTTTGTTCTAACCTTGAACAATTAAGACCAGTTTGATTGCGAAGGTACCGATACTAAGAAGTCGACTTTTTTTGCATTAATTTTTTTTTTGCGTTTTTTTACATTTACATTGATGTTAACGTGGTGGTAAAATTGACTAAAAGCTGATGTCATTACTATATTAATGTTCTGTATTTGTGATAGTCAACCGTGTCAAGCAGCATATTATGTTAATTTCTGACTTAGAAAGTGTCACGTTTGCGTTAAAGTAATGAATCCTGAGTCCTTGTCTACCACTACAGATAAGCTGGGCAAAAAATGTGGTTATAGTGATAATGGGTGTCTTATAATTGACTGTTCAACTATACGACATAGTACGTTTAAAATTTGCATATTTTCTACTTAACTTTGCATGAGCCTATTTTTTTTTTGCGTTATACGAATCAATGTTACGTCCACTGTATTTCTGGTTGTGTCAAAGCTGTTTCAAGAATGAATAGCAATAGCCTTGACTACAAAATATATCTTGTGCGACCAGTAAAGTTCCTGAATGTTTGTTTTATAGTGTTGTTTTTGTATTTTTGATGCTTTTTGATTCCGAGCAAAGCCTCCATGACTGTTTTAGTTATAATTGTTCTAAAGGGCAAGAGAAAAGCCCCACATATTGTGTTGCTTGCGTTTTTTTGCGCTAGAATGAGCTAAGTCTTGCTGAAAGGGCTGACCAAGTCACTAATTATTTCTGGCTGCACGGACGTAGAAATAAATATCATTTTTTTGTCAAAATTCAGGTTTTAACTCGTTTAAGTTTTTGATCCCCCAGTTTTGGCGTTTTAGTACACCCCTTTTTTCCCAAATCGCGTTCTACAATAAGATTTGTTGTAGCGTGTCATTTAATATCATGTTCTTGGCTTTTGACCGACTCTGGATTTCTATTTGTCGACTGATGTGTATGTTGGACAGCCTTGGGGTTTTTTTTCGTCCATCATTCTGAGGAAAAGGTCTATAGTGATCAAGGGAATATAATTTGATCTTGTGTAATTGTCTGCTGCATCAGGGTTTTGGCACATAGTGCTCATTGCTATGGGTGATTTTGCATTAGAAAACGGATATTACGAGACAAAAATAATTTAATTGACGTTGTCTTTGCTCTCGCTTTGGTTTGTTTCACTTGCGGTATATACAGTATATAGCGCTGCTTTACCTTGTGTTATAGTTCAGTTCAGTATATTGTTTGCCACAACATGTAGGTATTAAAAGCACTCTAGCAAACTAATTTCGGACTTGTAATTCACTTAGTCATTTATTCATTGTATTTGATAATTTATAAATATATTTTGAGACACATAGCGTACGAGCTTACCTCAAAGTCTATAATTCGAAGTCTATTTTCCAAAAAAAATTTTACTGCTCTCAAGTTTATTCGCAAAAACACATATAATCCGAAGGTATAAGCGTTTATGATCACCAGCATATATACATTTTTTGCTTTTTCTATTTATTTATCTATTATTCTTTGGATGTTTTGTATTAATGACCTTTGGCTTCTCTTCATCCGGGATAGGAATCATGTGACCACGTTTCAAATCGGGCCAACGCTTCAAAATTTCGTCAACAACAAAATCAAATCTTTCTTGAATGTCCTCCACAAACATTTGAACGAATGGAATTTCAGCACTCTTCATTGCTTCTTTTATTCTTTTGTCTACATCAAGAGCGTACTCTAAGGTCAATGCAAACTCCGGTCTGACTCCATCGTCTTCAAACAATTTCTCTATTGGTTCAATGATGATCACAAGGCAATTATCTTCTCGAAGACTGAAAAGAAAAAAATGAATATTATTGTAGTTTGCACATTTTTTAGTTTTCAAATTTCTTTCAGTTTTGCTTTTTATTAGTTTTTCTTCTACGATTATTATCAGAAAAAGACACAATATTTTCAAATTTCTCGCTTTATTTTAAGATTACAAAGTAGTCTTTCTATTAAAAGTAAGTGCTTTGAAAATTGCTTATGAAATGTAACAGCTATTGAAACAGCCCTGTACAATGCAGAACTTTGTAAATTTTGATTAATCTTTTTCCTTTTCAAGAACAGCGACGGAAAGGAGCAGCGCTGGACTATTTGTTTTCGTCTAATAACAAAAATATTAAATATGCTAAAGTTTGCCTGGTGCAACAGAAAACATTATAACTTTGAAATTGATATTTACAGTGCAAACCTGTGCAAATTTTTTAATGTGTCAGGTTTATTTCGCCATTCGTCTGCAAACGATTTCCCAAATAATTTTTCGACGAAACAGATGTATTCCAGTGCGCAACGATCGAAAGTAGCCAAAACATTGTTTTCTCCCTCTCTTGCTAAAAAACAACAACATACAATTACTAGTAACAAGACAATTCGGTATTTTGAATACACGAAAAAGCCTGAATAAGTTGTCTTGGCCTTTGAATCATGACAAAAACATTTTCCGAAGAAGGCAATTGAAAAATATCCAACTTAATTTATCTAAGTGTTCCATAAGATTCTTAATCCAACTAGCACTAGCGGTAAGATTTTTTGGTAAGTGTTCTTGGCGTCTATCATTAAGCCCAAATTTTTGTTTAAATGCAAAAAATTCCAAACTTGAAGTTTGAGCTGATCTCTGAATTTGTCATCCAGACTGGATAAGATTTATTTTTTACTTTTTTGCTGAATATACAATTTTTTCAAGATTTGTTTCAGTTTATATACTACCATGTTTCATTTTGATCGCCAATATAATTGTGTGAGCAAATCCAAATTTTAAAGCGTAAAATCCTTTTCACCATTTTAAAGCATGGAATTCTTATAACTCTCTTTTGCATGGGGTATTTGACCAACACGTTTTACACGGTTTGGGAGGAAAAATGTCTTCCTGTCTAACTCCTAAACTCAAAGTCAAGAAAAGAGATTGGTGTTTACCAAAATTTTTCAAAAAAATAATTATGAGTTGATAGCGTAATCAATGGCGTCACTGCCATATTTTGGAAAAAAAGACGACATGTTTTGATTACGTTATAGGCAGTTCAAATTTTGTGTTCTGAAACTGAATTATAAAATGCCTAAGTTAAAAAGGTTACGCCTCAAAGCCGTTGTATAACACCATTTAAGTTAAATATGGATAAAATTCTCAGATTTCGGAAATTGGTGTTGACAAACCTGGAAATTGGGAACCTCCCCTTACCTTAGAAACTTCAGATTTTTTGGGTTATGCGTGAACAAATTTGACTCAGGTAAGTCAATTTAAAGTAAAAAGCTTGTTTTTGAATGGATTTATCACGAAAGTACCGAAATGGGAGCATTTTTGCTCCCCTCCCCGAGCAATTTTTTTTGTCATTGATATTGGCTCCTTCGTTTATTTATGACTTGCACAATAATTTTTGGAAAAATTTAAAATTAGAATGACTCTTCACAACAAAATTTTTGCGTTTTGTTTAAATTTTACTTGTCTGTTTGTTTTTTTCAGTAGATGAACAATGAAATAATGTTTACTAACAAATTTTTATGCTTGTTTATTATTGTTTTTAAATGTAATAAAGACTTAAAAAAAACTAAAAAGTTTTCTAAGTGTATAAAGAGTTAAGATGGGTTTACACTGAATGCGAAGCTACTGTAAGGTTGACAAATTTCGCTAATAGTTGCTTACCTCACTTACTCAAAATAGGCCATCCACTCAACAACAAGAATTTTGTCTAAGTGATGTTAAGCAACCGTTAGCGAAATTTGCGACCGGTTGAAATCTTTCGCAAGTTGTCGATGGCGACAAAGTTTGTTTGCTTCGCGTCCAGGGTAAACGCTTCTTTATTGTTGTCAAAAGAACAAAACAAAAAAAAGTGTCGTTTTCTATCAAATTTGCCTTTAAATACTTCATCATGTGAAACTCAAAGCAAAGTTTGTTTTTAGTGGAATTTTATTTTTGTATTTTTTTGGTTGTTTCTTTTTGCCGTTAAAATATTGTTTGTGACTTGTGCATTACAAAATCATGCAAAAGTTTTGATTGTGACTAAAACTTGGAAGCTAGCAAATAAATGAAGTTATTAAAATAGGACCTTTTTCCTCAAATAACATCTTTTGTGGTCTATTTTCATGTTTCTATTTAATGACACGCTTCAAGCATTAAAAAAGGCAGTTGATTCCTTGATTTAATCTACAAAAGCAAGAAATTTGAATTTATTTTTTCAGGAGCAAAGCAGCTGTTACAGTATAGACTTATTAGGGTTGTGCCAACGTAGATTATAGCTTTTGCTTCGCGGATCTACAAAACTTTAGGGGAAAATTTTAAGCAAATAGGTAGACAAATCGCTATAATCATAATAATGTAATTCAAGAATAGCATATCTAAGGTTGCAAGTACAGTTTGCTTTAACGTAATAAGGTCATCGGTGTAGAACAGCGGTACTCAACCAGTTTTAGCAAAGGTCCAGACCCAAGAGATAAAAACTGGTTGGATCCAGTCCAAAAAAATAGGTCTTCACCTCAGGTTTAGCGATCCGATCCGCTTGAAGATTAAGAAAAGTCTTCACAGTAGTTTGGATCGGGTTTTGTCCTCGGATCCACTCGAAAATCCAAAACAAGGTCTTCAACGCAATATGGATCGGGTTAATCCCCGGATTCGATCAATCGATCAAATGAGCTCCCACCCACAGAAGTCCCTTCTCGCAACCACAGAGTAATATCTAGAAAATGTGAAGGTCCGATTTCAGCACTCCGTAGGCCCGGATGCGTACCGCGGTCCGTCAGTTTAGTAGCCATTGTGTGGAAGATAAAAAATTAAAGTTCATCTGCGTTGGAACTTTAATCTTTTATTCAAACATAAAAGATTAAAGTTCATCTACGTTGCTAAATACGACCCTAAAATAAACTTACATGCCTATGCCTACTCATAGCATTAACGGATTCAATTTTTTTTTACCTTGCAAATCTTCTTCTTGTTCGAGTTGTCTTGGTATGACTTGGAAAGTAAGTTTTTTCAGCAATTCCATGTCCAAGTCTTTCTGAATTAAAATATTATTTCACACACTATAAAAGCAAAATAATTATTGGTTTTTGAATACTTGATGCTACTACTTGTTTTAATGCAGTAATGCTGTTAGTAGACATTACGACAGGAACGATATATGTGCCAAGCGCTATTATTGAGTAAAGATTAGTACCCGATAGCTCAAACTTCGCTGTAGTTTTGTTTTATTATTGTTTATGGTGGTAATATACAAAATTAAACCAAATTTGTACAGCTTTGCAAAATTAACAAGCCCCATGAGTCAGGGGCCTTGACCTTTGTCATTAATTTCATAAAGATGACATAGGCGAATTTTACCGATCACGCGTATTTGCGATGCAGAGATACGCTTATCACTTGACTGCATGCTTTTCGATTTTTTTTCTTTTTTTGCATTTGCATCGAAAACGATATCACGCGTATTTCCGCTAAAAATACGCGTGATTGGTAAAAGCCGCTTAAGACGGAATTAATACCGTAATTTTGTCCACTAATGTTATTTCAGTACGTTTTTTATTTTCTGTAAAAATGTATGTACTCTTTCCGCACTAACCAAATTGTCAGGTACACACGAAAGTTTTTCGAGCAATTTTTTTGTAAATGGGTAAAGCCATACTTTGAAATATATCTCAGAGTTTACGCACGAAAATTTTAGATAAAATTTTTAAAATATTTGACAGTTTGGAAAACGCGGATAAGATCACATAAAAATATGGACAAAAAAGCTCATTTTTTCTATGGCAAGGCAAAAATGTACAAAAATGGCTAACAGCAACAGAAAACCGTAACAAAATAATTAAGTAATAAAATAAACCTATAGTTTATGAGAGGTCAAAACTGTTGCAATATAAACTACGTTACTTTTTATGATTGGCAATCATAATCAACATACCAACTAACTCATGAAATGTCTCTTTAACAGCAATTATTGACTTTAAAGCATAAAAATTGGTCTTAAGAAACAATTTACATAAGAATAAAAGAGCCAAAGCTGTCGTAAACATTTTATTTCAGAAGAAACGTTTTGACTAATTACTTAAGCCAGGGGTCGGCAACCTACGGCCCGCCAAGGCATTTTACCCAGCCGGCGACCTTTTAGTGTCATCCGGCCCGTGACCTTTTTTCTTTTTTCAGTGATAGATATGCAGCAATAAACCGTCGACATGATTCTCACCTTATGTTTTGGTCTTCGCCATTAATTTGGCCGAAAAAGGCCTGAATTTCCGGCGAAGACCATTTTTTTTTGGGGTCTTCGCCATGGATTCGTCCAAAAAAAGGCCTGATAAACCTTTCTCTTTTGGTCCGCTGGAATGGTGGTGGCCCGCTGGAACCTTGTTAGGACTGAATGTGGCCTACTAGTTCAAAAGGTTGACGACCCCTGACTTAAAGTATTGTCAATCTTATTCAAATAGAATTACTGGATTCTATTTCAAATTTCTAATATAATTCTCTCATTGAATTGGATTTCAAATTTGAAATGGAATTCTGGGATTGTATTTCAAATTTGAAATAGAATTCTGTTTGAATAAGATTGACAATGACGTAAGTAATTAGTCAAAACTTCCCTTTTCAAATAAATATTTTTATATTATGTTTACGACAGTTTTGGCTCTTAATCTTAGTGATGTTATTTATTGAATTGTTTTTATCAAAGCATATCTTGTACGCTAAGTAAAACAAAGCATAGTTGTACGCTAAGCAAAACAGCAAATTGTTACTCTGTTACTATAGTACACATTTGCTTACCGCGGTCAAATTTTGTTCTTCAGCAATCTGTCTTGCAACTTCGCAGTAATGCATCAGCTTTGCATTTTCGATTCGAAGATATTTTTCCAGAAATGCACACAGTGTGCTCTTTCCTACTGAGTGGGCTCCGCAAATGAAGACTTTTCGAATCATATTACTGTTGCTTTTCCGGTAGAGTAAAAATTCACCCTTCAACTTGAATAGTGTAAACTGTACACAAATTGTATTTAAAAACAACTAGAAATTGCGTAAATATGCCAAAAACAAACTGAGTTTTTGCAACTTTTTCAGAACACCAACAGTCCAACATCAATTCTTTAACCCTATTTTACACGGGGGGGAGCACAAATACCCCACACTTGCTTTTTTGTGTGACAAACTCCTGGAAAAAGTTTTACCTCCAATCAATTTGACGTTAAGCCAAATTTTTTCACCAATAACTTCTGTAAATTTCAAATTACTAAGATAGGGAAAGTTTTCCAAATTTAAGGTTATACGAAGTCATTTTCCAAAATCTGAGCATTTTTTGGCCAATATTCAAAGTAATTGGCGTCATTAGACATTTTTGTGGCGTATTTATTTCGACTTTTATGTAATTACTATTTGATAACGTAACACAGTACACGTCAATAATTAAAATTTAAAACCCTACAGTCTGTTTCACCTGTAATCGGGATCATCGGGTTGAAGGCCAAATGTAACACAGCAAAAAATTTTAAAATCTAAAATTTAAAAATCTAATACTTTAAAAATTTGAAAATATAATGTTATGATATTCGCTCTGACCTACGCTGTTGAGCATTGAATTCAAACTCCACTCATCATAATTAATATTTCAATTCAGTTTCAAAAAACAAACCCATGTGCAAAATTTAAAATACTCAATCAAAGTATGGTCGTGATTTCATTATGACGACGTCATCAACCCAAATCTAATTTTTCTGAAAAATTTTGGTCACGCCAACCAGCATGCAAAATTTGGTGTTTACGCAAATTCCGGTTTAGGAGTTAGATAGAGAGGCGTTTTTGACCCACCCCAACTGTGTAAAAACGCTAGTCTAACAACCCGTGTAAATTAGGGCTTTATTAGTGAAAAGTGCTCATCTTTCTTGACTGGCTTATTGAAAATCACAACTATAGCAATTTCCAAGTATTTAGAATACTACGCAGTTATGACCATTTTCTATCACTTACATAAATTTGATCACCTAAGAGTTCTAAGAGTTGCTAACGAAGACTAACATTCAAAAACAACACTGTCCAAGGTGTCCAGCTTTGTGAACTTTAAATCAGTCTTGCGAACAAAATTTTGTAAATAAAATGTCATAGAAATAAGTTAAATATTTTAATTGACCAGAATTTTCTTGCAGTCTGCATCTTCAATTGTAAGTAAAATTGCTGCTATGTGATATTACAAAGCACAAACGAACGGTCTAGAAGATCATTAAAAGGATTTACACCATATCCGTTTTTCGTCCGCTTTTGTAAATTTTTGTACGTTTTTTCTTCCCGATGAAAACGTATGTTCTTTTTGGTCTGCATTTTTATACGTCCAAATCTGCACTAACCATACTGTCACATTCTGGATAAACGTTTTCGAAAAAAATTGTTATAATGTGGTTGCAGCCTTATTTTGAAATATCGTTCTCATCGTTCATGCACAAAGACTTTGACCAAATTTATGTCAAGATGTAACAGTCTACTTAGACCGGATACGGACTTATGAAAACGCGGACGAAAAATCGCATACTTTTTCATAAAGAAGTAAAACCGTAAAAAATGGTCGCAAAACAAATGCTACGTAAATTCACTTTTATTTCACAACCATGATCAGTCTAATGCTTTTGAAACATGGCCAGTAGGCTATGGCTTATATACAGCACTGCAGAATGAAGAATTATAGCTACTTGACAGTTCACGCAAACCGTGATTAATAAACGCGTAATCGCGTGCTAATTTTGAAAGCGCAGTTTTAAAGAAAAAATTGCAATTAGCACTAATAGCTTTGTTAAAAATGTAGCATGTGCTTGAGAAACCGAAACTATGACACTTGTCAGCAAACGTTTTGAGCATTGAGCTCTGCTGCTTTTGCTAGATTTTCGTTTTGTTCAAGAGTCACGATTATTCTAAGTAACAATTATGGTCGATTTGATTTTTTTTGCAAAGTTATGTGCGCGAAAGTCAAAACAATAACATAACAAAAGCTTTATGACGCGAATTAAACTAAATTTGGGTCAAAAATGCACACCAGCTGGCTCGCTCAGTTGGAATCCCATACAGAACAAAAACAAACTGTTCCTCAAACATTCATATATCAAGTCTACCAAGCGTTAGTACATCCGTTACTATTACTTGGTATAACAATATTAGTCCGGTAGAAATAGCTTTAACCCGGAAAAAATTTATAATAAGCTGAAATTTGGCAGAATGACTCAGGACCATGTCCTGAGCCACCAAAAAAATCCCCATGTTTTGGACATGGGACTTCCCCCTTTTTCGGCCTTTAAAGTCTGCCATCTAGTGTCAAAAAGCCTTTACCATTCAATCTAAAAGTTGGAAAAGTGCCAAGTTTTTACTAAAAGTTGGTTTTTAAGTACAGGTTTAAAAAAATTTTCTTTGAAGTTGATGACGCCATTTCTGGTGACGTCATTGCCAAAGTTTTTTAAAAAAATGACGTATTGATGGCTCAAATTGGAAATGAGACTTAGGTTTTTGGATGCAAACCAAAACTTGTCTAAATCAAAGTGATGGCGTCACAACCGTTTTTGATGACGTCATCTGTCACGAGTTTTGATTGTAAACTTGAAAGAGTATTTAACCAAACGAAACATTGTAAAGCTTTTTTTGTATTAGCTTTAAACTTGGGAGAATTATATTGTGAATTCAGTCGATTGAAAATCAAAAACTGTGTTGTCAGTAAAAGTCTGGTGTAGTAGACACCGGCGGAGCCAGGGGGGGTATTAGGGGGACCAGTCCTCTCCCTTGTTTAAAGTGCACAATTTCACAAGAATTATTTAAGAGACAAAATGTGAAAAAACTACGGTAATTGAAAAACCGTCAACACAAGTGTAATTCTACCAAGAGTTGCAAATGAACAACGTCAAAACTTTTGCATTTTTTTGAAAATTTTTTCTGAGGTCATTAGCTTCTCTATCTTTTACAATAAATTTCAGCGCTCTAGCTTGTATTGTTTGCGAGGTAGTCGGATTTAAAAAACGTTTGCAGCAAAAATAGGCAAAGTGAATCATTTTTAACGTAGCAATGGAAATGAAGAGTTACTCTCAAAAAATCAATTTTGGTAAAATAAGATCATTGCGTAGCCCGTATCGCGCTGTCGTGGAATGATAGTATGTATCGTCAGCATACCGCATTGCATTTGCGGGAGAATGCGAATGAGGCAGAAAGCAGCGCGATTTCGCACCAAAAAACGCAATTTATTTATTTCAAAACTCATCATTTTCCAAAATGGAACAAGTAGAATCAGATACCGGTGAGAATTCGGGGCGGCCGAAATCTGACGCGTTTCAGTACACGAATTAAATGTCACTACAGTCGAATCGTATTTCGACCCTAATAAATTTCCAGAATATTTTATTTCAAAGCATTTGGAAAAAACACTAATCGCAGAAGGAAAGCAAATCTCTTCTAAAGGAATGATTCTCCGTTTATTGTAAACGTAGAAATGGATTTTTTTATTATTCTGTACTGTATTAGATCCGTTTTACCGATCACGCGTTTTTATGCATATAAATATACACATGTCATTTGATTGCATGCATTTTACCTATTTTTTTTTGCGTTTACATGGAATAAGATATCAGACGTAATTGGTGTAAACCGCTTTATGTAGGCCTACAATTAGACCAACAGCCTAGTGAACCAGTTTATCTGAAAAATGACAGAATCAAAATATTGCTCAACAAGTTTTTGTTAATTACCAAAAGCGAAACTACAATGTCAGCTTGATCCTTTAATTTTATTTTCCGTTGAAGTTGGGGAACGCGATCGGCTGGTTTGAATTAATCTAACAACTTCAATCTGCGCAATGTCAAATGTTTTATACAGCAAATAGTTCGCTAATTTTTTTTTAAGAAATCTGTGGCAATCAATTTCTATGTCTGCATATTACAACGTATAGCTGTGTTGATGATGAACAATGTTCTTTTTGTATATCAGAGCAGCGAGTACGGGGACGTAGCCCAAATTGTGTCGAAGTCTAAATTGAGCGCGCTGATTGGTTGTGAGCAAAAAGTCGCGAAAAAGCCGTCCGCGTAATCCCGATCTACACTGCACTTAAAATCGTGAGCGCAAAAGCTCGTCTTTAGTTTATTTTAAACCGAAATTCGGTAAGCTCGTCGTATCGCCTAACCAGCGTACAAGCAGCAAGTTGCTTTAAACAAACTAACAACATGCCCGTACGTTCACAATTTTACGGCCGGGCCTAAAAATTTGCTCTGGAAGTATTTTTACGCAGTTTTCGGCGCGAACCAAATTTTGTTTGCGGGCGTGCGATATAAATAAACTCGTTGTATTTCGTTATGACCATTTTTCCGCAAACGCCGCGTTCAGATTCGCATTATTTGATTGAGACAACCGTTCAAGGAATTGGTCGGTCGGTATTGCGTTATTCTTGCTTAATGCTTAGATCCCTATTTCCTACCAACGATAATAATAATGACAGTAAGCACAGTAATCAATTAAACAAAACTTTATATCGGCAAATCACAGTACAGCGCATTTTTTTTCGTTGGTTGAAGATAGCAAGCAGTATGTTGTGACTGGTGTCAACTGTCAATTAATGTAAATTATAATAGGAGCACTTATTTTTTCTAAAACCAGTCATTTTCGGGTGTAGGCGGGAGTTGTTCGTATGTTTTTGCGAATAGTGCATTTCATTTGTTCTTAATTTGTCACAATATACTGTGGTAGACTCGAAGACTGAAAGGTCACTTTCCTGTCTCCTGGCCAAGGCAACTTGATGAATGAAAAGTAATTACGATTTTCTCGTATGGCCTAAGTGAAAAAACGAGCTTTTTTGTATCCGCTGCTGCATTGTTAAGTAAAGCAAAATCGAAAAACTACTTTAATTCTTATTTTTTTCGCTTAGTTATTTTTTTATGCGTCTGCTGCATGATCGACGGCAGGACTTCAGTCTGTTATCGCTTAACCTTTGCACAGTAGTTTGATGCAATTCGCCTAAATAAAAACTTTTCGATTTGCATATGCTTTAATCACAACCAAAGATTTTGTCCTTCCCCTTTTTTTATTTCTGGCTGCGCCGGTGGTAGTAGTCAAGCAGATAAAACTTAAACCTCCCAATATGGGATTGAAATAAAATAATGCATTTTGCAGTTAGAGCAAGAAAGCCCATGAATGTTTATCCAAAAGTTCCCTCGCGCAGTTAAAGTTAATCTGCAATTTTAGTTTAAAATGCAAGCATTAGCAAAGATAAAAAAAATTAATAAGGCTGCAAATTGTCAAATATTAGCGTGGTTATTACAGATTAATTAAATAAATTTTGTCCAGATGTTAATTCAAGAATCTTCGTTGATTAGATAAGTTTTTGATCAGGTGTTATTTTAGATTAATTCGATGAGTTAGTTCAAATGTTATTCTAATTGATTGGATAAGTTTAGTTCAGATGCCAGGCCTATTCTACTGTATAATAGCTTTAGTACTACAGATTGTAGACGTATGCTAACAAAGCATTTTGCGTAAGATAATGATATTGTCAGACATTGCAAAACAGCAGAAATTCTGTTCCCACCGGATATATTATCGTGCTGGAGACATATTCGTATTAACAGAGCCGCAACTACGCGGGGAAAAGGGGGCGGCGCCCCCCTAAACAAAAATTCCGCCCCCCGATAATGCCAAGCATGCCCACCCAAACTCCGTTTTCCCTTGCGGCAGTTTCAAGACGAAGATTTTTTTTTGGAAACCGACAGAAAGCTAGGAGATAAGTTGAACAATTAGGCGAGATGACCTTTTTTTTTTCGGAGATCAACAGAAAACTCAGACAAACTTAGACCAAATTAGCACGATGACTTTTTTTTTTTACAAATAAACAGAGAACTCGGAGAAAAGTAGACCAACCCAAAAAGTTTGGCCCACCAGAAACAAATTTTGCTCTCTAAGAACAACGTTCTGGTGGCGGCACTGCGTATTAATTGACATATAATTTCGCTAGCTATTTTTTTAAAAACCTTTGCGTATAGGGGGACGATGAAAATCCTCAGTCGAGGACTCGAAGATGCCTTAGAACCTCAAAATGATGATGATGATGCTGATATTCTGAAAGTGGTGCAATGCTTCGTTTGGTCAAACACTCCTTTTCTAATTTACAATCAAAACTCTTGACAGACGACGTCATCAACAAACGTTTGTGACGTCATCACTTTGATTTAAGCAATTTTTGGTTTTGGAGTGAAAAAGCTAACTATCATTCACAATTTGAATCATCAATGCAGAATATGTCATTTTTCCAAAGCTTAAAATTTGGCAATGACGTCACCTGTAATGACGTCATCAATTTTATAATAAATTTGTTTATACCTGCACTTAAAAATCGATTACAATTCAAAATTTGGCTTTTTCATAACTTTTGGATTGGCTGTTGGACAGTAAAGACTCTTTGACACTAGATAGCAGACTTTAAAGGCCGAAAAAGGGGGAAGTCCCATGTCCAAAACATGGGCAGGATGACTAAGGACCATGTCCTGAGCCATCCTGCCAAATTTCAGCTTACTATAAATTTTTTCCGGGTTTGCATGTATTTTGTCGTATTTCTACCGGACTATATGTGAAGCGGCGTATAGCTTACACTTAATATGTAAAAATTAAAATACAAGGGTGTCTCAAAAGTAAGTATACACCTTCAATTTTGATTTGGTTTTCAGGTACTCATCATAGAGCATTCATTTCTTCAGAGAGCACAGTGTGGATAAGTAGTAAAAATTAGTTATTGTTTGCATTTTTCATCAACCCACAGAATGACAAGGAGATTAACCCTAGAAATGAGGTGCAAAATTGCTGTTTTGCAAGAAGCATATGGATTGGTAAGGCAAACTCAGCGCCACTTTAACCGGCAATTTAGAATTAATTCGACTCCTACACGACTAGAAATGTATGCAATTCATTGTAAATTTATGGAAACTAGATTTTGCACATTACGCCAGGAAAGTCAGAGTTTACTTAAATCAGTTGTTTCCTGATAAGTGGATCGGACGCAGAGGTCCTCTGGAATGGCCGCTCATTCACCTGACTTAACTCCATGGGACTTTTTTCTTTGGGGTTTCCTTAAGAGTAAAATTTACTCCGCGCGGCCTCAATACCCTGAAGACTTGGAACCATAGGTGGGCAAGTTAATGCAAAACGTTAGCTTCGTTAACCACTAGTCCGTTAACAAACATCACACCTCCGTTAACGTTAATCCGTTATTTTCAGCTTTAATTAACGGAAGTTAATAAAGTCCGTTAATCCGTTAACATTTTGCGTATAATTTACATTTCGTTTTATTCACTCGCTTCTAGAACACGTATTGACGCTGTTGAACTGATTGTAAGGAAATATTTATTGCTATGGTGGTCTTTTTGTGTTTTGAAAGTTACATTTTACAGTCTAATCTAATTTCAAGATAAAAACAAGTTCAAATGCACAACGAAGCTGCAAGATATTAACAATAAAAACCTTAACGGAAGTTAACAGAACTTAACGGAAGTTACTTTAGTCCGTTTACAGCACTTAACGGAAGTTAATTTAGTCCGTTAACATGAAAAAACTTTTTAACGGATTAACGAGTTAATGAAAAAGTTAGCTTCGTTATTAACGGATTAACGATTAACGGACTTGTGCCCACCTATGCTTGGAACAAAAACTTAGAGTATCATGTGGACTAGGTACACAGTATTTATTGCAAAGTGTTGGGCAAGAATGCGTCAAAGGGCGGCTGAAATGTCTCAAAATTGTCGGTGCCCACGTTGAGGTCTCACATCCTGTCAATAAGTAAATTCAACGAGATATTAGGATGGTAATCTGTTTCCAGGAGTTCATAGAATACTTTTTGTGAATTTTTGACAAATTTGAATAAGCCACTAAGTTGTTATCAAAATTTCAAAGTATATATTTACTTTCGAGACACCCTATTATTTACAAAATCTTTATTTTTCTGCAAAATCGAGCACATAGCACTATATTAGAGAGCAGGGTGTCGAACCGAACCTGAACCCGAACCGTAAACCCGAATGAACCGTTTCATTTTGGTGAACCCGAACCGAACCTGAACCAGCAAAATTTTACTTCAGTGAACCTGAACCAAACCTAAACCCTCAAAGTTGTGCTCAAGTGAACCCAAACCGAACCTGAACCCCTAACAAAAGTAAGAATATATTTTTCCATATCCGGATGCCGCTGGCGCTGGTACACGCACAATAAGAACAGTGGTGATCATCAACAGGATCAGCAATTTCTCCTTTCTTTTTTCTGGACGAAACGAGTAACGACAGTTAAATTTTATGTCAATGAACCCGAACCGAACCTGAACCAGTAATATTTTACTTGAGTGAACCTGAACCAAACCTGAACCTCGAAAATGGTGCTCAAGTGAACCCGAACCAAACCTGAACCGCTAAAATATTTTGAGCTGGAGCTAAACCTGAACCCGAACCGTTATTTGAAACGGTTCGACACCCTGTCAGAGAGTGCTCAATAGGGATACAACTTTTTGCCTTTTTTTTTCAAAACTACTTTTCTGTTGCACCATTCGATGAATTTTTGCTTATAACTACCTGAAATGGTGTTTATTCTGTTAAGCTAGCAAAAAAGGTCATGCACAAATCACTTTGAAAAATTTGGCATTAGGCTCTACCATATGTAATAGGTGATTGAGTTAATTTAATAATACACCTTTATGATGTCACTATTACATTCTTTAGGTTGTGAAGAAAGTAATGGTATGGAAGTATCGAAGATTGTCTTCTATTCCATTCTTGAAATCTTCCAATCCATTCCATTCTAGCATCTTCCATATTCCATACCGAAATTTCCTTTCCATTCCATACCATGCCCTGGTTGTCGATTCTATATTATTATTATTGTTACGTTTAATCCAACAGTTGTAGCCAGTTTGAAAATCCTGAAGCGCCTGATTTTGAAAAAATTTCTTCCGCTTCCTGCTCCTTTTCAAGACTTTCGCTTCCGATTTCGCTTCCGCTTCCAACCTCTTTCATCAAAGTGCTTCTGCTTTCACAAAAAATAACCTCTTCCACTGCTTCCAGCTTCCGCTTCCACATCCCTGGCTGCGACACTATATGGACATCCTGTGACCAACAATGGCAGTACGGTACGGTACGTGCAGAATTTGCTTGCTACTAACCTCGCACCTTGAACCGTACCGTACCAACGTACCGTACTTCAGTTCAATTTTTGAAGCCTACCGTAACAACGTAACGTATTTCTTAGGAAAAATTGAAGCGTACCGTACCGTGCTTACGTACCGTACCGTACTGCCATCCTTGCTTTTAACTACTCGCAACTTTAACTGATTCTGAAATCACTAGCCTATAAATCAGCGATCTCAATTCACAAATTTAGCGTTAGCTTCGGCTGTCTTTCATTCTACATACAAAAAGCCGGGGCAATGTGGGAAAAATTTGCGATTTTTAAACCACTGCATATTCAGCTAAAGCGTCGCAATTGTTTCCGTTCAAATTTTTCTCCAATCTATGACATAACACGGTAGTCCTAGGCTCCTAGTATCAATAGGCAATAGTTATGACATCACAATTATTGGCCATACTTGTGACTTGTGACATCATAATGCAATTGTAATGATAAATTACGAGGCTATAATAAATACTTAAGAATAGCATAGACTATGTGCACTCCGGGCACGGTCGCACGAGTCTTCATTGACGGCCGCAAGTTGCACATAAAACGTTTAGTAAGCAAATTCAAACAGCTGCGTACCAATATACGTACCAGAGCAATTACAAAAAAGGCGTACCGCACCCGTACCATTACAAAAAAAGGCGTACGTACCAGCCTATTTCACTTCTTAGCAAAAATTGAGGCGTACCGTACCATACCTAGGTACCTTTCACTACGGTACTGCCATGCTTGCCTGTGACACTACAACAAAAAGCACTAGGTTGAACTATGCTACATTCAAATCATATTGCATCTGCAGGAAAGCGTATAAAAGATGCATAAAAACTGTATAAAAGTTTGACAGTAACTTTCAATCCGCGAACATAATCAATGGATTAAATTGCAAGAATTACAAGAATTTGGCATTTGCCTCTGCGCTAAGTGTTATGCAAGCCAAACAATATATACATAATAGCAAATTGTAAGAACAAATTGAATTCTCATTTTCAAAAATGGGCCTATTTTAGTTCCTTTTTTGTACGGTAATTAATGTTTTTTTGAGAAGCATGACGTAATTTTGAAATTATCGTTATTTTTGTCTTGGGTTGTGCTTGTTTACTCTGAAATTTACGCAATAAAAAAGTCATTTTTGCACCTGTTGGACAGGTTCCCGTTCTGCATGGAATTGCCTACTATGTGCACTGATCCTAGAAATGATAAAGCAGCCTATACACCCATTTTTGTAAAAGCCATTCTCCAGAATTCTCCTTTCTTCAGAATATTCCAAAACTCCATGATTGATTTTTAAGTTATTTTCTTACAACCCGACGTCCGAAACCTAGATTTCTATGAAAGTACATATGGGTAACAAACCTAAATGCAGAAATCAACATTTTGCAGGACCTTAATTCTTATTTTTAAATGAAGTTAAACGTTTGAAAATGGTTGTGAGTTAAAAGTTACTGTCAGACTTTTACACGTTTTTTTATACGTTTTTCTACAGTTGCAATTTGTTTGTAGTCTAGAATAGTTCAACCTGGTGTTTTTCGTTGTAGTGTTACAGGATATCAATATAGCCTAGTAGCATCGCAGTATAAATTACAGTATGTTGAATTTGTACCTTATGCTGCAGCTTCAGTGAGAGTGTTATTGTTTAATGTTTTTATTTACAGATACAGAATGTTTTTGGTTTAGTTACTAAAGATGGTTGCTATCTAACCGAAATCGATTTTACACCACAAATTTTTTTTTTTTCAAAAAAGTTTTGGTTTTGCTAATTGGCAAATTTTCCATCAAAACAACATAATAGTATATTCTCGATTATGTGGATGAAGAATTGCCTATGCGATTTGACTGTTTTACTTACTTTTTGTTTGCTCAGCGCTTCCTTTCGAAGCAAAAATAACTATGCTGCTACTACTTTTACCAAATTGCCGCAGTGAGTGAAATACAACTCTCAAAATTGCACAAAAAGAAAAACAAAAACGCACTGTGGATGACTGTTTTTTTTTCATGCTTTCGGCAGTTTTTTGCTTCGACAACCTGTTAAAGGTACGCAACGACACATCTACCTATGAATTGCGTTGCGCATTTTGCCTTTTTTTTAAGCTATTGCGCAATTTGCGTTGCGCTCTATGTCTTTTTTCAGCGCTTGCGCAATTTGCGTTGCGCTCTATTCTTTTTTTTCAGCGCTTGCGCAATTTGCGTTTGCGAATTGGTAAGTCTAATATTTGTTACGCTTTAATTGCGAATTTTTTCCAAGATGCGCAATCACAAAATAATTTTTAAATGTTGATCTGCATGACCCTGTCAAAAAATAAATAAATTTTGATTTTACAGATTTAAAGCATGATCACGAGATAGTTGATGCATGCTGATTGCTGATAGAAAGATTTTTTTCTTGTTTTGCTTTCTTCTGCGCTATCTACTTTTAAACCGCTAAACGTGCTGTATTTAAAGTTTGAGCGATTGAATATATCAAGGAGGACTAGTGTGTGACAGAAATTAAAGGTGCCAGGTTGGGGGATCCCTCTCCATTGGGTCCTCCAAAATTTCGAAATTTTAAACCGTTAGAGCTAGATGAATCAGATTTTTAAAATGGGTAGATATCAAAAATAAACTAAACGTAGCAAAAATTGGGGGTGCCACAATGGGGGTTTGCCCCAAACGGACCCTCCAAAATTCAAACTTTTTAACCACTCACGCTGGACACATTATATTTTCAGGGTGGGCAAATTTGAAAAAAACGTTTTCCCAAACGGGGTTCTTCAAAACTCAAACTTTTTAACCTTTTAAAATGGATGCATGAAATTGTGGTCCCAAATTTTCAACTTTCCTATTTGAAGCAACCTTTGTATTTCTACACCATCAGCTTCTTCCGAGAGGTGCTTCTCCAGAGCAGGTTTAACTGTGAGCGATTTAAGAATGTAACTAAGTGGTGAGCATTTAGAAGCACTCAATGCCATGCACTGCAATAAAGCGCTGCTTTAATTAACCAAATCATTCAATACATTTTTTCTGAATATCGGTGGTGATTGACTGGTTGTTCACTTTTTCATTAAATTAAGTTAATTCAATCCGGAGTAGGATTCGGTTTTAGCTATTCGGAATAATTCTGGAATAGCCTACTACTATGAAATGCCCATCCCTAGTGGTAGCTTTAAATAAACTATATGCTGTATACTGTTAAAAGACAAAGAGTAATGTATTAATATTATATCATGGATCGAAATTAACTTAAAAAGCACTGAATTTGCAAAATACTCGTAGTTTCGAGAATCAAGTTTTTGTGTGCGGTCGTTTAGATAATATGATGCAATAAGTAACTTTTTCCAATCTTGCATCAGCAAAAATTTATTTTTTGATTGTAAACATTTCATTTAATATTTAACAATCATAATTATTAATTACCGTTGTGGTTTGTTGCAAACGTATTTTTATAAGCAAGTATGTTGGTAACTACACCAGCTAGACAGCTAAAATTTTTTGCAAAACTTATAGACGCTAAAAGATCTTCAAAATAATCATAACAAAAAATTGCAAAATTCTTGTCGTTATCTTCATGCAGCGCAGAAGATAACGACAAGAATTTTGCAATTTTGCAACATAAAATTTTGCGATCGAAACGATCGTCTATGACGAAAGAAAATTTTGAAAAGTTTGTTTTGCTGCGTGAAAATGAAGTGTTTAAAAAAGTCAATTTTTTTCCATGAATAACGCATTATTTCTGAATATGAGTGAGTGGAGCTTTTTTTGTTTTGGTGTTTAATTATTTTTATTGCTGTTATTTCTTATTATTATTTTTTGTTTTAGTGTTTAATTGCTTTTTTCAACGATAAAAATAATTCTTTCTTCGGTCTTAGATATGTGCCTTTAGTAATAAAAGCTAAACGCATTGCAATTAATGGTTTATTCCAGTGCAGCTTAGCTAAAAATGATACAATGTTTGTACATTCATACTTTTATACTTAACACCATCGTCTGCAGTGCGCTTTTGAAACTTCGATTATGCAAAAATTTGTACTCAAAAACTTTTTTAAATAGCAAAATTTGTGTGCGCTTCTCAAGTAATCAATTTGTAGTTGCGCTGTACTACTTTCAATTTGTATTTGCGCTTTAAAACGTTTAGAATTTTCGTTACAGAATTTGCAATTGCGCTTTAATCTTTTAAGATTTTGGTTGCGAAATTCGCGTTTGCGCTTTAAGCTTAAAAATTTTGGTTGCGGAATTTGCGCTTGCGCTTTAAGCTAAAAAATTTTTGGTTGCGGAATTTGCGCTTGCGCTTTGACCCTAAAAAGTTTCGGTTGCGGAATTTCCGCTTGCGCATTGAGCTTAAAAATTTTTGGTTGCGGAATTTGCGCTTGCGCTTTAAACTAGAAAAATTTTGGTTGCGGATTTTGCGCTTGCACTTTACGATGTGTTTTTTAAACGCCCAGGTCTGTTCAAAGCAAGAAGCTTCCTTTCACCACACAACGTTAAATTTTTAGAGATTGTTTGAAAATTCACGTTACTCACATAACACTAATATAGGCTCGATGAAAAAACAAAAAAGCATCATAATAATACCTGATCGATTAACAAAATGCAGTAAAATTTTGTACGAAATTACTTCTCCATGACATGAAAAGCAAAATAAAGAGCATTCTTTATATCGTAAAGAGTAAAATAATAATATTTATTCCTTTCAGTTAATTTCAAAACTTGCAGATTCCATTAACTCACAAATTCATTCTTTGAAAAGATATCATCTAAATTCGAAGTCCAGCAAAGTTAAAACTTATATGTTACGCAAAAAATAAAAAACAATATTTTTAACGCTCGCTTTATTAATAATTGTTAACATACGATTATAATCGTCTGAATTATAATATACGTCCCAGAAAAACGTACAATAACAATGCAAAATATAGTTGTAAGTTATGAAGTACCGCTATATAAGATTAATTATTCATTCGTATAGGCAGACGCAACAGTTCCAATTATGTTTTATGTTATTTTTGATGCAGTTTCACTTGCTTTGATCACGAATTGAAACTAAATTGTCATTTTTTTATTGTTAGATTTGACCAGATTATTTGAAAATTTAGTCCTAATTCAAAAAACCTATTTTATATGTGAGGAGGGGGATACTCGGTTGTTCATCCTGTCAAATTTTTGTGAAACACTTTTTCGAATAAAAAGTTTTACTAAAAACTAACTTGATTTCAAGTCAAAAATAATTATAAATTCACTTCTTTTTATTGAAAGTATAAAAAGTTTGGCCCAAACATTCTTCAGATTAAAATCGATTTCGCCATTGAAAAGGCACTTTCGTTCAGTTACTGTACCACCAAACTGGCGGTAACAACATTCTGCCTAAACTAATAAGTATCAAAATCAAACTGATAGGCCAGTTAACTTAACGGTAATGCGTACCGGTAATTCGTCTCTGGAGCAAGAGGCTTGAGGCTCAAATCTCGGTTCTGCTAATTTGTGCACAGAGTTGCCAACGGTTTGCCACTGCTGCAACATTACATCAAAGGAGCTGTGTGACACTGGCGCAATGACATGGAGATGGGTCCTGCAAAATCCTTAGACGATTTGGTGTAATGCAGCAAGCATAATTAAAAATTTGATTTTGGTTTGAAAAATCAAACTGATTCAAGCGAAATCTTCGGAATAAGTTTAAGCTTTGTTTTTATACTTTTGAATAAATTTGGTTATGTTTCTTTTTACAAAGGTTTTAAAATTGCTTTGATCATTATAGGATTTATCGTTGGATCCTTTAAAGATTTTGGTAGCCTTAAAAATGTCTGCCGAAAAATCGATTCGGATGGTTTTCATCTCGCTCGTGTCTACAGTAGAATCAACGCAAGAATAAATTAAAATGGAAAAATGTGGCTTTTTACAGTTTTTCAAGACGTAGAAATTTCCAAATGAAAATATATATATCTCGTGAATAATATCGCTTTTCTATACTCGTCACGTTGAAGATACATTTGCTATTTTCAAATAAGAAGCAGAAGCAGACAAATTTTTTAGCCCTCTCCACTCCCTGCACTCAGCTCTAAAACTCATTATGGAAAAGGAAGCCAATCACACGTTGTCTTTCCTTGCCGTCAAAATTTAAAAAGATAACAGCCAATTTTTATGTCTATTTACACAAAAACCTACATTTACAAGGCAATATATTCACTGGGATTCATTTGGACCATCAAACCAACTTAATCGGAACTCGATTACACCGAGCACTGGTTATCTGTTTCAAAAGCAATTTTCAACCGAAGTGGATTCTATACAATCTATCTTGCAGCGAAATGGCTACCCCAAAGTAATAATTAATCCAACTCTTCCAACAAAATTGCCGGTTGTTATCAACCTGTCAAAGAAGGTCTGCAAAAATTTTCTGTCTATCTTAAATTACCCTGGACTGGCAACATTTTAAGGTTCAAAATTGTTTTTTGACTGTTGCACCTCGCGTTATTTTCCAAACCCGAAAAATTTGACCCTCAATTCACAAGGATGCTGTGCCCATCGCCCAACAAAGCTCAGTTGTATATTAATACGTGTGCCGCTGTGATTGTTGGTACGTGGGTCGCACATCCTTAAGGCTGCAGGAGAGAATCACTTAACACATTCCCAAATCAATTCGAAACAAGAAAAACCCAAAAAAATTCTGGTTAGACATAACCGCGAAGCCAAGACTCTTCTAAATCGAATAGAATGTGATTCGGCTATTGGATTCCACTTATATCAAAATCCTGAATGCGCTGCCTATTATCATTATCGGCAATTTTCAATTTTGGCAAAAGCAAGAACCCAATTTTACTCAGATGCGCTAGAAGCTATTTTTGTCCAAACCCAGAAACTAATTTTATGCCGGCAGAAGGAATTAGTCTAAATACTCTCTTCAAATTTTATAATAATTAATCATTAGGTGACGGACATACGAAGTTTGACAATCATCCAATTAAAATTATTCACGTGATATATTTTTTCCTTCTTTTTATTAAGGTGGAAATTTCAACGTCTTGAAAAACCATAAAACGCCACATTTTTCAACTCTAATTTATTCTTGCGTTGATTCTTGACACGAGTGAGACGAAAACTGTTCAAATCGATTTTTCTGCATCCTTTTTCAAGGCTACCAAAAACTTGATAAGATCCAACCATGAATCCGATAATGATCAAAGCAATTTTAAAATTTTGTACCACTAAAAAGACGTTTACATAGATTTGATTTTTATGACTGTTTTAAATGGTTTGATTGTTTTTATTGCCAATATCTCGAGAACGTAGCCAGGAAGTTAAAGACGTCGTTTTTACGGCGACCCTGATTGCATGTTTTGGGTTCAACACGCACCCTGGTCACGTTGTTGCGTCCCTTGATTAGGCGCTTTACGATTATTATCTCTGCTTGGTGGCTTTGTGCAAGCAGAAAAATCAGTAGACAAGAATTGGAAGAAATCCATAGGAACATTACAGTAGATCACTGAAAACTCCTAATCAGATGAGAATTGCACCAAGCAAAAAGTAGTCATTGCAATGAATTAAAGTGTGTGCAACTGTGCATCCTTCAATAGTTAGCATCTGACGCTGCCCGGTTTACTGGAGGATAAAAAAGTTATTAAACATGCACTACAACAACAACAACAAAAAATAATAATCACTGAAGATATTCTTTTCAAGGCGAAATCGATTTTAACTACTACAGTAGAACGTAGTCAAACCAGCAGATTTTTATCCAAGAAGTTTTAGAATTGTAGAGACCTATTCTATCCAAAGATAAAAATTTGGTTAAAGCAAAAGTATAGTATTGTTGACCAAGAACAATTTCATAAGAAACTAAATTTGTCAATTGCAGTAAGAAGATTGCCAGTCTAGGTATGAAAAATAACATTCTTAGCTCTGTGCAAAAACTTTCGTCAGCGTTGACTGTTCATTTTTCATCAGCAATACTTTACAGACTTATTCTAACAAGGTGGATCTCTGCCAGTAAAAGAACAGTAGAATTCAAAACTTTTGTTTATTCCTTACCACAATAATTATACCTCAATGATTTAACTTGGAAAAAAATGATTTTTAATAAAGTCAAATGCTTTGCTCAAATTCATACATTTAAATGCAAAATATCCCTCTTTTGTAAAAGGATCATAGCTGCAATACCTTAGGTGTATGTGTGGAGAAATTTAGAATTATTAGCGTTTAGCAATTTACAGTAGGTGATAACAAACTTTTATTCCGATAACATACTTTATACATTAGGATGTTTCATAACTTCACCTTTTTTGAAATTAAAAATGCTTGGGGTCTCATTAGATCGGATTTTGGCCACAATGAAGAAACAAAATTTTTTTTTCGATTACTCGTTGTTTTGAAGGTGTACCGCCCTCCCAAAGTTTGATATTTTTGGAGGCGGAAAAACTTTTTGACAAGTGCGATATCTCCTTAACAAAACAAGATGGAGAGTAATGCTTGGTATCAAAATTTACAGAATGGTCGACTTCGTATCTGTAGTCAATACATTCTTAATCGCTAGCTCCAACAGAAACGAAGTTATTTACGTAAAACTGTTTTAGCACTCAGTAAAGCTAAAGATACGATAATATCAAATCAGTACCGACTTGGCATAAAAAGCAAATCAAACTGCAAAACAGTCACTTGCAAAAAAAAAACAAATGGGACACCTCATTACACGCTGCCCTGCATTTATACTGCTCGAGAGGTCCGTTTGGAGATGCTCTTTGGCTCCTATAGGTACGATACGTCGATACAGGATTTTAAAATGGCTGGAAATTTTGAGCCTGCAACAAAGTTTTTTTTACCTCCTGTGGACGATTAGAGAAACAAAAACAACAAAACGAGTACAGTAACAAAGGCAAAAAACACATCAACTGGAGCTACTACATAAGTATGAACGTAGACGAACATCTGTCTGGTTTCTTCGTAAAGAATTATCTCGAATCTTTTTACAATGCAACAAATCTTTCAGCTAGCCTATTTCTCTTTCATTGCAGTGATTATGATTTTCGATAGATTTCCAAAATTTGGCAGGGCTAAACGAGATGCATGGCGCGGTTTTAGAGGAAATGGTAAAAAGTCACATAAATGAAACTTATCTACATCACGTTATTGATGAGGTTGAAGGCAAATACAAAGGTCCAAATACTTTGGTAGAAGGCGCTCTTTTAAACAAAATCAAGTCTATCACTAGGGTTCTCCGGAGAATTTGATTGACAGAGAAGTTCCAGATGTGTGCATTACCCTCATTGCTAAGCTACATCTTCAAAAGAAACTTTGCTGGTTTTCTGAACAAAAAAGTATGAGAAACAGCGCTGACGCACGCTTTCGAAGCGACCAGATGTGCTTGCTGGTTTTGTCTTGTCAGCTTTTTATGGATATACCAGTCAATCTCAAAAGTTTGCTCTGGCATAAACAAGAAGAGATTAGTCATTCCCGTTGGTTGACTACGGTAAACGGTTATCTGCGAATGCTTTTGTTTCACTCTTCCTATCTTACTACTGTAGAGATGACAAAACTCTCCAGGCTTGTGTCATATATTGTTTCTGTGTATTTGCCTTCATTTCTGATTACGCACCTTAAACCACATGCTTGTGAGAGTCCTTTTGTGACATTGTTTCTAAGGGATCTCTTGTTAGCTTTTGAAGCAGTTGATTCGGACATATGTAAAGTAGTGAACCGGCACTTTTTGCAGCATGCAAAACGTTTTTTCGCCACATAATATTGCTTTAAGTGCCTACTCTGAAAATCCACCAATGATGAAGGAAGTTTTGACATCTCTTATTTCACTGCCGGAAGAAGTGGCAATTGAAGATTTGCTTTTGATGAGACGAGCCAAACTATGAAACTTTTTACCATTTCCTCTAAAACCGCGCCATGCATCTCGTTTAGCCCTGCCAAATTTTGGAAATCTATCGAAAATCATAATCACTGCAATGAAAGAGAAATAGGCTAGCTGAAAGATTTGTTGCATTGTAAAAAGATTCGAGATAATTCTTTACGAAGAAACCAGACAGATGTTCGTCTACGTTCATACTTATGTAGTAGCTCCAGTTGATGTGTTTTTTGCCTTTGTTACTGTACTCGTTTTGTTGTTTTTGTTTCTCTAATCGTCCACAGGAGGTAAAAAAAACTTTGTTGCAGGCTCAAAATTTCCAGCCATTTTAAAATCCTGTATCGACGTATCGTACCTTTAGGAGCCAAAGAGCATCTCCAAACGGACCTCTCAAGCAGTATAAATGCAGGGCAGCGTGTAATGAGGTGTCCCATTTGTTTTTTTTTTGCAAGTGACTGTTTTGCAGTTTGATTTGCTTTTTATGCCAAGTCGGTACTGATTTGATATTATCGTATCTTTAGCTTTACTGAGTGCTAAAACAGTTTTACGTAAATAACTTCGTTTCTGTTGGAGCTAGCGATTAAGAATGTATTGACTACAGATACGAAGTCGACCATTCTGTAAATTTTGATACCAAGCATTACTCTCCATCTTGTTTTGTTAAGGAGATATCGCACTTGTCAAAAAGTTTTTCCGCCTCCAAAAATATCAAACTTTGGGAGGGCGGTACACCTTCAAAACAACGAGTAATCGAAAAAAAAATTTTGTTTCTTCATTGTGGCCAAAATCCGATCTAATGAGACCCCAAGCATTTTTAATTTCAAAAAAGGTGAAGTTATGAAACATCCTATTATACATGCATAACATACTTTATACATACTTTTTATATATACTTTTTGATAACATCTTTTGATACATAATTTTAGACTGAAGCAATAATTGTAGCTTCGTGGGATTATGAATTTCAAATAGTTTCGAGGATTATTTTAAAAAAAGAATCATTTAAGAAAAGAAAAAGTGCTCATTTTATGTGGTAAGACAAAAAGAAATGAATAAAGTTGAAAGTTGGTTTCTAAAAGCTAAAGAATGAAGAAATACTGTAAAAGTATCAGCATAAACCATTAAATTTGTCTGCTTGCTTATTCACATATTCCAATATCATACAATGTTGGAATCACAAAAACATATAATTTTTGCTATTAATTATATTTAAAACCATTGTTTGGATGTTTTATATTGACGGCGTTTGGTTTTTCTTCATCCGGGATAGGAGTCATGTCACCACGTTTTAAATCGGGCCAGCGTTTCAAAATTTCGTCGACAACGAAATCAAATCTTTCTTGAATGTCTTCAACTGTGATTAGAACAAGTGGAATACTAAAACTGCTCATTGCATCTTTTATCATTTTGTCTATTTCAAGTGCAAAGTCAAAAGTCAACATAAACTCCGGTCTGACTCCATTGTCTTCGAAGAGTTTCGGTATGGGTTCAATGATAAACACAAGACAATTGTTTTGCGGAAGACTAAACATAATAAATTGTGTATTATTGCAGTGTGTATATTATCCAATTTTTCAAATTTGTATTAGTGTTTTAAAATAAAATTTACCAGTTTTCTATTTGTCGTTATCATCTCGAGTGCTTCACACAAAAAGCGTATTTTAGTTTCAATGACAAATCTCTCGGGGATTTGTCACTCTATTGTACATACATCATCATTAAAGTAATATTAAATTACTGTATAGCAGAAGAAACGAAATACTTTTCAAAAATTTAGCGCTTTATTTCAAGATCACAAAAAAGGTTTTTTACCAAGCTGCAGTGTTTATACATTTACAGTAAACTTCTAAGCGATCGGTGGTCAATTGGAATAAGCGACTGCTACCGAAACTGTAGACATAGGTTCGATTCCAATAAGAGTCAAACCAAAGAGTATAATAAAATGATATTCACAACTTCCCTTGGTTCTTGACGTTTGAAATTATAAGGAAGAGCCTCCACCGTGTACTGTCTTCTGGCCAAGGCATCTTAGTGAATAAAAAAGGAAAATATAATTTATCTGAGGCTCAAAAAAGAGTTGTTTGGAAAGTTGCTGATTTAAGGTAACAGTAGCAGAAATAGCACTATCCATTGAAAGCTCTGTAAGTTTTGAATAATTTTGTTTGTTGTTAAGAAGTTCAAGTCAAACAGAATGAGGTCTGTTTACAGTAATGCCAAAAAAAAATTGAAATATTTTTTTATACAAACCTGTGCAAATTCTTTAATACGTCAGGTTTATTTCGCCAATTGTCTGCCATAGACTTCCCAAACATCTTTTCAACAAAACAAATGTAATCCAAAACACTACGATCAAAAGTAGCTAAAACACTGTGTTCTCCTTCGTTTTCTAAAAGCAAAAATATGCAATAAGCAGCTACAAAATACAATTCATATATTACGAATAAATTGGAAAAACCTGGGTAATGTATTTAGCCTACATGTATAAGCTGAGATTGATTATTGCATTTAAGTGAGAGATTAACCATACTGTTTTTGGCATTAATTGGAAATTTTAAGAAAATAGCTTTTTAGAATAGTTTTTTTGCGTTTCTTTTAACGTCTTTTTAACGGTCGATTTTCAATTCTGAAAGAGTCTTTTCCAAATAAAAAATCTCATTTGAGAAAAAAAAATTTTTTTTGGTTTTGTACTGGTTTTATTTTTTATTGCTTCTATGGCTTTCAGTTCTTACACTTTCCTTACATATTTAATTCGTGAAATTCCTCAACTCTTTAGGACGGTTTAACGTTAAGATGTTACTGGTTTGAAAGCACAAAAAATGCGAGCAAGTTTCGATATTGATACATGTTTGGAAATGGTTTACGTTCAATTTGACTAATTTTTGTCGGTTATTGAACTTTTGAAAATAAAAAGTCGACAAGTAAAAGTTTAAGAAAGCACAAAAGAACAAACAGTTAAAGACAAAAAAACTTTCTCAACGAAAAGCACAGCTATAAGTTATCAAAACAATTTTTCAAACTCTCAATTAAATGCACTAACCTAGGGGTGGGCAAACTTGTTCAAAGAAAGAGCCGCTTGCGGAAAACCATTCACACCAGCAAGCCGCAAAGTTAGTTTACACAAAATAACATAACAGCAGTAAAAACACCAGGCGCGTAGCCAAAAATTCGCAATAGGAGATGTTTCGGGCCCTGGAGGTCTAGGGACAAAGCCCCCAGCCCCTGGAGGCACGGGGGTTTCGGGGTGGAGTCCCCAGCACGCAAAAAAGTTTTCATTTTTTTGCAAAACATAACTTAATTTTACAACTATGTTGATAAAAATTAATACCTTTAAAACGTTGCATAGAAATTGGCAGTGAAAACATCATTAAACTGGTTGCATAAATGGACTATGTGGGAGGTGGCTGACGGTAAAATTTTAGTTCTCTGCTTTACATGTTGGTAAATCATAAAATCCTATAGTTCAATAAAATTCACGCGGAATAGTCTATAAATTTATAGAGAAAAATAATTTACTGGGTCAAATGGAAAAACATTTGAGAGAAGTAATTGGTAATTAACTAATACTGAACAGTCCCTCCATACCTTCCTGGGTTTGTGTTGTATTTTTATTTTCGGCTATGAGGTAGCACTTACCTCACATATCTGCTTTCCCATTAGGCTAATGTTTCATCAGCATCTGAATTCACACATAGCCTATCCTGGCATCCCACCCGAACCTTCAAACCACACACGAGGGCAAAAAAACTTTATGTTTCAAGTCGAGAATAAAAACTTTATGTTTCAAGTCTGCTATGTAACTTGTGTTATATTTGTCGATGAAAACTATGTTCAGCATTTTTACACTAACGATCAAATTTGATGGCTTGGTTTTGGCCATTTTTCAAAATTTTTATTGATTTGTGAGTTTTATTTTTGACACATTAACCCTCCCCACCTGAATATATGTTTGAAAAGATGCTTAAATCTCTTTTAGTCCATTCCTGTTGCAAAAAACAGTCTTAGAGGTGCTAAAACGTAGTATGTTTCTTTTTCTGCATTTTGGTCCACAGTCCTATGGGGGGGGGGGGGCTTTTATAGCCCCCCATCCCTGGCTTCAGTACTAAAAAACACAATGATTGTTGCCCTACAAGGCAATACTCACACTTGACTGCGCTCTTTGAAGAGTTTTACGACTCCTAGGAAATTATTCTACCTTGATTCTTTGAAGTGTTTATACTGCAATTTGTTATAACAGTTGCTACAACTTGGTTGACAACGCTATGAAAACATATACTTGTTTTATCACTCTAAAATGCATCGATAAATAAAAACAATTTCAAACACGAGACAACATATTTATAAAGCATAGTCCTAATTTTTTTTGTAATATTACGATTCAATACAAGAGCCACCAAATTTACTTCCGCTAGCTGCATGCGGCTCGCGAGCCGCAGTTTGCCAACCGTTGCACTTAATAGTCTTAGTGACACGAAATTTAACAGATGAAATTTACATGCTTTAAAATTTGGACTTGATTAACCGATACTCCCGTTTAAAGTGAAGTAAGATGACGTACTCTAATGATATCTTAAAAAATTCGTGTATTCAGTCAAAAAAAAAAGAAATTTTACAGTAGTCCTGTCTGATCGACGAATTCACACATCAACTAAATTAAGTTTTAATTTCGAAAGTGTAAATGTTTGGATCTTGATAGAATCGCGATAATGATCGACGAAAATATTTATAGCTGTAAACTGTACTAAATGTTTGAATGGTAGCTGTTTAAACGAACCAAGTAAGCCTCAAATATTGTTTATATTCTTCAGAATATGTGTGTAACCACTAAAGTCACTACATTGTTAGCAAAAAAAAAATCAATAGTGGCATCGAGTAGAGAAGAAAAAAACAAAAAGGATTAATATTTGTTGTTGTTGTTGCAGTGCATTTTTCCTCCTGTCACCGGACAGCGTCAGACGCTAACTATTGGATGATCCGCGCACTTTTCATTGCAATGACTACTTCATGAGCGTTTAGAGGAATCTGCACGTTCTTGGAAGTTTCCAGTGTTCAATGTGATCCATATTCAGTGATCCATATTCCTATGAATTCTTCAAATTCTTTTCCAGTGAATTTGCTGCTTTTTCACAGACACCAAGTAGAAATAATCATCGTCAAGCGTCTTATCCAAGAACGCAAATTATCAAAGCGTTTTATCCAAGTGATCAGGGTGCAAGTTGATCCCAGAATGCGATCAGGGTTGTCGTAAAAACGATGCTTCTGCAGTCGTAAAAATTTTATTTTGCTTGCATAAGATTGAAAAGATTTTAGTTTAGTCGAAAGTTCTTGTAAACAGAATGCTTCATTTTTTTTCTTTTTTTGCCAAAAATAAATCTAATTTTGTAATTGATACTGAATACAGATTACACTGATAAGTTTGGATAAACAAATAATTTTGATAGTGGTTGCAATAAGTGTAACGAGTATTAAGGTTTCTCTGCAACAAGTTTTGAAATATAGCTAATTTATTGAAATGATTTTATTTAACGCCAAATTGTTTAATTTTCGAGCACAATATTGTTAATCTCATTTCAACATTGTTGAGTTATTTTATGTGCAGTTGGCGGTTCAAAAAAAACTTTTTTTCAATATCTTTTTCTCCAACAGAGGTGTGGTTTGGTGCGAAAATAACCCATGTAAAATTTTTTTGATTTTAAAAAGGATTTTGGGGTCACACACCCCTCCCACATTCTAAGCGCACCCCTTAAATCACAGAATTTTTGAATGTTAACGTTCAACTAAAATTTTGGACCAAAACAGTTTTTGAATTTATCTTGAAAGTTTGATCAGATAGCATAATAAATGTATTAAACACTTATCGGAAATCATATCTTCTGCATCTTTTGGTTGTATTTGAAGTTTCTATCTCAAGTGGTTAATGAGATATGGCAATTTTTTGATTTAGGGGAGCGCGCTGAGAATGTGGGGGGAAGGTGCGCGAGCCCTAAATGTTAATTAAAGTCACGAAAATTTACAGGGGTTATTTTTGCACCAAAACACACCTTTTAAGCCTCTTGGAGAAAAACATATCGGAAAAAAAATTTTTTTGAACCACCCTAATATGCAGTATCATCTAAACGGTTGAATACTAAACAGTTGAAAAGATTTTAAAGGTAGTCAAAAGTGTCAATCAAAATGAAAAATTTGTTTATTGAAATATTTTACTTCTTACAGCCACAGAAAAATTTTTATGCTTGTTTGTTTATGATTTTTTAACGTAATATAAAAAATACAATATATTTTATTAAGACATTATATTGCTTACTTTTAAAATTGTGCCTTTTTTTCTTCAAAATATTGTTAGTGACGTCTGCATTACACGCTTATTCAAAAATTTTGAGCACGAACAGAAGTTTGTTGCTAGCAAATAAATGCGTAGCTTAGTAGGCATAGTATGACATATAATTGGCTTATTATGGCACAGTAAGCATAGAATAACATAGCTCGGCAATTAGACCTACAATGCATAGCTTTTCCATGAACTATCACCGTAACGAGGTGGAAAAGTCTATGTGCCTCAATGACCTGCAGAGCTGTACTGGCTGGAGATTCAATTCTCCTGAAAGGGTTACCCATGCCAGATAGGTCTAATGGTAGAAGCGAGACGAAGTATAGTTCATATCAAAATAGTTGGAAAACTTAAAACCTGGGTTGGTTATGCCCATCAGCTGTGGTAAGCATATAACCTAGGAGAAGGACAACTCTAATATAAAACCTCTCCGCAGTTAGATTAAACTGCAAAACAAATCATAGTGAGCACAAGTAATGAAAATTGCGTGAACGACGTTAATGGGGCCACCTTCACAAGTGGAACCTCGTCCGGCAGGGGAGCACCTAGGGACTCCCATGTCGTCATTCAGCGAAACCCCTAAGGCGTTCGAGTCTTAGGCAGAGGGGCTCGTTCGAAAAATAAGCGACAATCTCCACCAGCCAGCCCTAGTGGCAGCTCCACCAATGTGCCCGCTACACGTTTGGAGAAGCCAATGGAGGCAGCGCAGAGTATTCGTACTCGAGATAATGTCACACACTCACGGGTCAACCATCACCAACTGCTGTTGAGCAATTGGAATATCCTCACCCTCACAGGAAAAGAGCTAGAATTGGTTGAGGAAGCAAAGCGGTATCATCTCGATATTATCGGAGTTTCTTCAAACAAACGACGTGGCTCTGGAACTGTGGATCTGGATGGCGGATGGAAACTCTTCTATTCTGGTGCTGATCCTAGTATGTCTGCACAAGCGGGTGTGGGGATTCTCACAAGCCCCCGTTTGTCAGACTGTGTGTCAGATTGGATTCCTTTGGGATCACGGGTTTGTATGTTGAAGCTCAAGGTATTGGATCGGTCATTGTGCCTATTGCAGGTATATGCCCACAATGCCACGAGTGAATATCAGACTTTTGTAGATGAAGTAAATGATGCTCTTCTACGAATATCAGGTACTGAATCTACAGTCCTTACGGGGGATTTTAACGCACATGTTGGAACAGACACAGATACGTGGAAGGGTGTGATCGGAAAACATGGAGTCACTGGACTGAATGAGGACGGAAGGTATTTATTGCAGCTCTGTTGTAGCAACGAACTCCGCATCATGAATACCTTTTTCCAGCACAGAGAGGTTCACAAGTATACATGGTATCGAACTAGTATGAATCAAAAATCTTAGATAGATTTTTGCATAGTTTCGTCAGATTTGTTTTCTGATGTGCTGGACGTTCGAGTGAAGCGAGGTGCTGAATTGTCAACTGATCACCATCTGGTAGTATGTTCCTTACGACTTTCGAAACCTTGGCCAAACAAGAGATCCAACAGGTCGTCTGTGACTTACCGGATCAAATGGGAGGCTTTGGAGGACAAAGAAGTAAGAAAACAGTTTGCATCCAGTATATCGTCTAAGTTCAGACAACTTCCTGATGTATCCGAGGACATCGAGAGGGAATGGCTGCTGTTCAGATCAGCAATCATTTCATTAGCTGCTGAAAGTTGTGGGCGAAAACGGCTTAGAGTGGCGGGCGATAGTGAGGAAAGAACACCTTGGTGGAACCAAGATGTTAAGAAGCTATTCGAGCAAAGAAAGATGCGTTCAAGGCCTGGCTACAGGACAGATCGTCATCTGATTTGCAATCCCGGTACACTGAGGCGCGAAAAGCGGCAACTTTGGCAGTAAAAAAATCCAAGGAGAAGTCATGGGAAGAGTTTGGTCGTCGGTTGGATTCCAACTATTTTTCGGCAAACAAAGTATTTTGGCAGACCATCTGCCGTTTACGTGGCAAAAGATCGAGTATCACGTACTCCATCAAGGATTCTGACGGTAACATTTTAACAGATGAGAATGAAATCCTTTCACGATGGAGAGAATACTTTGAAGATCTTTTGAATCCTGTAAAGGCATCGACTCGTGACACACACGAAGTGACACATCTAGGGGAGGACGAAGTTTTCACTGCAGCAGAAGTGGCAACTGGGAAGTTGACCACCTACGTAACCGTGCCTGGCCTTGCACTGGTCACTGTCCCTGTCTTTTCTCTTTATCAATCATTCGAACAACTACTCCAGCCGTTAGTTTTACTTCCATCGTGTGTGCCTGCGTGTATGTTGATGATTGTGATTGATTAGGCCAACAATGTACTTTGAGCTGGTGTGACAGGTGTAGCAACCATGCAACTAAAAATCGCTTTTTTGTGTTTAGTATCCTCTGCATGTCTTAACGTCTGACGTTGTGTCGCTACTTCCTTTTCCTGACTCTACGTGTTATTATTGTGTTACCATGCATTTGCTATTGTTGTGGTGGTCAAGAACAAAAAAAGAATGAATGAATGAATAAATGAACTGCAATTAAAGGGATAAAATCTGGAAAAGCTGCTGGTGAAGATGAAATCAGACCCGAGATGTTGAAAGCGCTGACTGGAGAAGGAAGTCTCTGGTTAACGCGAGTGTGTCAAGTTGCGTGGAAGCTTGGCAAAACTCCCAGAGATTGGCAAACAGGTGTGATTATTCCGATATTCAAGAAAGGAGATCGCAAGCAATGTACGAACTACAGAAGGATATCACTCCTTAGTTTGCCAGGGAAAGTATATGCCAAATGCCTTGAAAGGAAATGCCGAGAAATAGTGGAATCAATACTGGAAGATGGTCAGTGCGGTTTTCGTCCGGGTCGCAGCACCACTGACCAAATCTTCACTCTGAAGCAAATCTTCGAGAAATCTTGGGAGTATGGCAAAGATCTCTTTGCATGCTTTGTCGATCTTGAAAAAGCATATGACCGAGTTCCTCGAGATAAACTTTGGAAGGTTTTGCAGGAGTATGGCGTTGATGGTCGATTGTTACGCGCTATTAAGTCATTCTACTGCAGACCGGAGGTTTGTGTTCGGGTAAATGGCAAGCAATCAAATCCGTTCCATGTGGGCGTTGGACTCCGGCAAGGGTGCGTTTTGTCACCTCTCCTTTTCATTGTTTACATGAATTGGATCGACAAATACAGCCAAGCTGATGAGTGTGCCACGATTGGAAATTGCAAAATTAGTCGTCTGCTATTCGCAGATGATTTGGTTCTGCTTTCTTCCACAGAATCTGGCCTCCAGCGCGCATTAAATAGCTTTGCAGATGCATGCAACACCGCCGGAATGAAAATAAGCACGGCCAAAACTGAGGTACTTCATCTTTCAAGAAACCCTGATCAGTCCGTAATACAAGTGAATGGAGCGACACTGAAGCAGGTAGAGAAGTTCAAGTATCTTGGGGTTGCATTTACGAGTGACGGAAGGCAAGACGAAGAACTCGATACCCGAATAGGCAAGGCTAGTGCAGTAATGCGAGCTTTGCACTACTCGATTGTCATGAAACGAGAATTGTCGAAAAAGGCAAAACTTTCAATTTTCAAAGCAGTTTTTGTCCCCATTCTCACTATGGTCATGAATCTTGGGTAATGACCGAAAGAATGCGATCACAAGTGCAAACGTCCGAAATGAGGTTTTTACGAAGAATCGAAGGAGTTACACTGTTTAACAAGGTGCGTAGCTCTGAAATTCGAAAATCTCTTAACATCGAGCCGTTACTTCTCCGAATTGAAAGATCTCAGCTTAGATGGTTTGGCCATGTAAGCAGAATGCCTCAGGAAAGACTCCCCAAACAAGCTTTACATGCCAAAGCAAATGGGAGAAGACCAGTCGGACGACCTAGAACTAGATGGACCGATTACATTGAGGATCTTGGATGGAATCGCTTGGGACTTCGCCCAAGTGAAATGATGGAGGTGATGGAAGACCGTGAGGTGTGGCGGCTCAATCTTGAGCTACTGCCCCCGCAACCCTCACGGAAAAGCGGGCAATGAAGAAAGAAGAACATAGCACATACTTTAAGACCTCAATAGCACTTTTTGGAAGTCAAGTTTTTTCACTCATGAAAAAAATTATAAAGCATGGTCTTTTCATTTCATCGAGCAGAGCATCAACAGCGCTTGACTTGATTCATTAAAATAAACTAACTTATATCCAAAATTACAATTGGCGAATTCAATTTTTATTTACCTTGTAGATTTTCTTCTTCTTTGAGCTGATTTGGTAGGATTTGACCCATAAGTTTTTTTATCAATTCCATGTCAGCCAATTGTTTCTGAAATAAAATTGTGCATGACACACTAAAAGCAGAAAAAATTGGGTTTTCTTTCCTAGGTACTCCAATAGCTAATGTAGTTGTAGATATGATGACAAAACAAGTTTGTACAGAGGGTTTATTATTAAGATCGAACAACCCGATACCACAAAGCTTGAGATGAATTCTTTTCATTATTTTTAAATTATTTGTTTGTGGTGATATCACAAAAAGTTGAACCAAACTTGTCTATCTTTGTGAAACTACGGTATTAGGCCCTTTAGCTTTGCCATGTATGATAAGAATAACTAAAACGGATTCAAATATTTATTTGTTTTCGTCCGCTATAGTCAGTTTAAATAGGCTTTTTGCCTCCATGAAAGAGTATGTACGCTTTCCGCATTATCCAGACTGTCACCTTGTCACATATACTGTACTACAGACAAAATTTTTCCAAGAAGCTGTTTAGTAAAGGGTAAAGCTCTATTTTGAAATATCGCTCTCATTGTTCCTACAGAAAAGTTTGCACAAAACGAGAAAATGTTGTTATTTTTGTTGTTGTAGTGCATGTTTATCCTCCTATCAGCGGACAGCGTCAGACGTTAACCTTCGGACGATCCGCACTCAGTTTTCGTTGCAATAACTACTTCGTGATTGGAACAATCTGCACATGCTAAGTAGCAGTTTTCAGTGATTCAATGTTCCTGTGGATTACATTGAATCTTTATCAATAGAAATTGCTCCTCGTTCAAAGCCAACAAGGAAAGATAACTACCGAAGACCATCTTATCAAAAAAAAAAGATGCCTTACGATGATTATCTCTGCTTGGTGGCTTCGAATGGATATCGTATAAATCCCCTTTTATTTATTAATACATGTTAGAAAGAAAAAAAAAAGAACTTATAAATTGATAAGTATTCAAAACTACTGCACTAAATAAGCTGTTGTATATGGTAGGCAGTCACGGTTGACTCATTAAGTCATGAGATGCCTATTTTCAAAATCTTTTCTCTTCTTCTTATCTTCTTTGCCCGCTTTTAGCTAAGAGTTGCGGGCGCAGCAGCTCGAGATTATTACCCCACACTTCACGGCCTTCCATTATATCCATCATTTCACTTGGTGAAATCCCAAGCGATTTCATCCAAATGCTCAATATGATCGGTCCATTTGGTTCTTGTTCGTCCTACTGGTCTTCTCCCGTTTGCTTTGACAATTAAAGCTTGTTTGGGGAGACTTTCCTGAAGCATTCTGTTTATATGGTCAAACCATCCAAGTTGAGATCTTTCAATTCGGAAAAGCAACGGCTCAATGTTTAGAGATTTTCGAATCTCAGAGCTGCGTACCTTGTTAAATAGTGTAACTCCTTCGATTCTTTGTAAAATCCTCATTTCGGACGCTTGCACTTATGATCGATTGATCGTACTCTTTCGGTTATTACCCAAGATTTATGATCGTAGGTGAGAATGGGGACAAAAACTGTATTGAAAATTGAGAGCTTTGCATTTTTTTGATAATTCTCGTTTCATGACGACCGAATAGTGCGCAGCTCGCTTTACTGCACTAGCCTTGCCAATTCGGGAATCCATTTCTTCGTCTTGCCTTTCGTCACTCGTGAATGCAACCCCAAGATACATGAACTTCTCTACTTGATTCAGTGTCGTTCTTATTACTTGCAAAATACACTGCTCAGGGTTTCTTGAAAGATGAAGTACCTCAGTTTTGACCGTGCTTATTTTCATTCCGGCTGTGTCACATGCATCTTCAAAGCTATTTAATGCGTGCTGGTGGCCAGATTCTGTGGAAAAAAGCAGAACCAAATCATCACCGAATAGCAGACTACTGACCAATCGTGGCACACTCATCAGCTTGGTTGCATTTGTCAATCCAATTCATGCAAACACTAAAAAGGAGAGGTGATAAAACGCATCCTTGCTGGAGTTTAACGTCGACATGGAACGGTTTTGATAGTTTGCCAGTTCCCGAACACAAAACTCCGGTAGGCAGTAAACTGACTTAATGGCACGTAACAACTCACTATCAACGTCATTGTCCCGGAAACTTTCAAAAATTTGTCCTGAGGAACTCCGTCATGTGTTTTTTCAAGATCGACAAAGCATGCAAAGAGGTCGTTGCCATCCAGGATTTTTTGCAGATTTGCTTCAGAGTGAAGATCTGGTAGGTGGTGCTGCGACCCGGACCAAACCTACACTGGCCATCCTCCTGTTTTTATTCCATTATTTCTCGGCTTTTCCATTCGAGGCATTTAGCTTTTACTTTCAGCAGTTCGTCCGTTGCTTATGGTGTCCTTTCATGGATATTGGAATAATCACACCTGTTTGCCAATCTTCCACGCAACTTGACACACAAGCGTTAACCACAGAATTCCTTCTCCGGTCAGCGCTTTCAATATCTCGAGTCTGATTTCTTCTTTACCAGAAGCTTTTCCAGATTTTATCCCTTTAATTGCAGTTGCCATTTTTGCTGCAGTGAAAACTTCCTCTTACCCTAAATGTATTACTTCCTGCGTGTCACGAGTCAATGGCTTTACAGGATTCAAAAGATCTTCAAAGTTTTCCCTCCATCGTGAATGAATTTTATTCTCATCCGTTAGAATCTTACCTGCAGAATCCTTGATGGAATACATGACACTCGATTTTTGCCACGAAAACGCCAGATGGTCTGCCAAAATACTTTGTTTGCCGAAAAATAGTTGGGATCCAACCGACGACCAAACTCTTCCCATGACTTCTCCTTGGATTTTTTTAATGCCGAAGTTGCCGCTTTTTGCGCCTCCGTGTGCAGAGATTGCAAATCAGATGACGATCTGTCCTATAGCAAGGCCTTGAACGCATCTTTCTTTGCTCGAATAGCTTCTTTAACATCTTGGTTCCACCAAGGTGTTCTTTTCTCACTATTGCCTGCCTCTTTACGCTGCTTTCGCCCTCAACTTTTAGCAGCTAATGAAATGATCCTTGATCTAAACAGCAGCCATTCCTTCTCGATGTCCTCGGATACATCAGGAAGTTGTCTGAACTTAGACGATATACTGGATACAAACTGTTTCCTTACTTCTTTGACCTCAAAAGCCTCCCATTTGATCTGGTAAGTTACAGACAACCTGTCAGATTTCCTGTTTGTCCAAGGTTTCAAAAGTCGCAAGGAACATACTACCAGATGGTGATCAGTTGACAATTCAGCACCTCGCTTCACTCGAACGTCCATCACAGCAGAAAACAAATCTGACGAAACTATACAAAAACCTATCAAAGAATTTTGATCCATACTAGTTCGATACCAGGCATACTTGTGAACCTCTTTGTGCTAAAAAAGGTATTCATGATGCAGAGTCCGTAGCTACAACAGAGCTGCAATTAGGGCCTGCGAGAGGGGGGTTCAGGAGGTACATCGTATCCGAGCCCGGGCCTAGGGGGGTCCGGGCTCAAGATGCCCGGAAGAGTTCAGGTTTCTATGTTAAGTTTTGGTATCGCACCATAACACCGTAATCAAACTTGCCTACAGCAAAAATATCAGTCAGCCTATTCAGTACTAGTGATTGGTAGCTATTTTTGCTACACAGCATTTAGGGCATCCATTAATGGCCGATTTGATTAAAAAAAGAGGAAAATGTATCAAAAGCCATACACTTGCACCGAAATTAACGTTTTGTTACATTTCTCTGACTTGAGAGCCCTAATTCTACGGTATAACAATCTACAAGGGCCCACATTTCCAGAGATCCAAAAGCATTTCAAAATCAGAGAGCGGAGTCAAAGTTGACATACTATACTACTATGATTAAGTAACTCACTCTATCTGCATGAGTTTAATAGGTATTTGGGTTTGTGAAGTCTATGATTGCAGCTGACTTCTTAAAACTTTTATCAGTAAAATATATGGATTTGCAGTATTAAAGTCATTCTATTGTATAATATTGTGCCAATGTCATCATCCCCCTTCACGTACTTTCTTTCATGTATATCACGTTTTCTGCTTATCCATTTAAGCAAGTTTGGTGCTTGCATGTTGATCAAATGCTGTATTTTATCTTCGAGAAACATAAAAAGGCTAAAGCTTCCGGGGGTCCGCCCCGGACCCCGCTGGGGGAGCTCACAGCGTTCCCCCAGGCCCCCTAGTTGGATTTAAACCAATTGTATGTCCAGTTGTTTTTTTCATAGGTCCTAACTCACTGTATGCGAATATCGTTATCCTTTCACTTTTAAATAACGATCTACACCCATTCGGCAAAAAATGATTTAACGGCATGGGCCCCGATAAGGCTTAAGGGGCCCAATTAGATTTTGGGGCCCGGTGTCGACCTTCGAACCCCCTGGAAAATTTTCTCTCTGAGGCCCTGGCTGCAATAAATGCCTTCCGTTCTCATTCAGGCCAGTGACTGCATGTTTTCTGATCACACCCTTTTACGTATCTGCGTATGTTACAACATGCGCGTTGAAATCCCTCATAGAGGCTGTAGGATTCAGTAGTTGAAAGTCTTTGGGAATAACAGGAACTCTAAAAATCTATAAAAATTTATAACATCTTCAAAAATTCAAGATCCTTCAAACATAATAATCGCTAGTATACCTCGCCTTCCGCAAAGGCTTGCGTACTGCAATAAAAAACGTAAGTGCAGGCCTATTTCATTGTTAGGTTTACTTCTGCAATGGATAAATCAAAATTTTTTCGCTTAACAAAAAATCTTAAAGAATATAACGCTTCAAACAGCAAGGCATCCATCAGTAATGTCAACTAATCTACTTAGCACAAGGTATACACTGGTCACTTGCCTAGAATGTTCTACTTGCAAATAAAGCAACAACTTATGAAGAATTTTAAAGCTGCTAGAAAAGCTGAACTGACAAACTATGCGGAAAGTCGAAGATGGCAGTAGCAATCTCTATGTTGACGGATTAAATGTGAATTCAAACACTAAGTAATCTTGTTTAATTTTTGCAAATGTGCTTTGATGTGATTAATTACTAGGGTGGAGTGAAAAAATTTTTTGTTCTTCTTTTGGAACACAATAGTAATAAAAAGTTGCTCCGCCGCAATACTTTTAAAATGGTACAAAAATTAATCAAAAATTTCAAAGTCTTCAGGTGCCCCCAGTGCTGTAAAAAATTGATTTTTTGCTGATTTTTTTAAAAATTTTCGCATTAACGGAAACCTTAACAAACGCACTTGCTTCGCGCAGTTTTCGCAAGCAATCACCTTAAAAAGCTGTTTTGCGATGTTTATTTGCAATCACAAATTTCATTCGTGAATCGAAAACTTTCAGGTGTCCAAAAAAACATCGAAAATTGGTCATATTTTCTATATTTTGCATCAGTTTTAGTTAAAATTTAACAATGCAATAAAATAAGAATTTTTTTGCAATAGGAGTGTTTAAATACTAAGCTTTAAAATGGTGCTTTGAAAAACCTTACTGCTTTTAATCTACCTAAACACTGATGTTCGGTCTACTACACTGGACATAAAAATGTGATCGAATAAAAGAATATTTTTAGTTGATTTTAAGCAATACGTCGGTACGCCAGGTGCACTGCCTTCCCATCGTGCAAGCTGTCGATTGGTTATAATAAGCAAAAGATAAGCTCGGTTAAAATAAAGTTTATACATATTAAGGTCTTTCTGTCGCTCGTCAACTTATAGAAAAAGATAAAACAAGAGCAGTTTACGAATATTTGTTAGCACATGATGCGCTAGCCAACGACAAAGAACTGGTTTCTAATATTTGGATTACTCCTTCTTTACTTCAGTGTTTACTGCTGGTCCATTGCATCCTAGTACTTGTTTATGATGCAGTTCAATCGATTTAGATTTCAGTTCTTTGAGTAATTCTTTTCTCGCCCTTTTACTTGAATCATTTTTGGGAGCAACGTGAGTAAAATAAGTAGAGCGTGGCTCAAAAAGAAATGAAATGTATTTTTTTATAGTAATTGCTGTTCTAACTTGCCAGCGGTTTAATCTTTTTTCACACTATGGTGAAATATTTCCTGCCATCAAATTAATATTTTCCTGCAGAAAATGTTGGAAGCTGTCACAGTAACTTGTAAAGTCTGCACTGCATTTTTAACAGAACGTCACAAAATACTGTACATGAAAAATTTTTAAGTTTTTTGTGACATTCTCGTAAAAATTTATTTCAACCAATTGGCAGCTTGCACAATGGGAAGGCGGTGCGGCTGACTTACCAACGTATTGTTTAAAACAGAGATCGCCAAACCTTATTTTCTGAGGGGTGGATAGCCTCGAGATTAACGGCTGTTCGCTGGGTGCGAAATGCAATCAAATAAACAAGAATATAGATTTTCCATTGATTTGAATTGAGCGCAGTACTGTAAAATGTAAATAACAAAGCCAGAGGTGGTATAGCAACTTTGTGATGGAAATCGATTTTAAGTTGATGGAATAGCTTTCCTCCAGCTGTAAAGCACTACAAGGCGTAGTGTTCTTCGAAAAAACATTTTACACCTTTTTCAAATTGGTTCATGCTGCCCCTCTTTGTAGTGGCTTAATGCTATGAAAACAGCATTTGACAAACTACCCCTGATATATGGCAAACACAAAACTTGTAGGCTTCTTTTTGAAAAAGAAATGTACAAATTCAACAAGCAACAAATCACCAACGAACTAAGACCGAACGATTTTAAGAAAGGAGTTTCTATTACACAAAAAACAAAGCCAAAGACACACCACGTCGCGCGATTTGAATATTTCAACAGATGTTTTCCAAGCGCGTCTTAGGGGAAGTGAGGCTTGAACCAAAAAACAACATAGTTTGTTCAAAAATTTTATCAGGCACAGCGCTTAACAAACTGGTGCAACTAAACCATATCACGCAAAGGGGACTGGGGGCGTATCCTCTTCCGCTTGGCAATTTTTATAATTTATTGGGAAAAAATAGTCAATTTAGCGCCATTTCGAACACATTTCACACGTTTTTAGAGCCATTTGAAAAACTATTACTAAAATTTAAAAGTTATTTCAAAGGATTAGATTTTCTCAGCTCCCTCCAACACTTACTTCAGGTCAAGTCTAAATGTAAGCCAAGTATAAAATACGTTTGAATGCCTGATTTTAGGGTTAAATGTTCTACGTGGTTTGGCCAGCGCCCCCTGATTGCGTCACTGTATAGCGCTGACAAATATTATTCTATTTTAAAACAGCAACGCTTTAGTTACATATCACACAACTAGCTGTACCCTTATTGGCTTCCACAAAAATACTGGTCTTCCCTTTTTTATTAAACACCTTACTTACAATCAGTGTCTATACTTTTCTTTTTCAGTAGTCATTTAAAGAGTACAATATTACAACACAGCCTGAAAGTTAATCATTTAGTGCTAGTACTGTCCCAATTATCCTGCCTATGCTTTGAAGTCTGCTTAAAACCAGAGATATTGTACTTATGAAACAATGGTGTTTTTAACAACAAAGTTTGTAGTGTCACAAAAAGAAGTGCAATCAAAAAATTATTAATAGATTGTGGGTGGCTTAAAAACGTCAATTTTTTTTAAAAAAAGTTGGTAAATTTTTTCTATTTTTTTAATTCAGCTTTTCTTTCGGCAACATGTGGCAAGCTGGATGAAGTCAGCTTGCTGGCCGTCCATAGTTTGGTGAGCTTTGATCTAAAATCAACTAAAAATATCCTTTTATTCGATCACATTTTTATGTCCAGTGTAGTAGACCGAACATCAGTGTTTAGGTAGATTAAAAGCAGTAAGGTTTTTCAAAGCACCATTTTAAAGCTTAGTATTTAAACACTCCTATTGCAAAAAAATTCTTATTTTATTGCATTGTTAAATTTTAACTAAAACTGATGCAAAATATAGAAAATATGACCAATTTTCGATGTTTTTTTGGACACCTGAAAGTTTTCGATTCACGAATGAAATTTGTGATTGCAAATAAACATCGCAAAACAGCTTTTTAAGGTGATTGCTTGCGAAAACTGCGCGAAGCAAGTGCGTTTGTTAAGGTTTCCGTTAATGCGAAAATTTTTAAAAAAATCAGCAAAAAATCAATTTTTTACAGCACTGGGGGCACCTGAAGACTTTGAAATTTTTGATTAATTTTTGTACCATTTTAAAAGTATTGCGGCGGAGCAACTTTTTATTACTATTGTGTTCCAAAAGAAGAACAAAAAATTTTTTCACTCCACCCTAGTAATTACCACATGCTACTTCTGCTTCAAGGATTTTATTTACCTTAAATATTGTGCTTTCTGAGGCCATTGCCTGCCTCATCAACTTCTGCTAGTTTTTGATGCATTCTCATCAGGCCTGCCTTTTTTTGGCAGTTCTGATTGCATTGACTGGCAGATTTTGTTGGATGCGAGTATGGTAATATTTTTTGGATATCTTTATATTTACGGGCCGGGCTGCGTTTGAGAGGATTCAGCATTAGAATTTAAGCCCAAGGTTGAAAACAATTCTTTTTAAACAGATAGCGTTGTTGGCTTTTGGTTGTTTGTTTAACAAACTCTTGTTTCTGCGGTGTAAATTTGTACTGTATTAACGTCTTGAAAACCTTTTCCAATGGCTAGATTATTCTCCTTAGCAATCCAAAAATTCTGTATTGTTTACGTTTTTTGCCCTTTTTTTTGTTTCTACTGTAGCATGCTGACTTTTGTTGAGATGCTTCAAGCTAACACTGGTCCTTTTCAGTGTGAATGAGACCCTAATAACCTAAACAATTGTTTTGATAACGCTTTAAATGACATTGTCAATCGTAGTTGCTTCAAACTCACAATTGTTTTCTGTGAACAGCCCATACAAGAGCGCAGAATCCATTTAGGTAATGAAGCCAGAATTTGAAAGAAATTATTTAACCTGTTTATGTTTGAATATTCGCTCGTTAGGTAATCCGAAAATTTTAATAATTTTGTTCTTCTGTTGAAATCTCTCCCAACCTCACCTATTTTCCCAGGAATCATAGAAACATGGCTATGAGATGTGCAACAGGGTCCTCACCAATGCCTCCTCTATTATAACTTCTATTTGATAAACCGATGCAAAACTAAAAGAGGGGCGTAGGTGCTTATGTGCTTCAAACCCAAACTCTCTAGATTAGGAGCGATATTTCGAAATTCGAAAAAGGCATATTTGAATCTATTTTCATTGAATGGAAATTGGGCAATGTTAATATAATTTGTTGCGCTCTATACCGTCCTCCGAAGAAATCTAGTAGTGCAATTGATGTCTTTATCTCCATATTAGGTACCAACCAGTTGGTCGAGCGGTAACACGTTCGTCTCTGGAGCGGGAGGTCGGAGGTTCAAATCTCGGGCCGGTCAAATTGGACACAGTATTGCCAACGGCTTGTTACTGCTGCGACATTTCTTCGAATGAAGCGGTGTTGCCAAGGCGCAATGACGCGGAAATGGGCCCCGCCAACTCGTTACACGCTTCGGCGTAATACAGGAAGTATAATGAAAAATTTGATTTGATTTGAACTGCATATTAGAGGAGACTTAACAGAGTGTAAAAATAGAATAATCGTTTATATCTTATGGGTGACTTTAATTTTGATCTGTTGCACCCTGATCGTCATACTGATATATTTACTGCCCTTTTGTTCGATTTTGGCAACATCCCACACTACAGCAATCCTAACAGAATATCTACAGTCATGACTCTACTTGACAATATTTGGACAAATAATCTAAAATATCCCATAAATAGTGCAATTATACCCGATCTTGTTTCCGTTCACTTCAAGGTATTGCTGTGCACTAAACTTCCTTTTTTATTAATAACATATCCTACTAAACAGACTAAGGACTTGAACTCGGTTTCTTTGGGAAATTTCCGCAATCAATTAAATGCGTTTGATTGGTCTGATGTTTGTACCGAAATCAATCCTGACCTGTCTTTATCTAAATTTTGAAACACTTTTAATTCAATTTTTCACGAGACCATCCCACTCAAAAATGTAACAAAATCAAAATCAAATCCATGGTTTGATAATGAACTGCGATTACTTCAAAAACTGAAGAGTAATGCTTATTACAAGCTCTTACGCAAATCTAATGCCGATTCCAAACTGGAATAGAGTAGAATTAAAAATCACTATGAATGAGTGTAAAAACTAAAAAAGCTAACCACTGCTTGCTTAAAACCGGGATTCTCAATCCTCATCTACTACTTCCTTTACTAATTGTAAACACCATATTACTTTTTTTAATTTTAACTACCATAATAAGAGTTTTCATCCGCCATTCCAGAACCAGGTCTTTTGGTCGAAGAAACTCTGACAATATCGAGATGATAACGCTTTGTTTTCTCAACCAATTCTAGCTCTTTTCCTGTGAGGGTGAGAATATTCCAATTGCCCAAAAGCAGTTGGTTATGGTTGACCCATAAGTGTGCGACATTATCTCGAGCACGATTAATCTGCACTGACTCTGTGTTGCTTCTCCAAACGTGTAGCAAGCACATTGGTGGAGCAGCCTCTAGGGCTGGCTGGTGGAGATTGTTGCTTATTTTTTGAACGAGCCTCTCTACCTAAGACTTTAACGCCGTAAGGGTTTCACTGAATGACAACCTGGGAGTATTTAGGCGCTCCCTGCCGGACGAGACTCCACTTGCAAAGGTCAACCCATTAACCTCGTTAACGTAATTTTCATTATTGAACAATGAGTGCAAATTTTGTACTTATTATGATTTTTTTGAGGTTTAATCTAACTCCTAAGAGGTTTATTATCATAGTTGTCCTTTTCCAAGGTTATATCCTTACCAGAGCTGATGGGGATAACCAACCCAGTTTAAAGTTTTCTAATTTATACTTTTTACGAAAAACAAATTTCTACGTTAGGACATTTACTTTGTACTGAGATATTTTTGCTTACTGCCGTAAGATTTTGTTCCTCAACTAGACTTCTTCCAAATTCACGGTAATGGAATAGCTTTGCATTTTCAATCCGAAGATATTTTTCCAAAAATGCACACAGCGTGCTTTTTCCTACTGATTGAGCTCCGCAGATGAAGACTTTTCGAACCATTTTAGCTTTCTCGGTACTTTTTCGAATCAGTTTAATTAAAAGCTACCTTTTACCTTAAATGGTATAAACTGCATAAATTGTTATGACCTAAAAAAAAGAAAATGCGTTAACAAAGCAAATTCTATCTGAGAATTGTGCAACGCATTTAAAACACGAAGACCTGCCCCAAAGCCGAGCGAGAGCAAACAAAGTGAGGGGGCAACAGCTGAAAGTGTGGGGGCATTAATATAGACCAAACATTTGCAGAATAAAGGTGATCTTGTTCCACTACAAGGTAAGCGCAGTTTAAAATAAATTGCACTCATGTCTAAAAAGAAACATATAAAGCCGGCAGAGTTTCTTATCTCTTATAGTCTGCGACCCACAATCGCTTGAAAACATGTATTTGCAGCAGTGGCTGCGGACCCAGCAATCTTAAGTGTGCTCTAAAAATACAAAAACAGCTGGTCTTTGAACAAAAATTTTTTCACTTTTTCTTTCAGGTTATTACCACCGACAAAGAGAAGTTTTGTCATAATAACTAACGAAGCTTATTTATCATGATTATCTCTACTGCGCAATACATCCGTAAACGCTAAGCGGCACCTTGTTGATGAGCTCAATCCGTTTGAGATAACTGAGCTCATCAGCAAGTGCCTCCACAAAAACAAATATAAATTGTAAATTTAAAACCTAAAATGTAGTAGAGTATTGGTTTTAATGTTGCTTCTCATTTTACCGTTCTTTTTGTTCTATATAACTTTTTTCTCTTTTTTTAACGGACTGACTTGCCCCAATTACAAACCACTGCCTCTTTCTTCTTTATGGATTTTGTTTTTGCTGTTTACGTCTTTGTTTCACGTGACCCCGCTGTAACCACTTGGTTTGCTTTAATTTGCGCCAGATCAGTGCAGCTCAATAGCTGGCTTTGGAAGTTTTGACCTAGTTCTTAAATTTTAGGTTTTGAACTTTGAAGTTTTGTCTGCTTTTTAAATTGTTTAGGCTTTTCCTTGATGGTCCCTTTTACGGGTGAAACACACTGTTTGGTTTTATCGGTTTAAATTGTAAACGTTTTTAACCTTATTTTAACACGGGGTATTTGACCAACGCATTTTCCCCGGCGGGGTGGAAGCAAAAATGCTCCCTTTTCTAACTACTAAACCAAAAGTCAAGGGAAAATCAAATTTGGCATACGGGTTAATGTTTACAAAAAGTTTTTAGAAAAATTAGTTTTGAGTAGATGACGTAATCATTCTGTCACGGCCATATTTTTGAAAAATGGCTTCATTTTTGAGATGACGTTACAGGCGGTTCAAATTTGTACATAGGCTTGTTTGTTGGCATTAAATCATAAAATGCCTAAGTCGAGTTAGGTACGTCGCAAAAACGTCTTATGACGTCTTTTAAGTTAAGTATTGGCCAAAAAATGCTCAAATTTTGGAAGTGATTTCGGGAAATCTCAAAAGTAGGAAAACTTCCCTTTACCTTCTTCAAATTTTTCGGAGTTATTGTGATGAAATTGGAATCAAAGCCTAGTTGATTCGAAACAAAAGTCTTTTTTTCTGAAGGGTTTACCACCAAAAAAAAACAATGAGAAGAGGGGGCAAAAATGCCTCCTGAGTTTAATATAGGGTAATGTTTTAATACAGTGGTAATCTGCTGTGACATATGCTCTAACTTTTCGTAATCGTGCACTTTTTGAAATCCTGCTAATATCAACCACAAACTGTCATAGAAATTATTAAATATTTTTAGGTAACCAGAAATTTTTTCGCAATCTGCGTCTGCATTTACAAGTAAAGTTGCAATATTACCAAGCATAGAATACCGCTCTAGACCATCATTATATCGCAACCATAGCACTACAATGCTAATCATGCACGGATAGTGCAGCTTGTATGCATCATTGTATAATGAAAGATCATGGTTTCATGACGATTTATCCAAATCGTGATAAGAAATTATGGTTTCATGGCAATAATTTCGTCAACTGATTATTAACAACTTGTTATAGAGATTAGATGGAAATTCGTATTGATAGTTTTGAACTAAACGTGATTAAATCGCTCTTTCGGTGAGTTTAGTGAAAACCAAACCCCTACGCCCAATTCTTTTTTTGCAATCAATTAGCTGTGTTGAAAATGTAGCGTGATTGTGCTTGTGAAACCAAAACTATAAAACTTGTATGCTAAGCATTTTAAGCTTTGAGCTTTACTGAGCTTTTTTAATTTGACATTTGGTCTGTCCATGGGCCACGATTGTTCAACAAAACAATATTATAAACGAATCGAATTTTGTTTCGCAAACTCATGAAGTACTTTATAATTCAAAACAATGACTTTACACTAGCTTTGCCAAATTTGGGACAAAAACTGCATATGCTGTTGCGCGCTCAATACAGTATGCTTTAAGTACGTCCGTTAATATTGTGTGGTATGATAACACGAAAAGCTACAGTATAAGTATGTTATACTTATACTTACAGTTTTATGCAAAACTTAGAATATTTATAAAATCGAGCAATTAGAGCCGTTTTTTATGCTCCCTTTCAAAATTTAGTAAACCCATATTACTTAATTGAAAATTCTGCAAATTGATGGCTTGTTCAAAGTTACAACTACTAAATATTTAATAAACAGGGTGATTTGAAAGTAACTCCCTATTATAAAGTAATTATAACTTATTTTGGACGCGTAATTTCTCCAATTAATAAATATAAGAATAAAATATATTGCATGAGCTTTTATTTAAAATTCAATTAAAATTCAAAATTCGATTTGTATGGAATTTTATTTAACACTCAATATAGGCATTGCCACTCGCCACCAGCTTCTCAAGTCGACCATCATGAACCGCATCAACTGATTTCACAAGAAACTCTTGCGGGATGGAACACATAACAAAGTGGACTTTTCTTTAGCTGTGTACGCAATGTGTTAAAAAATGAGCTTAAATGGCGCTTTGAAGCCATATTTCTGCCAAGAACTCTCTGCCGAAGACTGCAACGTTCGTATGGAGTTTGGAGAGAAAATGTTGGCTTGGTTTAGAGATTGACCAGACCTCTTAAAAAAATATTCTTTGGAGTGATGAAGCTGTATTGCACATAGGTGGGTTTGTAAACCGTCATAACTGCCACTACTGAGCGGGAGAAGATCCTCGTGTTACCAGTGAAAAAATGCAGAATCGACCCAAAATAACGGTATGGTGCAAAATGCTTTCGGATAGAATTGTGGGTCTCTTCATCCTTCACGATACCATAAATGCCTGACTTAACACCTTGAGACTTTTTCTTTGGGGGTGGTAAAAAGAACAAGTCTACTCAAGCAAAGCAAAAAATTCTTGAAGGGAGAATACGTGAAGTTATGAGCTCAATCCCATAAGAGTTTTTTGTAAAATCCGTTGATGCAGTTCATGGTCGACTTGAGAAGCTGGTGGCGAATGATGGTGCACATATTGAATTTTAAATAAAATTCGATGCATATTGAATTTTCAATTTTAATTAAATTTTAAACAAAAGTACATGCAATTTATTTTCTTCTCATATTCATTAATTGGAGAAATTGCGCTTCCAAAATAAATTATGATTACTTTACAATAGGGAGTTGCTTTCAAAACACCCTGTATACTGTCACGTAAACAGCAAAAGCCCAAGTTCATTTTGAGGTTACTGTCGCAACACCGTAAAACTAGTAATATGTTTGAGTCGAACTACAACGGAGTCAGATGATTACAAATTCCTTCTTAATTAACGCACAAATATGTTACAGAGTTGTCTTTTGTGTCAAGAAACCAAGATTTTGAACATATTATAGGGTGACTTTTGCATAAATAAATTATTTTTGCTGCAAAGCAAGAACGGCAATCGCAACGATGACTTTCTGTGATATTTGTTACACAGCTTTTGCCGATAACGCGTATTTGCGCGCGTAAATACGCGTGTCAATTAATTGCATGGATTTTTCCTTTTTTTTTCTTTTTTGCATTTGTATTGAAAAAGGCATCACGCGTATTTCTGAAAGTGTATAAGCGTGATTGGTAAAAAACACCACGGCTTTAAGCCTCCCCCGTAGTAAAATCTTGATTGCGCGCCTAATATAGTTCAAATGTGCTGCAACCACAATGTAATACAACACAACACGCAAAACGCTTAGCAGGTATATTCCGGTTTACATTTTGAAGTATTCCACAATCACCAAAGCAATATATTCCATTATCACCAAAGCAATCGCAATAGTGCCAAAAGCAATTTTGGCTCTAAAACAGTGTTTCAAAAAATCGATAAGCTACAAATTTTATTCATCACGGTTTGGATGAATCGTTATTTAGCTATCATTTTTCATAAAAAGGTACAAAACGTACAAAAATGTATGTCAGTAGCGTGGCCGAGAAGGTCAGTAGCGTGGCAGAGAATGTCAGTAGAGCGTGGTCGAGGCCGTATCAGTAGAGCGTGGCCGTGGCGTGTCAGTAGAGCGTGGCCGTGTCAGTAGAGCGTGGCCGTGGCCGAGAATGTCAGTAGCGTGGCCGAGAAGGTAAGGCGTCGCCTTTACGATATCATGGGTTCAACTCACAGTCCCGTAACCTGGCCACGTTGTTGCGTCTTGGATAAGACGCTTTACGACGATTATAAATTGGTGGCTTCGAACAAGCAGCAAATTTACGTGGGAAGAATCAAACATCAACTGGAAACTTTGGAAAATGCTTGGTCAACTCGTAAGCAGTGCAGATTTGTCTAAAGGATAATGCCATCGTTGCTTTCTCGTGATATAGGAGGATAAAGATGCATCAACCAAGGAATCAATGTAAAAGCACTGTCAACGTCTGTTGCCGTTAGCATTGTAATGAATATGGTGTAACGATTGTTACTACACTCTAAACGAAGTGTTTAAATTTGGTGTGTTTTATGCATTTAAATTGGCATTAAAACATGTTAAGGTGACAAATTTTGTGTAATTTTCAAACACGCGTTTAAAATTTTCCGTTTAATCTCGCTGCAACACGTTTAATATGTTGTTGATGCGTGTATAGTCGTGCAAATACAGCGCTGCACTGAGATATCGACCAACTTTTAAACATGTAAAGTTGGCGTAATGAAAACGCGTCATGCAAAAGCATAAAAGTCAGTGATGATGCATGCGTTAAATAAAAATTGGATGCGAGGAAAATGAAAAAGAAAATGGAATGGATTGGGTGTGGGCTAATCACCGACTAAAAAAAGGGGAATGGAGAATAGGAATACGGTTGGGGGAATGGAGATGGGGAATGAAGATGGTGAATGTGGTTTGGGGATGAAAAAATGGAGATAGGGTAATGGGGGTGGGAGACTGGAAATGGGGGAATGGAGGAATCAAGATGAAGATGGGGAATAGGGATAGGGCATCGAGATGGCAAAATGGGAATAGGAAAATGGAGATGGAGGAATGGGAATGCGAGAATAGGGATGTGGGAATGAGGATGGGGGAATGGGGATGGGGGAATAAGGATGGGGGAATGAGGGATGGGGACGGGGGAATACGGACGGGGGAATGGGGATGGGGAATGGCGATAGAGGGATTGGGAATGGGGTTGGGGGGTGTGGAAATGGGGAAGGGGGAATCGGGATGGAAGAATGGGGATGGGGATAGGGAGATTGGAAATGGGGATTGGAATAGGGGAATGGGGTAGGGGAATGGGGTAGGGGAATGGGGTAGGGGAATGGGGAAATGGAGATTGGGAATAGGGGTGGGGGGATGAGGAAATGGGGATGGGGGAATGGGGATGGAGGAATGGGGATGTGGGAATGAAGATGGTGGAATGGAGCAATTGGGATGCAGATGAGGAATAGGGATAGGGGATGAAGGTGGCAGAAAGGGGATAGAGAAATGGGGATGGGGGAATGGTGAAATGGGGATGAGCAATGGAAATGGGGAATGGGGATGGGAGAGTGGGGATGGGAGGAATGGGTGTAGGAGGATGGGGATAAGAATTGGGGAAAAGAAATGGGAATGAAGAGAATTTTATGGGAAATGGGGATGGATAAATGGGGATAATGGGGAAATGGTGATGAGAGAATTGAGATGGAAATTGGGTGGAGAAAATGGAATGAGGGAAATGGGGATAGGAGATTAAGGATGGAGGACTTGGGATTAAGGAAATGAAGGTTTGGAGTAATAGGGATGGAAAATGAGAATGATGAAAACAGGGTGGTTGAGGTTTAGAAAATGAATAATTAATGGGAATGAAATCATGGGAGATAAGAATGGGGATTGGATTGAAAAGCTAGAGATGAAGAATAAGGATAGAAATGAGAGTAAGAGTGATAAAAGTTAAAAGGGTTGAATAGAAGTGTGGGAAGCTGCAGTCATGCATTCGCAAACGCACAGTCTGGTTATTTTTCCAGTGTAGTTTTAAAAATAGTTATCTTTTTTTAAATAACTTGACGTTATCAACATGCACCTTGACTAGTTAACTTTTAGTTTTTTAATTTTTTTTTTCTTGCTCAAGGTAACATTTTGTTCTTTTAGATTTGTCTTTGTCAAGGTGAGCAGCAATTCTCTGAGCAAATAAATATTTGCAATATGTATAATCTTTTTTTTTTACCGTTAGTATATATATTTTGGTGTTATTGCTTTTTGTATTTTTATAAGGTCTTGAAATAAACTTTTAAAATACAAAATAAATAAATAAATTTTACGCCTCACTGCGCTCACATGACTTGGTGAATCATTACCAGGCATTGCATCATCTATTATCAGAATTTTCTGCTCATGTTAAAATTGTCAGACCGGAATTACAGAATTATGTTAGCCTACTGTATCACTGAACAGGTTTGCAGGCTGATTGTTTCGACTATAATACATTTTGTATAATTTTAATTGAAAAAAGATAAGAGTCAAGAAATAATAGAAGTACCCGTAGGCTATAGCCTATCCTCTTTGTGTAATACTGCATAGTAAAGCTGTAACAGTACGCTAGGTAACGGAATGACTAGTGCACATGCCGGTACCGCTAAAGTAGGCCTACTAGGCTATTACAGTACTTAGGCTAGGGCTTGTATCGTATAGGCCTATCATAGATGAAAAAGACATAGCTACCATAGGCCTAGGGATAGAATGAGGAATAAGATTTGCTTAGATGATTACGTCTAGGGATGAAAGTTTCCAAAGCAACTGCTGATTTATTTAGGTATTGGTAGATCCGAGATGCAGGTTCTGGGATGGCAGGCCGTTTTTGAAAAGTCAGGGTCTACGGAGGCGGTTTGCAAGGAATCATATCTCTATTTATTCTCAAACAAGTCTTTCTTAGTGCAGATAAAAAGTTGAAGAAAATTTTAGAAAGTGTCTATTTTGCCTTTAAACATAAATTTGCTAGCCAATCAAAAACTATTAGTATTAGGGACAAAATAGTGAAAAAAACTATTTTCACCTTAGTGGCAAAATAGACTCTTACCCATAAGGTTTAAAATAGAGTTTGGGTTAGATTAGATTTGCACCTGTTATGACTTGCGCTTTCCATCTCTGGCAGTAGTAGGCTACCGTGCAAATTAGTAGTAATTAATCATATTGGTATCTAAGTATAAATCAGTTGTGCACTGTGTGTATTGAGCTAGATTTATGCTCCAGCCAGTCAACGGTTACGGGTAACAGCTCAAGAATTGCCTGTTATCAACTTTACTGACGCTGGATGAAAGCTGTACTGTGTAGCACTGTTACTGATAACTGAATTTTCATGAGTTTAGAGTTGAAATGCAAGCATTGCTATTTCCAGACAAGAAGTGAGTTTTCCCTGCAAGAGCATCTTATTCGTCGTCACAAAAATGCAATACATAGCATTAAATGCAATGTGGCATCATATCAAAAATACTTCAGATCTTACAAACTTTTTCAATTACATTATAGCCGTAAGCATTCTAAAGAGCCTGTGCTTACCTTGGAGCAGGATAACCTGCAGGATTCTATTATGGAAGATCAAGACTCCCATGATTGTATTGCTTCTACTAGTTCTGAAAGAAATAATCTTGAAAGTCCATCACAAGATAGTAGGCCTAAACAAGATTTCAATGAGGCAGTATATTTGTTGAAGCTTATGACTGAGCATCAATTAAGTCAAAGTGCAGTAAATGGTGTTATTGAATTAACTCGACAACTGTTTGAGTCCAAATTCCATCATATAAAAAACACCTGCTCAGACAGCAATATGTTAACTGTTGGCCAGCTGAAAGAAATTCTAACATCTGTGTTTAAAAACTTTGCAAATGTTAGAGATGCAAATGCTTATATGGAAAAAATGTTTGGTTTAGTGAAGCCTAAAAGTGTCATATTAGGACATCAAGTGTTTCACTCAAGAGTTAAAAAGAGTTTTCGACGTATTGTTAAACCAGTTCGAGCATATTATGTTCCTTTTTTGCAACAACTCACGTCACTTTTAAATGTTCCACAGATTTATGCCATGTTGCAAAGCAACCCAAATAATGATTTATCCGTAATGAAAGATATTAGTGAAGATTCTTTTATGAACACTAGTAGTATTTTAGAAAATCATCCAGATGCATTGCTAATTGGACTATATACTGATGAGTTTGAAGTTGTGAACGCAATTGGAGTTCATCGTAAAATCCACAAGATAATGGCTTTCTACTGGACTTTGCTAAATATTCCTGTCATGCACCGTAGCAAGCTTGCTTCCATTCAGTTGCTCTGTTTGGGCAAATCTGTTGACATAAAAATGCGCAATGGTTCTAGAAAGATGCTCAAAGACTTTGTTTCTTCAATGCAACAGTTAGCAAATGGTGTAGAAATTACTGTAGCTGGTAATAAAAGAACTTTTTATGGAAAGTTGCTTTTCGCATTTGGGGATACACCAGCAGCCCAAAGTATAGGTGGCTTTAGAGAGGGTGTGGGTGCTGCAACAAGCCCTTGCAGAACATGCAATATTTTGAAAGAGAATATGGACAAAGTGTTACACCATGATGCATGTCCTATACGTTCTTATGAAGAACATACACAACGCCTTGAGCAACTCAACTTGATGAATTCTCATGACAGAGCACACTGGTCCCAACAATGGCGGATTAATACAAAAACGTTTATCCATGATGTTCCCGAGTTTGATGTCACAAAATGTATATTGCATGATCCAATGCACATTTTGCTTGAAGGAATCTGTAAAACAGAGCTGCAAAATCTTTTACATCATTTAATATATTGCCAAAAGTTATTTTCTTTGGACGAGTTAAACAGACGTTTAATGTTTTTTGAATATGCTGATAGAGATATGCGTGATAAGCCACAAAAGATAGAAAAAAAGCACTTATCAACAGAAAGTACTTTTCCCCAAACAGCAGCTAGCATGTTAATTTTAATGCATTCTTTTCCATTTATCCTATTTGATTATGTCTCAATGGATAATGATCATTGGTTAAACTTTCTTCGTTTGCTTCAGATAGTGCTTCTTTGCACATCATCAATGGTTTCTGAAGAAACAGCGGTTGAATTGCAATGTTTAATTTCCTTGTATTTGCATACAGTTTCAAAGCTTTATCCTAATAGGTCATTTTCACCTAAAATGCACTATTTGATACATTTTCCTCAACAATTAAAGTTATTTGGACCATTAAGGACACACTGGTGCATGAGATTTGAAGGAAAACATGCCTTTTTCAAACAGAAACGATTGTTCAATTTTAAAAACTTGCCATTAACCCTTGCACAGCTTCATCAAAGATGGATTTTTAGTAAAACAATGAGTGGCTCTGTACTTGAGGACAAAACGTATAGCATACCACAACCAATGCAAAATGTTATTATTGAAGATATTGCTGAAAATCATGAAGTTCTAAATTACTTGAATGCTCTTCATGCTATTGGTGCAAGCAGTTCTGATCACATCATGTTGTGCAGCTCAATCCGAGTTAACAATTTGGATTATGAACCTGGAACAGTGCTTAATAATGGTTTCTGCAGGAACACTGGTTTACCGTTTCTACTTGTGATAAAAAAAATATATGTGTTTGATTCACTGCAATTATTTCTCTGCAATGATATGTCGGTTGTTTCTTTTGAAAGCAAACTGAATGCCTTTTATGTGGAGTCGTCAGCTACTCACACTATTGTTTCCTTTGCTGAATTATTCTGCAAATGGCCGCAATTAGTTCACACATGTGAAAGAAAAAAGTATGTAATGCTACATCATGTTGACAAAGCTTGGTCTTTATAAAAAGACCTTATACACATACAGTTGTTGTAATAGACCACTAGCCTTGTTAGGCACAGTTGCAAGTTTTCTTTAATTCTGAAATGAGACTCAATTTAACTTGCATTGCGTTTTGGGAAAATTCCCTCATTGTAGGCCCAGCGCCTGTGTATTATGTTTGGGGGTCAACATTTTGTGAACTAAATAGACGGACGTTTTATCAAGAATAATAACTACAGTACTGTTGGGCTACTTGAACCACATTCACTCAATTTGTCTTGTTGTTTCATAGAAGAGCATTTGTGGTGACCTGTTTTTGGGCAAATGTTTGTTTGTACTTTACTTTACCCAATAATATAAAGCTTTGCTGTAAACAATATACTAAATTACATTCTCATCAACTTTCTGCTAATGCAATTTCTACAAATCGTTAAACTTTGATTTTACTCCACATCCATTTCTCGGTAACTTCAAGGCTTAGATGTTGCTAGTAGCCTATTATCGCTTCTTGCTTGGGGGCCACAAGCAGTGATTTGAAAGGCGCTACCACAAAATGTTATCTATTCAACGTTATCTTCCGCCACAAGATTGACAAAATGGCTACACTTAAGTAATAGGAAAGCAACTAATTTTAAATTGAAATATCTTGAACTCGGGATGACGTAGAAACTTCAAATTTGATGAGAATGCATTTTAGGCTTATCTCAACAGTTTGGTCAAGAATGAAAAACTCAACTTGAATGTGCCTTTTAAGTATACATAGCTACTGTAAGCTTTTAACAAGCTATGCAGACATACAGTAATAATATTTTTTAAGTCAATAGTACTGTAATAGCTTTTCGTTTCATTGTATTTATCGGTAACTAATACTACCATATAATTTAAATTGCACAAGCTAGATTGGAATAATATTGGCTTATGATGCCAATATCATGTTCTGGTATTGCAAAGTTACTGGTATACTGATCCATGTTCCAATTTAACTTTTTTTTACATTTCTTATGTTGCCCAATAGTCAATTCATCTCTGATGCGTTGTGCCATGTCCACAAAATCTGTTGAGAGTAACTTATATGATGAAAATTAGTAGTTGTGTTTTTAACAATGTTGGCTATGTTATTAATACTAATTAACATAGCCAATGCTGGTATAGCAATGGACATTTTAACACCATTTTTGCAGAAAAGCGTAGGTATACTTATGAATGACGTTTGTGCTTTAAAAAGAGATGGATCATTATGCTAAAGTTATGTAAAATTTTCTGTAGCTAAACAATTTTTGAATAATTATATCATTATTGTATGTAGCTCCAGTCACAACCCCAAACTTATACCCTGATCCTTTAACACTAAAATGGATGGTTGATATTAGTAGAATAATCTACCACTTCTAAGTATTTCATGTATACTTTTTGTCATTGGTTGCTCTAGCAATCATTAATCAAATCTTTCGTTATACTTGCTGTTATACACCAAAGTGTGTAACAAGTTTGTGGGGCCCATCTCTGCGTCATTGCGCCTTGAGGCGACACAGCTCCTTTCTAAGAAATGTTGCAGAGGTGGCGAGCCGTTGACAACACTGTGTCTGATTTGACCGGCCCGAGATTTGAACCTCAGACCTTCGCTTCAGAGACTAATGCGTTACCGTTCTACCAACTGGCCGGTAGCAATCATTAAATGAATGCTAATATGTGTTGTTAATCATTGTATCAAAATCAGGTTTATATAAAAGAATTTTGTAATGATTTCATCATTGTTGTAACGTGTAATCCGAACTTGAATCCCCAACGGCAACCCTAATCTTTAACCGCAAAAGTTGATTTTGTATGATACTTTAAATACCTGTATCTCATACTTTCAATCCTCTGGTATCCAAAATCAACATCTTTCCCGAAGCTTTGTTACCTTTTATGGTCAACTAATATGGTATTGTGTTAGTTGTCTACAGTGATGCATGTTTTCATCAGTGCACTTAATACTGGCATAGCTTATCCATACGTGTTTGTTGCGATGGTTAATAAGCAGTACAATCAGTTGTTATTTCACTTAGAATACAGTTGTTGATAACGTTAGCTTAGTAATAAGAGTACAGTTTTGAAAAAGTTTTCTGTGACCCTACAAATGCAATGGAAAAGGCAATTTTAGAAGTTTTGCCAAACTTGCAAAGTTCGGTTGAAGAAATTTGCACTAGCCTTAAAAATATAGGAGTGGAAGAAATAGATGATCTTAAATTTGTCATCGAATCTGATCTTACGCCCATGGTTACAACGATCCAAGCTCGAAAGCTTATACAAGCATGGAAAGTATTAGGTAGGTAATAGGTATCGTATCACTTTTTGTTACTATAGTACTGTATTTCATTTTACTAACTTGCACAAATTTGATTTTTCCCCTTAGTGAGACTTTCATAGTCTAAAACTAGACTTTACCATAACTAAACCTTGCTTTAGTATCACATCCGGTACAAAACAAAAACAGTCTAGCTCTAGCATCTTGCAGTTGTATTGTTTTTCCTACGTGGCCTTTTTGTGATAACATGAACGTATGTCAGTATATATAACACCTAGTACCTGAAGAACTTGAGGTCCTTTAAGTTTATATTACGTGGTAAGAGTGTTTCTTAATATGTGTTATTTCCTGTTTTTCAGATCAGAGGGCTGATGGAGGATTATCCCAGGTAACTGCAGTGTGATAATTGGCTTTAATTGTTGCAAAATGCACACCATATGGTTATGGACTGAATGAACTTCTGCATTTTTTATTGCGCTAATTTGACCATTTTTTCCTCTATTGAGCTTATCATATATCTCGTCTCGTGTCTAATATTTAATCTCGAATATGTTTTGAAAATTTAGATCTAAATACCGTAGTGAAACTGAAGCAGCTTAAAATGATTTTTATTCTGATAAGTTATCTTTCTTTTGGAGACTTTACTGGTTTGTTTCGATACTGCTAGGTGTAGGACTAATGCTGCGAGTTTCTGTTTCAATTAACTTGACCCAATTTTGCATTATTCAGGGCTGCCATTTATCATAAAATATTATAAAAAATTGCAAAAATCTGGAAAAATAATCATAAAATGCTCAATTGATCACAAAAGATCATAAAAAAAACCCTGCTTATTGAAGCGTCCCAAAATCGAACATGAAAAACGTCTTTCAATTTCCACTATTTTCTGCACTAAATTACCAAAAAGAGAAATGTCTTCTCTGGAAAATTGTTGCATTTTTGTGATAACCACTTATTTCTTGCTGAAATTGTTTAAAAGATTTTTGCTTCTGCAAACTTCATTTTCAAGTTTTTCAGTGGAACGATTTCTCATGCATGTTAAGAAGTAATGTTTTATCATAAAAATATCATAATATTGAAGGAAAATATCATAAAACAGATCAGCAAAACATCAATAAAAAATCATGATATTTTTGCAATTTTGATCACAAAATTTTTTTTGAGTGGCAACCTTATTTTTGATTATTGTAATAATGTTTCTAATTGCTTTATCAACCTAATGCACATTGCACAGTATTGTAACAGTTCACTCCTGATTGTGTTTTTCTAGTCATGCAGCAGTTCAGACGCAGTAGTAAATCTGAATACGAGTGATTATTTGATGAACAGAAGTGAAGCCCAAAGCTGTAGTAGCTCTGCTTCTACTTTGGCTGTTGATGAAGATGAGTATCTTCCAGCATTTAGTGAATTGGTCAAGTCATCCTTGAAAAATGAACATCTAACAAAGCGAGACTTAAATTTGATAGTGGAAGAAACTGCTCAGCACATTTTATCCAATGGAGATATGACAACAAAGTTAGAGTATCAAGAATTTGGCCGAGCAATGGTGCAAAAGTACCCTAGTCTTGATTTTTCTTCGTCTCACAGTAAAGAAAAGGCATGGGTATGTACAGATGCATTCGAATTTTTTAGATGTTTGCCAGAGAGTGAATGTAAGATATGCATTTCAGTGTGATAATATTTTTTAGTTATTTAGTTTTTGAGGCCCTTGTTTGCTTAGACAGCACACTTACTGTGTGACTTTTAGGAAGGCTTTATTTCACCGGAAATTTTTATCTAGTTTTTTATTAATTCTAACCCAAATCTAACCTAAACTCAAATTGTAACGTTAAAACTAATGCCAAACCTATCCCTAACCCAAACCCTAACTCAAATCGTAATCTTAACCCTTAAAATAGCAAATGAAAAAAGCGTGGATGAATATTTCTCGTTTTCATTTTATTCTCTTTAAGTTGAAAATTTCCGGTAAAATAGTCACTATACCTGACTTTTATATTGTCTGCATCTTGCTGTCACAATTTTTATGTTATTTAGGCTTTTTTTTCACGCAAGCTTTCTGAAAAACTTCGGAACTTACGATGGAAACGAAAACATATTGGAGAAAGTATCGCCGGCAAAAGATCCAAGATTACCATGTTTTCTAACATGGCAATCGGTATGTCCTTTTTATAATTTTGCATTGAATTGGTGGCATGCTGAATTGCTTACATTTGATTTTGAGCTAATAAGTTACTTTCAAAAGCATATTGATATTCTTAATGGTTGAAAAGGTACATTGGTATATGATCAAGGTACCGGACTGCCGAAATTGCTGAATTGGCTGGATGCTTCACCGCTTTTGGTGTATGTGCAATGGAGAGGGCAAAGGCGTCGTTTTTGGACGACCGTGATTGCATAATTTGAGTTTAACCATCACACTGGTCACGTTGTTGCGTCCTTGGATAAGATACTTTACGATGATTATCTCTGCTTGGTGGCTTCGAGCCAGCAGCAAATTCGGTGGACAAGAATTCGAAGAAATGCACAGGAATATTCGATCATTGGAAGCTCCTAAGCAGGTGCGGATTCCTTCGAAGTACTGCATTTTACGGACCATAAGGCGCAGTGTCAATAAATTGGTTTGTGTTTTTTTTTCATACATAAGGCGCACCGAATTGTAAGACCCAATGGTTGTTTGAAGAATATCAGGTTACCGTATAAAGTCACAATAGTGCAATTAGCAAAAGAAAAAATGAGCCTAGTGAATATTGCAGTTGCTAGTTGCTTTTACTGTAGTTTATTGCGTAAGACGGCAGTTTGTTCACATAACAATTGTACCGGTACTGGTTTTTAGTGTGGACAATAAAGTATAAAGCACTACCTGATCCATACATTGGGTGCACCGGCTTATAAGGCGCACGATCAATTTTTGAGAAAAAAAACGGATATAAAGCACGCCTTATGGTCCGTAAAATACGGTAGTTAGTCAATGCAACGAAAAATGTGCGAATCTTTGAATAGTTAGCATCCGACGTGGTTCGTGACAGGAGGATAAATATGCACTTAAACTTTCCAAATCAACATAACCACGTGTGATTCTGTGCTTCCATAGTGTTATTGGGTGTCATAACCTCAGGAGCAAGGTTTTATAGTTAGCAGTTGATTCCAATGGTTTCGAACCCATGCGTGACCTGTTTTACTGGCACAGCCGTATGCTTATCTATAGCTACTAGCCTCCTTTCAAAACCTAAAAAATATAGTGAAAAACACAATTAGACTTCAAAGTGCTGTGCAGTTAACAACAGCAAAGTATTTATGCAAAAGTGAAAGAAGTATAGTGAAAAGGAATTGTAAGGCCACACTTGTTTGTGTACAGAGGAAGACTGGAGCGTTGAACGAGCCGAAAAAGTATTAGAAGATGAACTTGCCAAAGCATGGCATGACGTTGATCATTTCTTGCTTGAAAAAGCGTTTTCAAGTTCAGCACAAAACCGGCAGATGGAAATTAAAAGATTGGGAGGAAATGTCAGCGCAATTATTGAAAATTTTCCTTTACTACAGAAGATACATTATGTAAGAATTTGTAAATTCAATAAAAATATTTTTGGATTATTTAAATTAATTCAATAATGGAGAGTTTGACGTTAATTTTGTATTTTGGATTATTTAAATTATGTCAATTAAGGTTTCTAAAAATTTGTAAGACAGCATAAGTAAGTTTACAGAATAGAAATTTTGTTACAAGATGCTGTATAATTGTTTTATCATATTATGATAATGGCTTTCTATGATTTTTCATCCTGTGTAGCAGGATCTGCCTCACTGTATTTCAGATTCCCAAATACTTTTACGCCACTTATATTTTAATAAGATTTGTGTGTTTAGGAACATTTTTTTGAACTAATCATTGTGACTTCCTCCTGCATCTGTCTTTCCGAGTCCTTTTTGGATGTCCTATTTTTTTTGCCTATCTGTACTTTATAAAGACCAGTGCTTCTCTCATAATCATATATTTACCTTTTTTAGATTCGACAAGAATTTCATCGTCAACTTACATTTGACTCCAAAACGTGCAAAGAAAATTATGAAAAAATTATAAAAACTTTGAAAAAGTTGGGTAGAGATAAGGTAAGCCGTTATTTTCATTTCAGTTGAAGTAGAAGTTATATACTTAAAAATGTAAAATTCCATACTAAAGTGACAAAACTCTTTAAAAAAAATGCCATTATTTTGTGACGTCATAAGATGTTCATAAAATGATAAGTATAACGTAATCGAGTTGCCAAGAACGTAAACTAATTTAGAGGATCCAATCTAAAAGAGTGAAACAACTATTGTGATAATATAGTGCAAAATTAAGCGATAAACATTGTTAGCACTGACATTGCAATTACTTAGCGTTTAAAATTAGAAAGTTGCCAAAGAAAAAAAACAAAAACGCAAGTGTATCTGGGGAACAGCAAAAGCTCAAAGTTTCAAGTCGATGCGAATCAGTTCCTCTTTGCTGTATCGTTTCATTTTTTGAACGTATATAATATATTTATCTGCAACTTCTTAACTGTGTATAACAATGCAGGTTCAAGACAAGACTGAACTTGAGATATTGACTTTTTTGGGAAAAAGCCTACGTGCAAAGCAGACAAAAGGAGTAACACTGAAGCTGATTACTGTTGTTGATGTAAGAGTTAAAGTTGCAATAGGTTGTTTTAATCGCATGTAACGTTATAGATGGATGTTTGTCTTTTCTGGATAGCTTTTTTGGGTTACTTAACTAAATGCAGTATGTAATAGCAAAAGTTGAAAGTTCTGTAGTAAATTTTCTTAAATAGTTTTGACAGCTACAATATTCAGCTCTGCAACATCTTGAATACAGTAACTGCAGTAGGCAGAGTTTGTAGAGAATGTTGTGAAACTGCACGTGACGTTGAAATCCCCTATATATGAGCAATATTATGATGTTAACCTAATATGGAAATACGGTGGTAGAAGTATAATGTAAGGCTGATTGCACAATAGAATTATTATTTATGCGAATTTGATTTGTTCTTTTTTTTTCAGGCCGTTGCGGTGAATTAAGATTCACCTAAAACGGAAGCTCCCAGATTAATTGTTTCTATAAATCAAGCTAATGACACCCAGGCTTGGGTGGTTGCTGGGGGGTGCAGCGTTGAGCTGCAGAATGACAAAGCCGAGGAAGGATTCTTGAACTACATTTTGGATCTATTTGCTTGTTATTACGCATGGGACTTAAGCTATCCTCAATGTTTTGAGGTACTCCATTTTTTACAAGATTACCTTTTGAACGACAATCACGAATGCTACAAGAATTCCAAGTACAAAGTATTTGAAAAGAACTTCATGAAAACGGCGGATGCTTAACTATTTGTGTCGAATGTAGACATTTTCTTGAAACGACTTTGCTACATGATTAATAAGCAATTGTGGCCTCATGGTGGTGTCTTTTTTGTACTTTACATTACACACCCCTCATCACTTCGTTATCTTCTATAACAATCATTCCTCTATCTCTCTAAGCAACACCCCATTATACTACCACGTCCCTGCACATCTCTAATCCCCCATCTTGTTAAAGGGGGTGAAGCATCCAGCCAATTCCAATAATTTACAATAGTTAAAATTGAAATATAATTTTTGATACTCTTTCTCGTTTTGGGGCTGCGGTTACAATGATATTCAACAAATATAAAAGATATCCCCTGTAAAAAGTTTTTGGAAACTCTTAATTTTTTTCTCTCGGCCTAGATTTCCAAACAAAACGAGGGTTTTACTGAAATTGGATATAGGTCATTTGATGTTATACTGGAAGAATAAATATTATTTAGTCCTTTTCCCAGGAAGTTCAGGCTGAGAAAACCGATTCAGAGTTCCGAAAAAGTTTTTAAGGAGGGTATCTCTTTGTGTTTGTTGAATATGTTTTTAACCGCAGCCCCAAATTGAGAAGAAAAAATTCCAAAATTATATTTCGATTTTAGCTATTGTAAACTATACCGGAATTGGCTGGGTACTTCACCCCCTTTAATTGCACCCCTGGCCCCTCACACTTCTCTAATCACAACCTCTTAATATTACCACACCCTCTACATCAATTTGGAAACAATTACGTGTGAGAGCGAAATAACAATTACCATGTGCTGTGCTGCTTTTGGAAAACGCATTTAGCACTTATAGTTGTAACATTACAAACAAAGCTCATTGAAATATTGCTGTTTTATTTCCGAATCCAATTACCCGCTAAAAATGCTTCTTTGATACTCCTTTCTAGAGAGATTCGAATGTCAAGGGTTGAAAATTCTATTTTGTACAACCCTATACTCTGCACTCAGACCCCCGCTGCTTTTGCTACCTTTGAGACCCATTGGTTTGTTTAACGCGTTTCCTTAACGAGTATATTTGAAGCGAATATTTTGGAGTTTGTTTCCAGCCCACGTTAACAAAATTCGGGTTGTGTGCCTGTACAAGTCTATACAATGGATAGTCCCCGTTTAATTTGCACCTTTCCTGTGGCCACCATTGACATTGACAATGTTATTGTAGTAGAGTTTGGTTTGTGTTCTCTGATCTGAAGCAAGTTTTGCTATTTGTGTGTTCGGCATACTTCGTTTTATATTTATTTTCGTTTCTTTTTATGCAACAATCAAGTTGAGAATCGATATACGCAGCATTAGCATTCAGACTTTTGCAAGTGTAATGTTATTTGTAGTTTCAGCAAGGAAGTCATTACTTGTTATGAAGGATAATCGTTTCCTTTTTTGTCATTGGTGAATGCTAGCATCGCTGTTATTTGGTGCAATGGTATATAAATTAGGGCGATGCTGGCGCCTCTTGATTTTAAAAAATGGGCGTATAATGCCAGATTGTTTTTTAAAGGTTTGGGCTAAAAACTACAGTCAAGTTTGAAAAGTTTGAACTAAGTTTAGGGATGGCAGCAGCCCCAAAAAGTTCATCCGGAGTCAGTTAAAATTAGCTTATCTTAATCGTTACAAAGTTAATAAGCGCTAAAAATTTCTGTTGGACAATGCATAGAAGAAGATGACATATTGCTGAAGCAAGTTTAGACAAGTCTTTTCATGGCTATCGCAGACAAAATTTTATGTAATGGTAAAAATCATGTTTTTCCGAATAACTCAAAAAATATATGAAGATAAAACAAAATGTTCTCGTATGACAGATAGAAACATGGCTATTCCGCTTAATTTTAGTGCAAAATCAGCTTTCTCGATCAAGGCATTCTTGTTTTATAAAAATTTTCTTAAAACTTGACCCCGAATGAACTTTCGGGGGTCTGCAGCCACCCCTAAACTTAACTCAAATTTTTAAATAAATTTGAAAAAAATATAGTTAGCCCAAACCTCACCTCCAACAAAAAAGCTCCGGCTAAATTGGAGGTCTAGGCGCCTGCATCACCCTACAGTGTGAATTGCATTGGGTGGTACCAGTAGAAGAGCCATCACGCTGTGTTAAGCGCTTTTGCGAATGGTGCTGTTTCACCATGTGAAGGTAACCGTAACATGAATAAAAATGACCTGCTGTATTTGTGATAAGTATCGATTTTGATAGATGAAATACAATACAATGAACAGAAGATTTTAGTGCAATTAACAGCACTCAACACTCAACGATTGATCAATCATGCATAACAAACCAATTGAATTATTGAAGAGATTACTATGGTAATCAAGCTTCCTTTACCCAGTAAGGTTTTTAGTGTGGAGAACTGGAGATGCTGCGATTTTCCATTGAATTGGTTATTTTCAACGTTATGTAATACCATGTGTAATGGTTGAAATTATACTGGTGTCGTTGTTTTATCTGCATTTGATTAAGCGTGATCACTAGCACCAAATTTTTGCTTCAAGTTGTCCACGTTAAGGTTGCATTTACACCGAGATGATTTAAAGCATGATAAAAAAAAGTTTGACAAAATGTATCTCCTGGCTGGATTCCCTCGGCAGAATAATATTTTAAGGAAAGGGAGCCGGCCTAAAACATTTTTTTCTGTCAAACTTCTTTCTATCGTTATGGTTAAGAACAACTTTGTGTGAATGCAACTTTAACGTGATGAACTTCAAGCAAAAACTTGGTGTTAGTGATCATCCTGATTCGAATGCAGATAAAATAACGACGCCAGTTATTTAAACATTTAATTCGCGCAATTAAACATGTTAAAGAAAAGACGTGTTTAAAAAAAAGCACTCTAAGCGTGTTTAGTAGGCATTGTCCGGTTTAAACATGAAAAATTTAAACGCATAAACTCGCTATTTAAACATGTTTAGAAAAATACATGTGGAGAAAAAGGCACACTAAACGCGTTTAAATTTGGTGTTTAATTTGTTTAGAGTGTAGTAGTCAAGTGGTGAATGTTTCGTTGTCAAACGTTGCAACAGAACATTATTGCAGAATGATGCAGAATAAAAAAAAAGTGATTAGTAGAAAATATTAATTAATCTCTCAGACAGTATTGTTTACAGATTTTATAAGCAATCTTTTTCGAGTTGTTTTTAGTCTGAGATTAGAAACTTTGAGTCCAAATCTGAAATTTTGCCCATGGCAATTCACATTTAACTTATATGGTACTTGACAACGCCTCTTGCAGCTGTTAGCAGTAGCTACAAAGCATTGAGCATTAATGATTTTAATTGCAATAGTTATTAACTTATTACGTGTTTGGTTATTCACCATGCTGCCTTGGCCAGAAGACAGCGAAAGAACCTTTTTGGCTTCGATATCCTACAAATATTTACAGTCTATTTGCGATAGACCTCAACTGTATAACTAAAATTTATGCATGCTCGTATGCTTTGAATCGGCTAATTAATCGCATAACACAAAAAAGTTGATAAGCAGTGCAAAATAAAGAAGAATCTTAACCAGAGCAAACGAAACTGAACTTGCTGAAAATTGAGTAATCAAAGTGGATAAGAGAAATCTAAACTACGAATTTGAACAAAAAAATATTAGGCTACATGCACCAATCAAATAATTATCTCAACTTTAATCTGTATTGCAGTTACGTAAAAATACGATAATTCTATGACTTGTTTCACATTTACGAATTCTTAGGAGGTATTGTATAGTTTAAAGGCAAAACTGTAAATTCCAGTGCAACTCCAAACTCGCACTATAATAGTTTGCAGTAGCATTACAAACCCTTCTGGCTGCTAACCTGCAACAAAAGCATTACGCAAACACTTTGTGAAATTGAATGGTATTTTAGTGGGCTAGGTCTATCGCTGAGCTGGGAGGACAAAACTAAATGTAAGAATGATACTGCAGGACGGTGTGTTGACCATTGAAACGATGCGCAATAAAAAATAGTAATTTAGCCTAAAATTTTCGAGGATTTTAATCGGTTATGTTTGTGGCTGTTTGTGAAATTAAGGAATGGGTTTGTGTGTTGAATGAGTTGCAGATTTCCCAGCTTGATTTCAGCTTAAAAGCTGTTTGCAGTTCTTTTTATGCAGTCGCCACCAATACACCTAAACAGTTAATTTTACCTACCTTAGATACCAGAAAAGATAAAATGATTCGGAAAGTCTTCATCTGCGGAGCCCAATCAGTAGGAAAAAGCACGCTGTGTGCATTTTTGGAAAAATATCTTCGGATCGAAAATGCAAAGCTATTCCATTACCGTGAAGTAGCGAGAGGACTAGCTGAGGAACAAAATCTTACCGCAGTAAGCAGAGGTCTATAATACCGTGCAATATTTGCAGTTTGCTGGTTTGCATAACGTAAATACGTAATACAGCAAGTGTGTATGAATTCATACAAAAAAGTAGTCAAATGTAAAATAAGTTATATAAAAAAGTATTAAATCGGAAAAATTACTAACTACAGTATGTTGATCACAACTGCCTATTACAAAAAGCCGCGTGCAGCTGTTCTAGGAATATCATCCGTCCATAATAATTTAGGCTCATTTTCTTTACTAACTTCTTTTTAAAAATGATCAGTTTATCTTTTTTTTTTTAAAGAAGATCGAAAACGTCTATTTTATACTGATAAAGCTACAGTACATGAGTTTAGTTCAATTTTTTTTACCCCCCAATGCCACACACACAAAAAAACAAGTTTGAGTTATCAGGTACTTCTTTCAAATGAGAGCATTGTGCGCAAACTGCAGCAATTTTTATACCAGCAAGCAAAATTAATCAGCAATGAGTATAAGTGTGGTCCCCAAAATAATTACGCTGTTCAACATTTAAACCTAACTTCCACGGAAGAGAAGAGTGAAAATGCCCTCTTTTCAATTTTTTCGTGATATAATCATTCAAAAAAAAGCTTTTCACTTCAAATGAATTTGACTTTGAGCCAAATTTTATCACAAATAATTCCCGAAAATTTGAAATTGTTCAGAGTACGGAAAGTATATTTTGAGTTTTTTCAAAGTCACTTTCCTAAACATGAACATTTTGGCCATATCTGACTTGAATGACGTCACAATTAAAACGTTTTTGTACTGCAATCACGTTGACTTAGGCATTGCATAATGCAGCGCCAAAAACCAAACTTTAAACCGTTTATGGCGTCATTAAAAAAATTTCGTCACTTTTTGAATATACAACACTGTGATGACGTTTTGATTTCAAATACAATTCTTTTTTAATTTTGGTAAAAAACTATCCGCATTGCCAAATTTAGTGTTATCACAGCTTTTGGTTTAGAAGTTAAATAGGGATTTTTTTGCCTGTTCCTGCTGGTGTAAAATACATTGATCTAAGTAGCACGAGTAAAAGTTAAAGCAAATGTGCATTGCGGTGGGATCTCTCAAAGTGGGACTGCTGAAAAGTGCTGATTGGTAATCGCGTTGCAATAAGCTATATGAGGTGGCATTGTTACTTTTCTACTTCACGAAAACAGCACAAAGTACTAAGCTGGGAATTGCAAAATTGACCATTTTCTTGAATGAATAAAGAAATTAATTTCTATTTGACGTGTCCATCATGCAAAATTTTTTTTTCAGAAAGAACTAGCAAATATGGAAGTGGTTGATGAAATTGTATCTAGATCCATTCCTAAACAACTCAAACAAGAGGAGGATTTGCAAGGTAAAGAAAATTGAAGTTATCAATTCAAACTATGTAGATTATAGTTTGTTTGTGTTAGTCTACCAAGTCTATGTTGATGCAAACATAAACTAAGGTTTGATTCTCTGGTTGGTCAAATCAAAAGATTGAGTTTACTTCTCTATTGCTTGAAGTTTACTTAATAAAGTCAGTGGAATATAGACATCAAATTGAGATCAAAATCCTTAAGAAAAGAGCAAGTACGGTACAATTTAAGTTCAACGTTTGTATTTATTTCAAAAACACCAAATTTTTCACCAGGTTTAAAACTTATAGTCAAACAAACGCGCTTGCTATACATGTTCCTGTCAGATTGCTGATCCATATTCATTCTCCACTCACGAGGAAACGACTGTGACGCTTTTATTTTGAACGAACTTCACCTGCTTAGAAGTTGATTATTTTCCAAGTTTTCTGGTTGACGTTTGACTTCTTCCCACGTAATTTTGCTGCTTGTTCGAAGCCACCGAACAGAGATATTCATTGTAAAACGCCTTATCCAAAGGCGCAACAACGTGACCAGGATGGGGGTCAAACCCAAATTATGCGATTAGACTCGCCGTAAAACGACGCCGTTACTTTTTTGGCCACGCTGCTAAAATCATGTGAATTACTACAAAATAAATACTGAATATTGTAACTACAGTATTATGTTAGATTCAAACTCTCCAAATGCAATTCATTTTCCATTTAAAAAGTGTTTTGTTCTTTTTGTTTTTGGTTTTCGGTAAATTTTTAGTTCTGTTTTTTTTTTTCATTTTGATTTTGGTATCGTATATCTTTAATAGATAATTATTGGGCTCGGTTAAACATGGTTGCAATTGCCTAGTTCTGCTAAAGTATTATTATAACTCAATTAAAACTGATAGTCCAAAGAGCAATGCTGGGCACCGAAAATTTACACTCTGTTCTGCAAACGCAAATTCCTCAAAATAGCAATGGGTGGTCCGCAACCGCAAATCCTCAAGTTTGCGGTACGTTTGCGGTAATTTTTTGCACTTCCGCAAGAGCAAATGACTTTTATTTCGACAAACTTAAACCGGAAACTTTGCTGTTATTTTTTCCTGGTTTAGTAAGTAGAGAAATATCAGTATAACAATGCTTCATATTTTTCATGTAGGTTATAGACCTATATTAAACATCAGTGATTTTTTTTTCAATTTATCTAATATCCTGTTTTTGTAAGTTATGATATACAATGCTATGTCAGCAGCAGGGCCGAGTGGAAATGCACGCAGGTTTGTTTAAACAAAACTGCGACGGAGTTGGATTACGTCTGCGGCTCTGGTGGCTGGATTAGGGACTTGGAACAGAGCAAGCTCACCTGCCAGTCACTATCGTTGCTCGTTCTAACTTTTAATTACAATATGTTCATTGAGTTAAAAATCCTTAGTTGATTTACATACTTGTACAGTATTTGTCATATAGGACAAACAGAGATGCACAAATCTTTATTGAGTCGCAGTAAGTAAAAACTCTAGAAGTACAAACTTGGGTTTTTTTAACGTTTTTGAAAATGATACTTTGCAGGCTTTTATAGGCTACTATTTACTACTTGAATGAAGGAATGGGAGACGGGGGGGGGGGGGGGGTGAGCGTGCGGTTCGTTGTCGATGTCACTTCCTGCCACGTATGACAATTTGCAGATCACAAATAAAATAACTTTGTTCAAGCGTGATAATTGCAGTTAACTTTTTTTTTGCTACTGTTCTGATGCAAATTGTTTTGAAAAGTGTTCATATAGGGGCAAACTTTTGCATAGATGAAAATGTGCTATAGGTGTAAGAAGAACAGACCAAAAGTTTGGCTTTTTTGTTTATGTTATTTCAGCTGAAATGCAGTCCTAATTAATGGTTAAATAAAATTCTAACGTTTGAACTTCCAGTCGAACGTTAGATAAGAGCAGTCTTTGAAAAAGCTTTCAAATTCCATACAATATAATTACGGCGCAGATACTAGGGCACCGATGAGGAAGGCCACTGTGCCATGACCTTCCCCTCAGACCCTAAAAATAAAAAAGCATAAACCAAAACCAAGCAGTTTTAGGAGGATGTATCTTATTACTGCATAAAGGCAAAAATAAATTAATCACTATTTTAGTTTGTCTTCTTTCTTCACAAAATAATGACCTAGCTTTTTAATTCCTTACTGTTTTTGAAGCATTTTCATTTCACGATTTCATTCTTCTAATAAGTCTCGTAAAAGCATTATACTAAAACTTGCTTCCAGAATGCACGAAAATGCGTATTATTGGTGTAATTTTTCAATTTTTCTTGGGGCATGCCCCCCAACCACCCAATAATGGTCTTGCCTGCGGCACTCTCCACAAAGTTAATTTGTGACGTCACAGTGTGATGAAACTTTGGGTTCCCCTCGGAAATTTTTTGCGCCTGCCATTGGGTGCAGATATTAATTTTGATTGAAAACTCACTCTATTTTAAAATTTACGTTTCTCTTTGGCACTGAGCAGTTAGCATCAAAGATAATATTGTAAAAATAGAAAATTTGGGTTTTAAGTCTTGGTTATCGGTATGTAACGCAGGTTCAATTAATTGTCAGTTGGTCACTGTTAAATCAGATATTTGTTTCGACAATGGCCAGTTTGCTGGTAGTGCCAAAAATTTACAATATCAATGTGCCGTAGTAATTTACCCGCCGATTATTTTTTTAACATGACTAACTTAGCTCGTGAATTTTGGAAAAATTTTGAAGGAACGCCGCCTATTTCTCAGAAATTTATGCGATTTCTCGTATAAAAAATAGGCTAAGCATTTTGACGCATCATTTGCATAATACTTAAACTTTGGACAATTAAAAATGCATAGTGCTGTATTATGTATACGTCATCAAATATCACAAAATTAACCAGGATACAGAAATTTTTTCCAGTCTTCCAAAGCGGGCAGTAATATTAAGTTCCAAACATCTTTAGAAATTTGTTAAGCGGCAACACATGAAGTCTAAAGTATGCATTCCAAAAACTATAGGTGGGCACAGATTTGTTAATCGTTAATTCATTAATAACGAAGCTAACTTTTTCATTAACTAGTTAATTCGTTAAAAAGTTTTTTATGTTAACGGACTAAATCAACTTGCGTTAAGTTTCCTTAACTTGCGTTAAGGTTTTTATCGTTAATTTCTTGCACCATTCATTCATCGTACCAGTGCAGAGCGAGTTTTATACAAGAAAGGGAGGGCTTTTTTGTGGCAAATAATAAGCTGCAGCCTCATATAGGTCTATTATATAACGCTGTTGCCAACTTCCAAAGATTTTGCAATCGCAGCTTCGTTTGTCATAATTGCATATGAACCTATTTTTATCTTGAAATTAGATTAAACTGAAAAATGTAACTTCTAAATAACAAAAAGACCACTATAACGGAAGCTTACGCTTTGCATTAACTTGCTCACCTATGCCAAAAACATAATTAATGAAGCTGAAAACAAAAAGACTGAAAAGATAAAACTAAGATTGAAAATGTTTGTAGGCTTGCAGCTTAGCTGTCTTGTGCAACCCATTTGCCACTTCAAAAAGTCAAAGATTCCCATCAGAAAAACAAGCCGTTGGAAGTTTCTTGACGTTAAGCAAACTTATTTTGCTGCAAGAATACCAGCACCAGGGGCGTATTTAGGGGGGGGCCATTGTGCCATGGCCCCCCTTTGAGTCGCCAAGATTGCAAAATTGCATAAAAAAGTAAGCAAAATTGAGGCATGCCCCCCCTTTGCAAGTTGGGTAAAAGGTTTGATCACACAAAGGGTATGTTCTGTGCGTTCCTTCTAGGCTCGGGGCTTGAAATCGGACTAAATTTGAGTGAAAATCTTTTTTTTGCTCTTCACCTAGTTTTGGACAAAAAATCGGACTGAATTTGTTTTTCTAATTCAGAGCTTTGCTCTTCTCAAATTTTCTGAAGTTCCTGTCCCCCCCCCTTTTCAAAATCTTACGTACGCTACTGACCAGCACCCATGGAAAATAATCGTTCCACAACAGAGGAACTTGGCAAGGGGGTGATGTACTTTTAAAAATCCAAAAAAGCAAATCTGTCGATACATTTAATCGTAAAAACGTATTTTCTTTGAAATTGCGAAGAAGCGATCCCAGCGATGTTGTTGATTTGCGGTAAATTTCAATTTTTTTACCGCAAATCTGCAAATGTTTGCGGTAAGAAATCGGTTCGCAATCCTCAAACCAAATCCTTGAGTGCGCAATTTGCGGATTTGCGGACCAATTTGGGGACCGATTTGCGGAATTGCCCAACACTGCCAAAGACAACACAGCAATGAGCGAGAATAAATTGTCATATATACTGTATATTTCGCCCATAAAGACATCTTCAGTGTTTATAAAGCAGATAAGCTTTTTAAGTAATAAACAGCATAAATACTGCAAAATTTTCTTTACATTTTCTTTTTGCAAAAGAAAAGAATTTTACAGTATTAATGCAGTTTATTACTTAAAAAGTTTATCTGCTTTTTAGACACTGAAGATGCCTTTATAGGCGAAATATATTATGTCTAAATTTATTCTCGCTGATTGCTGGGTGGTTTATGGACTATCAGTTTAAATTAGATGTGGAACAGCAATTCGAGATTCAGCTTAGATATACAATGAAAGGATATCCTCGCAGCAAAACAGTAAAATATAACTCAATTAGTAATTATAATTGTTAATATATCATCTTAATCGAATTAGTTGCTTTGGACAAAAAGCAGTGAAGGATTTTAGTTATTGTCGAGTCAAGTGCCAACGGTGTTCACTACACACGGTGAAGGCTTTACACTGTTCCGTTTTAATGCTGAACATTTACCAGGAATCCAACCAAATTGTACGGTTTCAGTTGCAGACGCTTTATACCACGACCACTGATAGGTTTAACGTTCTAAATCAATGCAGATTTTTTTGTTTGTTCATAATACTGTTATTGAAAAATTGTTTTTGTTGCTGCTATTACATGCGTTTGTTTTCAGAGAAAGAAGGGGGAAATAGTGTTTTGGCTACTTTTGATCGTTGTGTTTTGGATTACATTTGTTTTGCTGAAAAAATTTTTGGAAAAACTTATGCAGACAATTGGCAAAATAAACCCGACACACTAAAGAATTTGCACAGGTTTGCACTCGCATTTAACCTTTTTTAAAGCCTTTATCTAATTGTTTTTTATGAATAATGAGCATAAATATAAAATAGTAATTAATCAGGATAAATCAATCACAATAAATAAGTCTTACTACCATGCATAACCGATTTAACTTTTCTCACTTTGGCTTAATTAACTGCAAATTTTAATATAGCACAATACGTGCCTTTTTTGTTTGTAACACAAATTATTGCATTTAGATGGATTTCTGTGAAAAAATTTATAAAAAAAAATTTTTTTGTACAACCTACTGATAAAAAAGTCAAAACCTTAAATTTTTTTATCATCATGGCAATTTCGAAAGAACACAGTATATAAAAAAAAACAGCTTTATTGCATCGAAAATAACTACAATTTTATATGCAAGCTGTTCTTAGCTTCTTGGTAGGCGATAGATGGTTGAAAACGACATCATGGGCTATTTTATGAGCTGTTTTTGTTTCTGAAAATTTCTGTTTTGGGTTTTAAACTACGGTCTCTGCAAGCGCTTGGATGGGCGAGTTGTGATGATGCACACGGCACTTTTTGAATGCCCCGGGACTTGCAGTGCGTGATACCGAGGTTGACCAATTGTTCGTGAGTAACTTTTAAGTTTTAAATCTTCATTTGAAGAATTTCGTTTTCAGTTAAAAACCCAATTTTCTGTTGACACTAAATATTCAATTAGTTTTGTTTAAGTTACGCTTAGTTTACAGACTATGGTCCTAAGTTCAAACATTATTTTATTTTTGTTATTAAGGTTACCAATAAGCAACATTCCCATATTATGGTTTGTCGAACATCTTTTTTAAACCCAAAGTAAACAATTACGTTAGGTAAAAATACCAGACAGTAACTTGCAGTATTCCTTTTAAATGAATTATTTTTGTTTTAAATAAAAAGCCTTAAATGTTGTGGAAATATTGCCTCTCTTCCACTTTAAAATTTATTTTTCTTGTTGAATTTTGTAAAGTAATATAAGTTATGATTGTTTGAATTTGTCATCCTAACTAAAATCTCCTTTCTCTAATTGTAAAGCAGTTGGCAAGATATATTCGCAAGCCCATCCCCTCCCAAAAAAAAAAAACGAAAAAAAAATTAAAGGATAATTTTTTTTTTAGTAGGATGTCGCTATATTTACTTATGGCTAGAGTACAACCTTTAATCTCCACAATACTCTACGTCAACTTAAACAAGAGACTAACTAAGATGTTATTTGATGAAACCAAACTGGCAGTTGATAGTACCGTAAGCATCTTGAATTGCAGAAAGCAGCACACCAATCTTAAATTAAGAGCTTCTAGATTGAAGAGAAAACAAAATTTTCCCGAGCAAAATTGCTCCACTAACGCTTATCACAATCGACCGATTCAGATCGCACAAGGTTATCGCGATGGACCAATTCAGATCGCACACTACGGCTTTACGAGTCAATCATCTCAGCTAACCTATCTACGAAACAAATATCTAGAACAGTAACACTTAAAATTCTGGAATTATTAAAATATTGAAATAGAAAAACCCTCCTTTTTATACTAAGGAAAAGCTCCCAAATATCCCAGGAAAATCGTTACTACGTCACAATAGAAAATAAACAAGCTTACGATAACAAAGTTGCAACATAATTATGACATCCCAAAATTCAAGTCCAAATATAGCAATTAAAAATTCGTATACAACCAAGTAACCCAGTGACTGTATAAGATTGTTGAACAAACAGGAAAAGAATTATCTCGAAAATTCCAACTCAAAAAGGCGGCAAAACTCGTAAAGCAGTCACGGCTAAGTTTAGACTGATTCAAAATTATTATATGTGACATAGGGTGAAGTGCAATACTTCAGCCTGCAGTACAATATAACTGTTTTTTTTAGTCTCAGCCAAGATAATTGTCTTGTAATTATCATTGAACCAATAGCGAAACTTTTCGAAGACGATGGGGTAAGACCGGATTTTATGTTGACTTTCGACTACGCGCTCGACATAGACAAAAGAATAAAGGAAGCAATGAAAAGTTTTGAAGTTCCATTCGTTCAGATGTTTGTCGAAGATCTCCAAGAAAGATTTGATTTCGTTGTTGACAATATTTTGAAACGCTGGCCGGACTTAAAACGTGGTGACATGACTCCTATCCCGGATGAAGAGAAACCGAAGGCCATCAATGTAAAACATCCAAACAATGGTCTTTAAATAAGATTAGCAAAAATTATATGTGTATTTTTGGGAGTAAACTTTTTTCAGATATTGATTTTGAAAAAAATGACGTTACAAGCTATTTTTGATAAAAAAAATAAAGTTTGTGGAAAATAACTCAAAATGTGGGTGTGCCCACATTTTGCTCTTTTACTCGCCTCGAAAATAGCCTCATACTCACTTTTATGCTCACTATGAACAGTTTAATGTTTGGTTACAGTTGTTAGCAAATCGACGCAATGCCAACTTTCAATTACTGTTAAAATCTTTTTTTAATGATATAATTTATCATAAAAAAAGCATGACATGGAGGTGGTGAGCTTAATTTTGCCTCCCTTTTTGGTTTATGATAAGGTTAAGCCCAATGTTTTATAAAAAAAAAGCTTGAATGTTCAATTTCATTTTAACCCTTTGTTTGTTTGATGTCGTTGTTTCTGTTTGCAGTTGCACAAAGTATGCGCCCAATTCTTATTGCTTTTTAATTCTATACGAGAGTATTTATATTAAGTATTGACTAATTATTATTATTGTTATCAATAAAAATATGGAAAAATCAAAACAGCATTCTAAATTTAAGAGATTCTAGAGATCACTAAAAATTATCAAAACTTGGTACTTTGCACTATTTGAAACTTCAATATTATTCTAGAATTTTTTTTTCCGTTGGGCTGTGGAATGAAATTTGGGTTAGTATCACATTAAAATTAGCCAGTTTTAGCTTTATATAACAGCTAAACGCTAGCTTTATGAAAAAATTTTTAACACTTAAGATTTTTTGTATCTTATTTCAAGTTAAGTAAGTTAAGTATAACGGTAATGCACCAAAAGTGAACGGCAATTGTTAAAAGTTTAATCCAATAATCTTAAGTAAATCTTACAAGTTTTTTACAAAGGCGACGACTTTAGCCGCCTTTGAAAAACGCTAACCTTTCGTAATATAGCTCTGTAGTGCGTTACAGGAAGTTCTCAAGATGATTTGAAAACAAGAAAAATCACACAAATAATGTCAAGTTCAAACTGTTAATTTGCAAATTAACTCTTCGAACTACTGCAGACGTTATTTTATAAATCGTATGTCTTATTCGACCCTACCGGTAACTTTTTGGGGGTAAAATTCTAATTGAAATAAAAGAAAGTTTATTGTTATTTACGCAACAGCAAAAACTATTTCAAAATATAAAAGACACAAAAAAAATTAAAATTTTATAGTCGTAACATTACATCTAAAAGCTTTGAAAATGCTAAAAGCACAAAATTAATCGCAGTCTTTAATAGCCTATTAGCTTTTTGAAACTAATATTTTACTGTAATTTTTGAATTGTGTGTCTGTCAACCCGACATACTGTTGTTTTTGTAAAATTAGATACAACATACACTAAAGTAAAATGGGCTTTACAGTTTTTTTGCGTATCAAGAACTTTTTTCAAACTCTGATATCCACTAAAAGCGGCTTCTGTTTTTTTTGACATTAATATCGCTATTAAAACAATATTTTTCTAAGTTACAATATATCATTTCAAATTATAATGTAGGGTTTGACGTTACCATCAAAAGAATACTCTACAGTATGGAAAATCCACAGCAAAATAAATATCATTAGACAAGAAATAGAAAACCTCATACAGCCTGTTTCACCCTTGCAGAATCCTAGGAGCAGACTGAGTTGTAAAACGGGCCGGGCTTTTTGAGTCGGATTCAGGCCGAGTTCTGGCTTAAGATAGGCAATATGTCGAGCTTAAGTCGGGCTTGATGTACGTTCGTACTTGATCTGTGTTTTTGTCTTTTAGATCTATAAAAGCGTTAATTAAAATGTAATTCTGATTGTAATTGCATTTTATTTACCAAGTTGCCTTGGCCAGGAGGCAGCGAAGGGAACTTTTGGTCTTCCGATTGAGTCAAGCTGCCACTTGCCCACCTGTCTACCACACACGGTGGAGGCTTCACACTGTTCCTTTAACTGCTGAATGTCAAGCAGGGAAGCTCTGAATACCAATTTTCATAGTCTTTGGCTTGACTCGATTGGGATTGAACCCAGGTCTACCGTTTCAGAAGCAGACACTGAATGAATTAAAACAACTTTGTTGAACTGAATAATCACTTCGTTTAAACATTAATGCGATTATTATTAAACAATATTATTATTGAAGCACAATTTATCAGCAACGAGTACGTTGATTACGAACAATAACCGAACACATTTTTAGATTTAACCTAATTTTCTTGTTTTTCGGGCCTGGTTTTGGCTTCAAATCCCTTTTCAGGTTTGAGCCGGGTTTGGGCTTACGTTTTTGGTTTCGAAACGGTTCTGCCTCGTACTTGTTGGCCCGTTTACAGTAGTTATCTTATTCAATTCCATTTGAATTCTATTCCATTTTGTTTTAATAGAATTAGCCACTGAGAGTTATATGAGGATGAAACAGGCTGTAGAGGTTATTTGAGTAAGATGATCTCTGAGAATCTCGTGAGGATGGAATAAGCTGTATAAGAGACTAAGAGTTTCCTATTTCTTGAATGCTGTATTTAAGTCATTTCAAATAGTTGCAGGTCAATATTTCATAAAACTAAATTCACCACTACATAATCTCTGTTTACTTTTGTTATTGTGCAATAGTAGTATTAAATCTCCTCACCGTAGCAAGAATAACGTATTTCAACCACAGCACAACTTGAAAAACCGAATCCAGCATTTTGAAAAAATTTTGGTTGAGAAATAACTTTTAAATTTTTTTGAAAAGTAATTATTCTATAACGATAGCCATTGGCTATAGCTATAAATTTCCCCCTAAAGAATTCAAACTTTGTGAACTCGATTATTTGCTTCCTGTTGAATTCAAGTCTCGAGTCTGAAAAATTGTGACCTCCAAAATCTATAAAAACGACGGCCGAGAGAATGCATGGTGACAAAAAAAATCTATTAGATCTACTGTCGATTCGAACAAAACCACAAACACTTTCGCCATTCTTGGAACATTCCGTTTGATCTGACATATTACTCAGACCAGCACTAGAAATTTTAGTTGCGTGAAGACATTTTACGGAATTTGAAAAAATAGCTCAGGTTTTGAAATCAAATTTTAGGATTCAAGGGGCTAATCAGTAAAATTCCGAAAAAATATTAGAATAACTAAACCAGAAGTTCGTTGCTTATCATGGTGTAATTAAACTGTCTGGAAGCTACTTTTTTGCTATATTAGCGTTGTCCAAGGCCCGTTGCAGTTAGCGTTTTTATGCGAATAATCTTTATATAGCGGTGGTTAGAGTATTGCAGTTGCCCCGACCTTTTTGTACTTTTTCTACCTTCTTTAAAATAAGATGTTGCTAAAGAAAATCAAGAATACAAAACTTGAGAAAAAAAATTGAGGTTTCGGAGGTGCGCAGAGACCTTTTTACCCAAGATTTGGTTTTCGTCTGAATTTAGGCCGCTATGGATGGTTTATGTAAAATCTGTGTGATTAATCAGTCATTGCAAAATTGTACATTTAGTTTTGGTCTTAAACATTTAAACAAGCTTCGCTTCAACTTATAAAACTGTTTACATTTATGTTTTTTGTTTATTTGTTTCATACATAGTGTCAAAATTGATCACATTTTTATGCTGGGAAGCTATATTAGAAACTATGTTTGAGTTGGACCAATTTATTTTGACTGGCTGCGTAAAACTGAGAGCAACTGAGCCTACAGAGTTACTTTCTTACAAAATGATGATGCGGACTATACTGTAATCCTAGTTCTTGAAATTTATTTAGCTGCTGCCCTAACTTACTGTGACTATTAACAGTTACAGCACCAGATTACTCAAACACATTTGTTATGTTTTGCTGAGTAAAATACGGGATTTAGTACAATCTACAAAGTATAAGCTCTACAAAACATAAAAATTAGTATATCTGCGAGTAAAACTATAACTAGATCTGTGGATTCTCGCAGTTGGCTGCTTGAAACTATTTCTAGACTTATGACCAGGGTGTTGGAGCAGGGCAAATTTTGAAGATGCTCCAGCTCCTGCTCCGGAGCTCTTTGCTATTCTGTCATTGCTCCGGCTCCCACTCCGTAGCTGACTAAAAAGAGCAGCTCCGCTCCGGCTCCAACTCCGGGATTATTCAGACTGGTACAGTGTTTTAGCTTTATGTTGTCATTATAGCCCACCCACATTTTCATTAATTAAAATAAATTTCAAAATAAACTTTGCTCAAAAACACAACCAAAACATAAGCGTAACCAGGATTTCTGATTGGCGGGGAACCATAAATCACATGTAATGTCGTCATGAGAAGTTTTCTAAAGAAACTTTTTGTGGGACAAAGATATCGTAGAATGGATAATGACCAGTAGCCGTTGTATGATTTAGCAAAGTTAACGATCAAAATGTATCAATTGGGAGATGTGTTAAGCAAACTAGTGTAACTCAAGCGTATCACAGATGGGGTTTGCCCACAGACAGGCTTCGCCACCAGTAACTAGGCAATTTTTTGGAAAAACAAGCTAGTTTAATGCCATTGGATCAGATTCCGCATGTGTTCAGAGCCATTTGAAAGAACTAAATCTAAACGTTGGAAAGCCAATTCAAAAAACTAAATTGTTCAATCCTTCATTTACTTACAATTTAAGTCCAAAACACGTTCAAAAATCTTGCACTTTAGGGTTAAATTTTGTAAGTGATTTGGCCCAGGTAAGGGGAAGTAAGGTACATTGCATCTTGCAATATTTTAGCAGTAAATAATAAAATAATCCACTCAACGATATTTTTTAGAGATTTTTGTTTTGTCATGTCATGAAAATAACCAGTTGTATAAGTACATATACGGCCAGGGGGCGAAGGCAACCTCAATTTAAATTCAATAATTTAATCAATGAGCATTTCTCTCAGCTAATTTTTTATAAAGTATATTGTCGCGTAAAAACTGGCAAGGTAGAGGTGAATTGTAATTGAAAAATATTACAATACATGCTTACGCTTACTAACCATGTTATTGACCGGACCGAGCCGAATTTACATTGCTCAGAGCCCCTGGCACTTTGGAGATTTTCGCAAATTTTTTTTTTACCAAGTATAGGCGAAGGCCAAAAAAAAGTCTTACCATTTGAGCACGGGGCCTCTGGCGCTATGCCATATGGTAAATCCGCCTCTGGTTATTGCATAACCTTTATAGAAATGTTAGATGAAGGCCTGAGTAACCAACCTTTAAGACAAAACTCTTAACTTTACCCGGGTTACACATACAAATTGATTGGCAAAAATTGAATTAAGGGGGCCTGTGCCCCCAGGTCGTCAATATTATTGATAATCGATGTTGTACGTGCGTATGTTGTACACGGAAAATGCTAAAGGAAACTGACACTGAAGAAACAATTACGCTTTTTCGTCACATTTTTATCGTTGGTGGCATTTCTATTGAGGGAATGGGGGAGCCGGGCCCCATGGCTACGCCTATGAACCAAAACACGCTGAGCACAATTTAATGACATGTGGGAACTAAGCAGTAGCTAATACTAGAGAAAGCAGTAAATACATAATACAAGAGTTAAATGCAGCACTTTTAAGCATAAAGGAAAAGTTGTTTTTTTTACAAATGACCCATCCATTTAGGACAAAAAAATCTTTTGATCGCAATAGCTTTTGATAAGAGAACAGCAACCAATCTTATTAGATGCAACAACGGCCTACTACAAGGTGGGCCAAAAAAATGTTACCACTTTTTATATTCTTACCATTTTCAAAATTACTAAGACTTTTTGTTTCATATTCCTGCTCTTAGGAGAAAGCAGGGAGTCAATATGAATAACGTCATTTACCAGCAAGATGGTGCTCCTCCACATTGCTCAAATGTCTCACTGGATTTCCTCAACGAGTACTTTCCTGGAGATGGACTCATCTCACGGCGCACGAACAACCCATGGCCTGCCTACTCTCCTGATCTTTCTCCCGCAGACTACTTCCTATGGGGGTACCTGAAGGAGAGGGTGTACTACAACAACCCACAGACCATTGAAGCCTTGAAGACCCACATCTGTCAGGAAATTCGAAGAATACCTCTTGAGATGTGCGGCAATGTCATCACAAACTTCAATGTGCGTGTTGCAGCTGTACTCCACAGAAGAGGAGCTTGGATTGAACATGTTATCAATTATTGAACTGTGTAAGAAACAAGAGACAAAGTGAAAAGACTTTGTTATCAAATTTTAATTGGATATTTTTGTTAAACATCTGTGAAAAAAAATTTCGTATAAATGTTCATTTTTAAAATTTGTGTATGGATTAAAAGTAGTAACATTTTTTTGGCCCACCCAGTATAACACAGGCCTAGTCAACATACAATGCCATTGTGGAAGCTGAGGGCTTATTGGGATGTCATTTTTCAATTGTCTACAATGGATTTGCTAATGCGACAGTGCATAGTTTACGGTTACAATGACATACATCGGTGCGATTCTGTCTCTGCACGGCGTTAAAACGTTGAAGACAATAAAAACGATTTCAAGGTGGTTTATACGAGCGATATTGCTGCTTTGTGAAAGCTTTACGATAAAAGCGACGACTTCGAAGATGTAGCTAACACGATTACCAACACAACAGCTGATTTTTATCTTATTTAGCGAAGAAGAAAAATCATCAACGTAAATAGAAAATAGGCATGGTCTCGGAATACTACCTTGACGAACACCGTTTGTGCATTAAAGGGTACTGAAAGCAGCTATCCCATCGTACTTGCATGCATTAATATCTATACCAAAACGGCAATATTCTTATAAAACATCTAGGACATTCTCGAGCTATCAATTTATCAAATATACGATGATTGTCTATCGAAAGTCTTACTAGCGTCCAGAACAGCTGCAAAAACAAACGTGTTATGACTTGTGTAGGAATCAATCACGTAGGAATGAATGACTGTACAACAAATCCTGCTTTTATTATCGTACTACATACAATATGTTCAAAACTGCTCAAAATTGCAAATATATAAAAGACGAACTACCGCACAAGCGTTTGTGCGTCTCAAAACGAAATTCTCTAGTCGTACTTTAAAATATCAACTAAGTTTTAAAAGTTTTTGCTTGGGTTCTCTGTAAGAACGAGGAGAATAAAGACAAGAATGATTATTGAAGCATATGTTACATAAAATTATACAATGACGTTGCGAAATATTAAAATTATAAAAATCGGAGACAGTTTGACAAATACGGCATAAAGATGTTCTGCACGTTAGCTTTAGTAAATCGTGGAAAATAATGTAGCAAAAAAACACCAATTGACAGACACAATCTCCTGGTATTTTCAAGCCCCCACGATTTAAATTGTTTAAGTAAGAACCGTGTTGCAAATATATACTGCACGTGTCATTATCATCATCTGCATGTCGTACGACGTACCCTGAAACGTAAACCAGCACCATTTTACGACAGATGGTAACTGCTTTTCAAGCAACGGCAAGTTTTCAATGAACTCACACAAATTTTCGGTTGGAATGAAAGAGCATTTGACACATTGGTAGCCAAGGCCTACCTCGTCATTATTGTAGTAGAAACCAGAATTTTGATTTCAGCATAATTTGGTTTTTCTGATTTCATTTTTGCTCTGCGCCTGTTGTACAGCAATGAAGTAGGAGCCCTCAGAACCTTGTCGTAACACACTAAACTCCTTCTCCAAGGGAACCGTGGTGAAGTGACCCAAAGCAACATAATCAAAATTTTGACTGAGAAGAAATAACGATAAATCATGTAGTCCATCGCATGTGTGAGCCAAATTGAAAGAAGTGTCTTTTGTCAGAGACTTCACTCGACTTTACTGCTTGACAAACAACTCAATCGCTCATGTTCGACAAACTTCAATGTATCCTTGAATTCAATCAATGTAAAACGTATCAAACCCATAAAATACTTAGGAATGTATATTGACGAAAACCTAAATTGGTCTTGTCACATTCAACATCTTTCGTTAGCACGTTATTTTTAGACTGGAAACCTCTGTGTATGTTATATTACTCGCTCATGTACAGCCGTATTTAATAAGCTATAGTTACATGGGGTATGGCAAACAAAACAGTTATGCAAGAATTCAATGTGAATTTAAATAATATAGTTCGTACAATAACGTATAGTAGCAAATGTTGTCAGGTGACTTCTTTAAACAAAACCTTAAATTTTTTGAAATTAGATGACATTTATCTACTTGAACTAGCCAAATTCATGTATCACCTTCATCACAATAAATTCAAAACTGCTCTCAACGACTGTTTTGTTGATGTCACCAGTCACAATACTAGAACAAAACATAACTTAGTATATTTTGAACCTCGCGTTGAAACGTCAGCAGGGAAAAGTCTCTGACGTATAGAGAGGAATTGAATTTTAGAAAAAAATTGAACCTGATGTAAAATAACTTTCTTGGTTATCATTCAAAAAAAAAAATGAAACAAAAAGCTATCCAAAGCTATATATTATTTTGGCCTTCTTTGCTCCATATTCTGGAAATCCATCATTAAACTGTGTAATATTGTGTATTAATTTTCTCTTTCGGTAATACCAGTTGAACAAAACAATTGTCTGTTTCTTTTTAATTTGATGTTTTTTTTCTTCTCTAAGTTTTCACGCTGTCAAGCAACAAGTCAGGAAGAACCTTGGATTGAAAAACTTTAGGGTTCGTCGGTGCTTCCTGGCATGAACAAACTTACCGTAATTTTGTTTTATGTGTGTTTGTTTTGTATGTGTTTGCATTGCTCAGGCGAAGAAACTGTTATCTATCTAAATTATATTGATTCATCAAGTTTTAGGTCGTCCAACTGTTTTTTTCCCATTTGCTTTGGCAAGTAAAACTTGTTTGGAAGTTTTTCCTGAGGCATTCTGCTTATATGGCCAAATCATCTGAGCTGAGATCTTTCAATCAGGAGAAGTAGCGGCTACAGAGATTTTCGAATCTCGAAGATGTGCACCTTGCCTATAATGTAACTCCTAAATTTTTTATAGAAACCTAATTTTGGACACTTGTTCTTGCGATCACACTCTTTCAGTCATTACCAAATTTTCATGACCACACAGTAGGTGATAATGGGGGCTAAGACTGTTTTAAAAGTACAGAAAATTGAGAACTTTGCCTTTGATGACAATTCTCCTTTCACAACAACGGAACAGTGCAGCTTCTGATTATTGCACTTGCCTTGTCGATTCGGATATCCAGTTCTTTGTCTTGCCTTCCGTCACTTGTAAAAGCAACCGAAAGATACTAGAACTTCTATGCCGGTGTCTGCTTCAGTACCGCTCTATTCACTTGCAGAAAGCATTGATTAAGGTTTCTTAAAGCATGAAGTACATCAGTTTTGACCGGGCTTATTTTTATTCCGGCAGTGTCACAATCAGCTGCAAAGCTACAGTATCTAATGCGCTCTGGATGCCAGATTCTGTGGAAGCAGACTCAAACCATCAGCAAATAGCAGGCAACTGATTTTGCAATTTCCTATCATGGCACACTCATCAGCTTGGCTGCATTTGTCGATCTAGTTCATGTAAACAAGGAAGAAGAGAGGAAAAAACGCACCCTTGCCGTAGTTCAATGCTAACATGGAAACCTTTGATTGCTTGCCATTTATCCAACCACAAAATTCCAGTCGGCACCATACAATAAATGACTTAATGGCATATAACAACTAACCATCTAAGCTGCTACCTTGCAGAACTCTCCAAAGTTAGAAAAGCGATCAAATACTTTTTAGAGATCGGTAGAGCATGTAAAAAGATCTTTGCTATATTTCCAAGATTTCTCAAACATTGAAAAAAAAATTGAACAAAACAATGATAATTTCTGGTCATCAAACAAACGCCGAAACATTGTTCAAAAATGAAGAAGAAAAACATTTTGGCATAGCATGAATTCTGATTGAAAAACCAGTGTCGATAATAATAGCAATGCTTTTTTTAACACAGCTGTCTACAATAAAAGACTGACATTGAAAAAATAACAATCATGAGCATTTTTCAGTTTAAAATTAGAGACAAATATTGAATTAATCATTAAATTAGAAAAATATGCAATAATCGGCTGTTAATTAAGCTTGTGACATTAGGCCTACAATGCAGCTTTTGATAAACTTTAATTTAAGAAGTTCTTTAAACAACAACTTTAAAAACAGTAGAACTGATCAAAAGTGATCACAGGCTCGACTTATAGCCAAAAACATTTAAAACGAAAAAAACATTTTTTTGAAATTGCCAAAATTTTGATGTCACTGTACTACTGCAAAGCATTGACAAATTTTTACGAAACTTGACCAAAGGTTTTTGGTACGAAGCCTCCAACGTGAGCTAAGGTAGAAGTGGCCACAACAACATTTTCAAATTTATGGGGCGGCTGCAACACCCTAGTGGTGGTCTGTAAAGTGTTCTGATATATAAGTCAACAGCAGTTAATCAAAACACATTTGCAGAAACAGAGTTCAAAAATTATTGTGGTTATCAGAAAATTTATAATTTTAGTTAATGTTTAAAGACAAAAATCAATAATAACTTTAATAGTTCTTACTAGAGGCCGAATTCTTGCATAAATCAGCTTTACATACCAGTTTCAAAAACTTAATATGCAGGTCGAATTGGGCCCACTTTCGGTACAAAAAAATTAGAATAAAACGTTGAAATCAAAATCGATACCAAAAGTTTGCTTGTAAGCAGTACTTGAATTGTAAAATTTTGCATTGGGAAACGCTTTTGCAGCCTTGAGCAAACGCATTTGGCATGCGAAAGTACTTAAGTGAAGATTACGCAATTCCGTCGCCAAAATTGAATGAACACAAAAAAAGAAAAGGTCTTCGCCAAAATTTGATGTGTTTTTTCTCCAAAATTAGGTGAAGACCAAAAAAAAAAAAAAAAGTTCTTAGCCAAAAATTGAAGCGGATTTCGCCAAAATTAGGTGAAGAATTAGGTCTCTTTCGTCTAATCATCCAGCGTTCAAGTCTTGATGGAGGTACCCCTAAATCTCGAAGGGGGGACGCGTCTCCCCGCGTCCCCCCTACAATTTAAGTACTGCTTGTAAGTATAGTTGTTCACCTTTGCCGTTTTGGTTAAAACCCGGATAAAACTCAATTTAAAACACTATCAATGATTTCGCAACTTCTTTCTATAGAAATGTTATTAAACAGTGCAACAAATAAAAAAAATAATTAGATTGAAATTCATTTCCTTTCTCCCCAAACAAATATCCAGATCCCCAATTCTGAGTACAAAAATATCAGAAAAAATAAAAATACTACAAAAAATGCATGCTATTATTTTTATTTTGGCACGTGATCATAAAACGATAAAATGCAAATAGATCAGCAAAACATATGCACACTAGGGTGTGGCTGGTGCCCCGTAAAAATTGAAAACATGATGAATCGTAAAGTACTTTTGATATATGGTAACATGTTGGCTAAAAACTCCAAATATGAATTTTTGAGGCAATCGGACATTATTTAGGTGTTCCGCTTTTTGTTTCCATGGTTACGGGCCCATCGCAACAGTCAAATTTTGTAACTTGCTAACTGCTCATGCTAGAAAGTCGGTTGATGGCTCAAAAGATTCAGAAACTACAAGTTTCTACCTAACTTACAGAGGAACTATATGGCTAACTAGTCTAGTTTTTGAGATAATGCCGATTATATGCTTTTGTGCTTGTATTCATACGTGAATTGATAGGTAGCTTACTGTATACTGATATGGAGTGAAAAAATGAATGAACCACCCCATGAATTGCACCACATGTCTCCCATGATAGTATAACCATTAAAATAGTAGCTATAAGCTAATAGTCAATCCTGCTAATTTTGCAATACTTTGTTAGTTCTAGGCTAAGCCCCTACTACCACTTAGACTTTTTTTAGAAACTGTAAAGGTTTCGAAAACATCACAACCATTGCTCTAACATGTAATAGAGGGAAAAATCTTTACTGGAGTTCTAACAAAGAGCTGGTTGTGATAAAAAATGTTCTACTAATGTTACTGCTTTTTTCAGATATTTCTGTTACCTGATAAGACTAGCTTAAATTTAGCTTAATTCATTTTGGAATTAACATTATCATTGTTAAACCAAAATAAAGGTATAAAAATGTCTAAAAGGCTTACCGATTCTCGTTTGTTCTTACTGGGCTCTGTTCCGACTCATGAGGACAAACTTATCCCAATCAACAAGCTTCCAACCAACAAGCAAGTGCTACTTTCATCTATTGCACGCAAAGAAGAAGAATATACCACAAATAAAACTAAAAAATCCATGTTCAAAGCTGCTATGTTGACTGTAACTGAATCTATTTTGCCAATTTATAAAAGGGCCAGAATTCCAACAAAAACTGATAAAAAGCTATCTCAAGACATTATCTCTAATTATAACCAGATGCAAAACATTATGAAAATTAAGAAAGCAAACAGAGACTTCGGAAAGGCAAAAGAAAATATTGAATTGTTCAAAAAAAAATTAAAAGAAACCATGGTGTGTTGGCCTAAAGATGTATGGACTAAAATAGAAAATGAAGAAGATAAAGCATTTCTGATGTCTATGCAATCAGATCGTATTGCAACAATGGTTGGTAGAGATATGAAAACTTACAATTTAGAAAACAGAAAAAGAAAACGAAAAGAAGCTGAATCAAAGTTAATACTTTCTGAAAAAGAAAGAAGAGATGAAAATGCAGTTGCTGTTCTTGAAGATAGCAATTCCGATGATTCAAGTTTATCACATTTATCAATTGAAGAAACTTCAGACATCCCAACACAAAAACACAAACGTTTAAAGAAAACAGTTATTGATATTTGGCTATAATGCATACTAGATTACTAGTACTGCAGCTACTGTTGTATTTCGACGGGTAACTTTAAATTTTTTTGCAGGTGATAATTTGTTCATTCCTCATGACATTCTGAAACCACCTGAAGTTGCTGCATGTGCTGTGCGAAATCAAATTACTCCCACGGCATTATCAGCAGTTGCTAAAGCTTTTATTTCAACATGTGATGGTGACATTAACAAATTCAATTTGGAGCATTCTCAAGCACACAGGTAAGTGCTTTATTGCTGTTTTCGATCATACAAAATTATTAACAGCTTTTTATTTTTAGATACAGAAATCAAACAGCTGCTGAAATTGCATTTGAAATACAGCAATCATGGAAACCACCTCCAATATGATCTCTGCACTGGGATGGAAAAATGGTTAATTCCCTGAGCTCGAAGTACGCACAAACTGAACGACTTCCAATCTTGGTTTCAGGTGAGAATGATTTTGTTTTTCTACAATTAGAACGAAATTACATCACATTACATTTATTCTGTTGTTTATTTTTCAGGGATCAATGGCATCAAGCTACTTGGAGCACCTGAATTGCCTAAAGATAATGCAACAAGGTTCGGCCCCAAAGTTGCCCAATTATCTTACGATTTCCTTATTCAGTGGGATTGTGTGGAAAATGTTAAAGCAATGGTGTTTGACACAACATCAGCTAATACTGGCCATTTATCTGCTGCATGCATTTCCATTCAGGAAAAGTTGGGTCGACAACTACTATGGTGTCCTTGTCGACACCACATTGGAGAAATAATTATTTCTACAGTATGGAAAGCACTCAATATCGAGCTATCAAAGAGTCCTGAAGTATCCATCTTTTCAAGGTTTAAGTCTTCATTTCATTTGCTCTCTACCAATCAAGATCAACAAGATTTTTGTAAATTTACTGAACATGATGAAAGGATTCCAGGAGTTATTGAATTTTGCCAGCAAATGCTAGAACAAGATTTTTGTAGGGATGATTACAAAGAGCTTTTAAAGCTGGTTTTGCTGTATTTGACTGGACAAAGTTTAACAACTTTCAACGTTCTTCCACCAGGTGCTATCCACAATGCCAGATGGATGGCGAAGATCATAACATCCTTGAAACTATTGCTATTCGAAGATAAAATCAAATCGGAGCTCCCAAAAGGACAAATTTTTCGAAATGCACAACAACGAAATAAAATATTTCAGTTTGTTTCTTTTGTAATGTTTACTTATTTGCCCTATTGGTACACTGCAAACAGCTCTCTTGATTCTCCCAGCAATGACTTGAAATTTTGGAACAACAATAAAAATCACAATAATAGCATCACTAAAAATGCAGCTTTAAACGCCTTCAAAAATCACACGTGGTACCTCACTGAAGAGCTAATACTTCTCTCATTATTCAGTTCGAATACAGCAAAGTTGGAAAAGCAAGAAATTGTGAAACACCTGCAGGACCAAAATCTCTCACAAGTATTCCAAAACAGGCATGGCAATGGTCACGGTAAACCTGTACTACCAAAAATTTCGGCAAAAGCTAAACTGAGCGATTTTGTTGGACCCTCTTCCTGGCATTTTTTTGAACACCTGGATGTAGATACTAGCTTCCTTAGTGAATCACCATCTGATTGGGAGTTCAATGAGGCCTACAATGAAGCAAGAACAAAAGTAAAACATCTTGATGTAGTAAATGATCCGGCAGAAAGAGGAGTTAAACTTATCCAAGACTTCCTCCACACAGCAAAAAATGAAAACACATACCAAAATGTTCTTCAAGTTGTGGAACATCACAGAAAACAAAATCCCAATCAAAGAAAGAAAAATAAAAGTTAAACTGTTTCAAAAATCCACATTTTAGTGCTCATTTCAATTTTATGTAGAAATGCTTTGACTTTGATTTTGTTTAATTTGAACTTGAAATAAATAATATTTTCATAAAACGTTTTTCTGGTGTAACTCAAAAACTAGACTAGTTAGCCATATAGTTTCTCTGTAAGTTAGGTAGAAACTTGTAGTTTCTGAATCTTTTGAGCCATCAACCGACTTTCTAGCATGAGCAGTAAGCAAGTTACAAAATTTGACTGTTGCGATGGGCCCGTAACCATGGAAACGAAAAGCGGAACACCTAAATAATGTCCGATTGCCTCAAAAATTCATATTTGGAGTTTTTAGCCAACATGTTACCATATATCAAAAGTACTCTTGATTTTGAAAAAGTCGGGGCACCCGCCACACCCTAATGCACACATAAAACTTTATTCATTATATGCAAAATAAGAACCTGGTACCGTTGTGCAAAAAAAATTGCCGGCCCAAACAAAATTACAATAGCATAACGCAGTGTACAAATTTTACAAGAACGTTTACCAATGTTTTTGATAGTGTATACAGTATTTGGGGGCTTTTTGTGGGTAGAAGCCTATCAACAATAATTAGGCGTGCAGCTTTAGAATTACGCAATTGGTGTGAGGTAATTTGAGCGTTCTGAAGGCGAAAGTTTTATCTTCCAGTTGCACGAGGTCTTGGAAGAACATTTCACATTCAAAATTCTTGTCTTTTGACTTAAAAATAATACAATATTTTAGGATTTTTGATTAAAATTATAACGTCGCGAGCATTGTTAACTGCTTAGCAATTTTAATTTTCTAGCTTCCTTAGCAGTAAATATTATGCTGGATCAAAGCGGAAATCTGATTGTTGTAAAATTATTTGAAATTTCACTGTGTTACAGTAAAAGCAGTATAAATTGTTATTATTTAGGATAGCAAAAATGATTAACGAGAATTTAAAAACGAAAACATTCAGTCGCATCTTTATTTCTTTACACTTGTAAAAATACTTCGAGTAATGAAAAAAATTTCAAGATTACGATATGGAATTTTTGTGAGTGGACCCTATTTTACACGGGGTATTTGACCATCGTGTTTTACATTGGGGAGGGGTAAAAATTTTCCTATTTAACTTTTAAACCAAACGTCATGGTGACACAAAATTTGGCATGCGGGTTGGTATTTCCTAAAATTTGTTAGAAAAATTGGTTTTGGGTTAATGACGTCATCATTGTGATGTCACGCCCATATATTTTAGAAATGACGTCATCGCGGTTAAAATTTTGAACATAAGTTTGTGTTTTGATAATGAAACATGAAATGCCTTAAGTCAAGTTAGTTACTTCACAAAAACGTCTTGTGACATCATTTAAGTTGAGTATTGGCCAAAAAATGCTCAGATTTTGGAAAGTGACTTCGAAAACTCTCAAGAATTGGAAAACTTCCTGTTATCTTAGCAGCTTTAAATTTTCATGAGTGATTTGTAATATATTTTGACTCAAAATCACATCGAATTAAAACAAAAATCTTATTTTTTGAAGAAATTATGTATCTCCCAAAAAAAATTAAAATAGGTTTAAAGAAACAAAATAAAGCAAAACAACCAGAGTTGTACGTTGGGTGATGCTTTTCGGGTCGCGCTCGTGTTCGGGCCGGATTCGGCTCTAAAGTTGACAAAATTTCGGGCTTAGTTCGGACTTGAGAAATGATTTTAGTCTTTTGCGAACAAAAATATAATCAAACTAATTTGGCAGCATTTCTAAATTTCTCAGACCTAACTTATCTTTCGTTTTTTTTTGGCATGATTTGGGCTTCAAATTAGTTTTCGGGTTCGGGCTGGGTTCGGGCCTGAACTAGTCGGCCTGTTTACAACTCTAAAAACAATATTATAGTACTGCATGTTAAGCCTTAGCTTATTGAACTATCGTACGTCATAACTAAAAGAAAAATTGACATTTTGTTGGTAAAAATGGTTCAAAGAGTTTTCATCAGCGGATCTCAATGTGTTGGAAAAATTACGTTATGCGGGTACTTGCAAAAACACCTTTGAATTGACAATGCAAAGCTGATCCATAACCATAACCGAGAAGTTGCACGAACACTGGCTGAAGAACACAAATTTACTGCCGTAAGCGGACATGTAGCATGAAATGAAATCTTTAATTTTGCTCGCGGTGTTACTCCAAAGCGTGTTACGAGTTTAAAGTGCTCATCTGCGCATCATTGCACCTGTAGGCTGCTTCTTTCGAAGAAATTTCGCAGCGGTGGAGAGCCGTTGGCAGCACTTTAGCCGATTTGACCGGCCCGAGATTTGAACCTCGGCCAATTAGCCAGTTGATTATATAACATCAATTATTGTTATATAATGCCTACCCTAATCTCCTGCATGTAACTTTCTGTAGAAGTGTCAAAAATATAATGTGCCTCCTTATTCGTAGTAATTACATGTTTATTTACTGAGTTGCTTTGGCTAAGAGACAACAAAGGGGCTGAAATATCTTCGAGTCAAACTGTCAGTCTGTCACCTACCCACACTTGCCTACAACACGATGTGGACAGTGCAAAGCGTTCTTCATTTGATTCCAGTGCCTCCTTGTAATTGGGTGATGCCAAAGTTGTGTTAAGTTATGAAAAAACATGTGCCAATCAAATGCGTTAATGTTATGGTATGTCATCAATCAAGAGTTAATTCGTTTATGTGTTTACGTTACAAAGTGTGCTAAGTTACAAAAATGTGCTACACATTGCTAACATTAATAGGTACTTTGATTAGCACGTTTTTTTCGAATTTGGCAATTTTGGGCTTGCAGCAACGCGCTGATATCCTCTTATCAGTCATCACTCATAGTTTCTTTTTTTCTTTTTTTTCTTGACCAAATTCTTTTAGGAAAAATGTAACACTGCACGTAATAAAAGTAAAGCAATTCAGCTCATTGTTTGTAACTGGTTGATTCTGGCACATTGCAATGTAAGTTTGAACCAGTAAGTTTTTTCTTCCAGGTAATATTATTCTGCAAAATTGTACTTTAACAATATCTACTCAGAACCATGCACGTAATGTGCAGGATAACTCAAGAGATATAAGATAATTTTTGTACTGCCCAGCACTTATCAACTGTACAATAATTAATAAATTTGATCATGGGATATATTGTTTAGGTTAATTATAAATTTTTTTGTTAAGAAATGGCTTATGGAAGAAAATTTTTACATCAGCACAATTATTTTCCGATCGGTCATATTTGATTAATTATCAAATCAGTAACTATAAATTGCTTACTAAAATATTAGATAATATACTGTATAAAAGTGGATAAAACAATGTTGTGAACTCGTCGGAAGAAATTAATCCTTTTCGCTAAAATCGGTCAGTCGACTTTACATTAACCTTCTTGATCATAAATCATTGTTTTTACATGCAAGCACTACTTCAAAGCGATTCCGTAATCATTTTTCAGAGAACAAAAGTCAGCTAAATATCTTATACGCACTGCGTTTTGTTTATTTTATTTTGTTTTTATTTCATACTTTGAGCTTTTGGAATTGCAACCATGCGATAAGCTTGGTTTGAAGAGAAAACTTATTACTTTGAAAACGTTTTGTGATGACATAAGGAGATTTTTGTTTTCACACAATATTTAACTTTAGAAAGATTTTGAGTACATGGAATTATGGAATTGACCAAACAAATTGCTGTAGATACAAAACTGTAGCTGGAAAATTAAAGCTAGAATAGGATTTGGAAGGTATAAAAGTTAAAAAAATCTAAATTGTGTTAGTTTGTTTATTTTTAGTAGAAAATACTCCATATCTGGTCAGTTCAAATACGGAGTTCATAGATTCACTGCTTGACGATCAGTACTAAATATTTTGACAATGTTAAGGACACCAAAGTGAATCAACACTACCATAAAATAGATACCAGATGGCAGCAATTTTAGAAATTTATGAGCGACATAATGTAAATCCAACTCCAAACTGTACATGGTTTGATCATATTCAAACAATTTTCTGTTTTCTGAACGACTTACATACATATTGTACATTATTCTTCAAACAAAACCTCGTGTAGAAAGCTAAAGGTCAAGTCAACTTTATGCTTGTAATTTCCTAAACAACTAGCCGTAATCCAAAACATCCTGACAGTTGTTACAGGTCCACTTGAGTTATAAACCGTTGCATGCATTTTAGACATAATTATCAAATAAATCTGGATTGTAAAGTTATCGCAAAATTTTTGTCAACATTTAGTTTCCAAAAGTTTTTTTTACTCTGCTTTATTACATTGCTTGTAATTTTGTCTATCGTAACTCGTTTGGTATCGGTATTCATGACATTTTGATTGCTTTCGTTTTTGCTCTACTAATCTTTCTGTGCAGTAAACTTTGTATAATTTATTCCAAAAAGTAACTTACTGTTTGTTTTGTCAAACAAGTAACCTTGAAAACTTTTTCAAAACTTTCATTACAGTATGTAAAACTCTTCATGATAAACAATTTGAATTTTTAAGCTTTTTTAACAGCTTTTGATTTAAGCTTTTTTGGTGGGATATTTTTTTATTCTTTTTTTTTCTTTTTTTTTTTTTCTTTTTTTAAGAAAAACATTAAAGTCATAGTTAGTTGAAATCTCTAAAAGTTTTTGGCATAACCAAGCCCCTAGATAATAAAAACTTATTTATCCAATTCGATTTGCTTTACAAGTATACAAAAAGTACAGTACAGCATATTTTGAGAAAGTTCATAATCGAAGAGAAAAGCAATCACAGGTTTGTCCGTCCAATAGCAATCAAATTTTACAATTATTGTTATAACAATAAACTTTATTTTATTTTTTCCACCAAAATAATAAGATTCTATTGTATTCTTTCAACTACAACGACAATATTTTTCATAACCACTTTGTACTACCGATGAGTTTATTTATTGATTTTGACGTTTCGCTTTCCAAACCGGGAAGCTTCTTCAGAACAATTTTCGGCAGTGCTGCCTTTGCAGTTACACAAAGATAAATAAGAAAAATTTTCTACTACATAATGCTTTGCAATAGATGCTTTTCATATTTTCTCACACTGTTAGAGAAGCAGCCTAGTTAATATTATAAATATTACTGAAATTTTTTGCACGCTGTTAGTGAAATAATTTTCAATATTATATAATGTTATTGTTCCATCACTTTAATGTTTTTGGGTACAATAGTACAACTATTGTGATGTTCGTATGTTTTCACTGTTACCTATCTTCTGCTGTTATTTTTTTCTCATTATCTTTTGGTAACTGCAAAGGCAGCACTGCCGAAAATTGTTCTGAAAAAGCTTCCCGGTTTGGGAAGCGAAACGTCAAAATCAATAAATAAACTCATCGGTAGTACGAAGTGGTTATGAATAACTATCCCGATGAACGCAACGCGTCCGTTATTTTTGACAATATTTTTTTTAGGTAAAAGAAGCAAAAATCACTGCTTTTGGCTGCTTTCAATCGTTCTGTCTTGAAATACTTAATATATTTTTCAAAATGGTTCGGAAAATTCTTTGATAAGAATTTGCAAAATAAACCCGACACATTGAAGAGTTTGCAAAAGGTTTGTGCAGTGAATATTTTGGAGTTAATTTTTCTCCAGCATTTTTTCCTTTTAAAATGACTTCATAATTTTGGAAACGGTATGCAACACAGACCTGCCTGTTATCAAATGATTTAAAATTTTTCGGAAAAAAAGGAAAATTAAAAGATAGAAGTTAATGCCTGAAGTTGGAAAGAAACAGACCAAAAAATTAGGTCTTTGCCGCAATTTTGCTTAATTTTTGTTCTAAATTTCTGTATATGAATTTTGCCCTGTTCTAAATCAACTTAAATTCCAAAGACCACTCGCGGGTCGTACTTTGGTCAAACCTGATTTAAAGTACGGTACAAACAATTTTAAAGAATATTATTGCAGCTTTTTAGATGGGAGATAGTATGAATCAAAGAGTTACAAACCTCGGATTGAATGCTTAATGTACAGATTTAATGCTTAGTCGGCAGCGTGGTCGAATGGATAAAGGCGCGTTTTTACGACCACCCTGATCGAATGATCTTGGTTCAACCCGCACCCTGGTCACGTTGTTGCGTCCTTGGATAAGACGCTTTACGATGATCATCTCTGCTTGGTGGCTTCAAACAAGCAGCAAATTCAGTGGACAAGAATTCGAAGAAATCCACAGGAACATTGGATCATCGTAACCTCCTAAGCAGGTGCGGATTCCTCCAATCAGGAAGTAGTCCTGGTAATGAAAAGTGTGCGGATCGTCCAACAAGTTAGCGTCTGACGCTGTCCGGTGACAGGAGAATAAATATGCGCTACAACAGCAACAACAACAAAATAGAGTTTTTTTAGTCTGCGGAAAAATGACTATTTTGTGTTTGTTATTGAACCAGCATTGAAATTCTTCGAAGACGATCGAGTTAGACCTGCTTTGCATTGACCTTTGATTACGCCCTTGAAATAGACAAAGGAAATAAACGAAACGATAAAAAGCTCTGGTATTCAATTCGTTCTGATCACAGTGGAGGACATTTAAGAAATATTTAATTTTGTTGTCGACTAAATTTTGAAACATTGGCCCGAATTGAAATGTGTTGACATGACTCCTATTTGCTGATGAGGATAAACCAAAAAATAGGTGCCAATCAGAATCTGCAAGTAAAAAGTAGCTTGAATTGAATGAGTGAAAGTTGAAAAACATATACAAATAGAGATTACTGTTTGCTAGTTTAAGGTCACCCCAATTTATTGCCACGTGTGGGTGGTAAACCAGAAAAGTCAGCATAATTTCATTGTTTGACCTGAAAATGGTGTTTGTATCTCTCAAGGTAATGTTGTTTGCACCGTATAAAAGTTGTTGCTTTTTGTACCGCTTCGAGTTTTGTAACGGTTGACATGTGTGAAAAGAAATAAAAGTTTGCATGGGGTTTTAATTTCACTTTGCTAATACAGTGGTTAATTTACTTGAGAAGCGCTGTGAGTGTAAAACTATTAGATTAGTTGTGAAGTTGTATCTCTTTAAATTCATATTTATTACTGAATTGTAACTGTAAATTGCACCAGAGTTTTCTGCAAGGGATTAGTAAAGTTCCTCCGTCACGCATGAGCACGCTACTGCACAATGTCAAAAACTTCATAATTAAATCAAAAATGTCCAGCACTGCCAGTGGTAAACTCAATCACATGACAGCCCCCTCACGTAGTGGCACATCTGATCACATAATAACGAACGAAAAAAGAAAGCAACAATTAGGAAACAAAAAAGAAAAGACTTTACCAGCGGATGATAATATGAATTTGGATTACACAGTTGTAGATAATATTAGCTACACTACAAATGCAATAATTGCTGTGCGGTTTTTACTTTTTGCAAATTTAAAAAGCACCGTTCAAAAATTGAATTGTGAGGTTTTTTAGCATTTTTTTGATTAGAGATGATGAAAAAGGAGCTAAATCAAACATAGTGTATATCGCTGAATAGAAAAAGTCAAGAAGCGAAACAGCAAAAGCGAATCTAATTACCAGTAAATGAAAATATAAAGTTTTGTATAATACACGCTATATTTTTTCAATTATCCTGATCGCTTAGCTTTTGAACTGCTATTATCTCTTATTACTGAATGTCCCTGTCTCTTTTAATGACCGTTTTCTGTATTGCGCGGGCAGCAGTTTTAAGATTCTTTTTCCACATTTCCTAGTATTTTATCAATTTGTAAATTTTGCATGGGTAAAGTCTTACTTTAATTATTTCTTCTAAAACCTTCAATCTACAGTATTTTAACTATTTTACTCGAGGTAGTTCAAAAGCTGCTGGTAGTTGGTGAATAAGAATCTAAAAATTGACCTGCAACACTTTCAATTATACTGTAGATGTAGAGGAATAATACGCTTTGCCTTTTAACTAAATTGTTTTCTATTTTGCAATCATACAATCAGCCAACAGAAATTTACAAAAGCACTTGCAATAGTGCGAATACCAAAGATGTTTTACTCAGAATAAATGTAACTTTAATAAAAGACAAATGCTAAAGTGCGAACAAATCAATAGCTGCAAGTTAGCAAGTGTAACTGTGAGGGATTTACAAGATCAAATATATTATTATTCGAACTAAAAACCAAATCGTCAATATGCAGTACTACTGTAGCTGTATTTCCTTAAAGTAAGCAACGACTTTACGGGGCCCAGCATTTCTTCTTTGTTCCTCCAGGGCAACACAGCTCGTTTACATTTTAGATCAGGGTTTCCCAAACTGTGTGCCGCGGAATAATGATGTGCCGCGGAACAATGATGCGCCGCGAGAAAGCTGGAGGTGTGCCGCGAGGTTTAAAAATCCAGGGCTGAGTCCAAGAAGGGCCTAACTCTAAAATTGTGTTTTCGAGAAAAAGCCAAAAGAAAGATTTTTGTGTCTTTGTAGCTTAAATTCCTTGTACTGTGCCGTTGAAAAAACGTGGTGGCGAGGTTAATAGAGTGGCTAGAGATTATCTTCAAACTATGTTAATCGTAATTAATAAAAATAAATATTGTTTGTTTGTTTATTTTACAAAAATGTTACTTAGGCCCTTCTTGCACTAACTTTTCGCCCGATTTTGAGCCAAAGTTTTCGGTTTAGTAAGGCAAGTTTGGCAATTATCTTATTCTGTACAAGTGATTTGTTATTCATATGCAGTGTAAAACGACCAGAATCAAGGTATATCTCATATATGGTCACTAAATCACGACTTACAAGAAATTTTATTAATTTTATAACCAAAAATTGTCGAAATTTAAGTAGGTTCATTTACTTTTTCCATCGTTGCAGCTTTTCAATAAATAAAGTTTCAGTGTAATTGTTTAATTAGGAATTTAACAGAATTTGGTAAACTATACCGTTTGATAGTTTTGGCCCTAATAAAAAATTAACCAAATTAGACTTTTACTAGGAAGACTTCCTATGTATTTCTGACTTAGTTTGCAAAAAATTACAAGCTCACAGGCAGAATAAAGTGAACGAAAAAGGAAAGAATGTCATTGAAGATTAGCAAAGCTTGCAGAATTTACACCATTTCTTCTTCTTCTTCCTCCATCTCATCAGATTTCAAGTTCAAGTAAAATGGTCGATTGTCTGCTGATATCAAAGGTAGCAAATCCATCAAGTCTTTAAGTTTCTTTGCTCCTATTGGCAGTTGTTCGTTGTGCAATTGAGGAAAAGTCCAATCGACGGTTTCAATTCGATTGGTTCTCTTCGTAAAACTCTGTTAGCTTCTCCTCGTAAAACTTGAGTAAGTGCTAACTTTGGATTCTTCTAGAAGTGAAGTCACTTAATCCATCTTCCCTTTTTCGTTGCCATAAAATATTCTTCTCATCTTTAACCAGCCCACTGGTTCACCATCTTCATTCTTCGACCTATTTATCAAAGCGCGGTCTGCAAAAAGATGCTTGGCGTTTTTGAAATCTGTTCGTTCCATGCTAATAAAGTTTGGGTTCTTGCTTCGGTGAATAGATCGGATAGTTGTGATCCAATCACGTGGAATTTTGATAACAGCAATAGTACTTTTCTTATGTTTTTCTATTATTCCATGAATGCTGTCGGCTTCCATATGGGTATGGCCTGGTTGAAGGTATGTATGGATAATTTTAATGCCTTTTGAATGCCCTGCATGCATCAGCATAGTGGATAATGGATAATTTCTATTTTGACTTCCACATGAATCACTGTACAGTCTAATGTCCTTAATAGTTGGTGGAAAATTATCAATTCATTTCCAAAGATATGAGCCAACTTCCAGGGGCCCTCTACCAGCATTTGTCTCGTTTCAAATAAAGCAATGGCCTTGATTACCGCCTTGTTTAGTTGTCTCAAAAATGGTTAGATTGTATACGGCTAAATTGCCGTTTGTAATACACTACTACAGTTTTTAAGTGAGGACATGGCAATACTTTCTGCTAGTCAAAACTTGCAGTAACACTATCATCTGAAGCTGCAGCATAAGCTTTGTCTTTGCTTTTTTGATCGTAAGCCAATTCAGCTTTTAATAAGTGCTGTTCTTTCTTTGCTTTAATTGCACTTTTTTTTTCTCTTCAGCAGAAATTATCGCAGCTTTGAAAACATCACATTTCACACAGGTGTCCTTGGAAGGAGGATGAAACGAAAAGTTATTTGCTCATTGAAGAACTTGCGATACTTATGTTGTTTTTTTGTGGCTGTAGATTATTTTTGCTGCATTCAATAACATACAGGCGGTACATTTCAGGTAAACAAAGTGATGGACACAAATATCTTTTGTCAGTGTCTTTGCGACCGTAGTGACTTCTGTAAGCAGGAAAGCTCTCGATATGCTTTTTTATGCAATCCAGGGCTTCTTTAGAAACTTTTGGTTGTTGCCCATGTTTTCCTCTTTGATCACTAACAATCATTCCTGTACTGTAGCCTTATTGCTGCATATCATTTTAACTTTTTTGTGAGAAATTGAGAAGATATTCAGAAATATTGACAAGCACACTAGATTTTCAGGTTTTTGACCTACCAGAAAATATTTGATTAATTTTGACATTTTAGTTGGAGATGCAGCATTTGGAGTTGAGCTTTGTTTTTGTGAAGTTTGTATAAGGCTTGATAAAACTTGATTTTGCTCTTCCAGAGGCACAGGGGTCTGGGGGCGCGCTCAAAAATTTTGCATTTTTTTGCAAAAATGACGTAATTTTAGGCCTATTTTGATAAAAAAATAATGTGTTTAAAACGTGGTTTAGAAATTGGCAGTGCAAACATGATTAAACTAGTTGCATAAATGGGCTGTTTGGGAGGTGGCTAATGGTAAAATTTTAGTTCTCTTATTTAGATGCTGGTAAATTATAAAATCGAACAGTTCAATAAAAAAGACTCACACAAAGTAATCTATTTCGTTTACAGTTTATAAAGAAAATTAATTGGGGGTTTGAGAGAATTGAGATGAAAAGAGATTTGAGAGAAATGATTGGTAATTAACTAATACTGAATAGCCCTACCCTATTCATTAGTTTATGGTATATTTGTTGATGACACCTATGTTGAGCATTTTTGCACTTGCGATCAAATGTGATTGCGTATATTTGACCATTTTTCAAAGTTTTAATTTATTTGTTAGTTTTATTTTCAACAAATTACCCCCCTTAAATATATGTCTTAAAAGATGTTTTAAATTACTATTTAGTCCACTCCAGTGCATTTAACAGTCTCAAAAGTGCTAAAAACGTAGTGTTTTTCTCATTGTGCATTTTGGTCGAAATGCCATTGGGGAGGGGGGCTATAGCTCCCCCCCCCTGGCTACGCTACTGCTATCATTGGCGATATGTTATTCTGGCCTACTATCTGCTCGAAAAATCATTGGAATTGTTCAAGACAGCAGCCTAGTGTTTCGAGGTGAAAAACCCGAAATCATTCGAGCATGCTAAACTGCAACAATTAAAAGAAGGTAGTGACTATTTCACCGAAAATTTTCAACTTAAAGAGAATAAAACGAGAATGAGAAATATTCATCCGCGCTTTTTTCATTTGCTCTTTTAGGGGTTAAGATTACAGTTTAGGTTAGGGTTTGGGTTAGGGTTCGATTTGGGAATAGTTTTAGAGTGAGCATTTGAGTTCAAAGTTTTGGCAAAGAGGTTGATTTTGAATACCAGAGGATTGAAAGTATCAGCAACTTCCCAGCATCAATTGACATATTTAAAGTTTTTTATTTTACAGTAAAGCATATTGTAATAAAAAATCGAACGTTTTCGGCCTAAAGCAGTTAAGCCCTCTTCAGGATAACATATCCGAACAAAAATAATTTTACATATGGTTATAGGTAATTACAAGGCATTTATTACAATTAAAATTAGTTTATGATGTAATACTAACAAAAACTCACAAAAAGTTTTTAGTGAGTTAATTCATAACAATTTAGCAATGCAGCAGTAAGCAGGGGTATTTTTGTGGCTAGTTAAAAGTCAGACAATCAAGAAAAATGAAACGAAAAATGGCAAGACAAACAAGTTTAAGGTAAGAACTGAACAATAATGCGTACCAGAAAAACACTAAAAAATATTAAGTAAAAATGAGGCCCCTTTAGCATATAACTGTTTATTTAACTTTGGATTCAGCTTTTTAATTAATAAAGCTTCTTGAATTTTAGTATCATATTCAGTGACACACTTTTTAAGAATTTTGAAAGATTCCACTGAATGTTTCATGGAAGAGCATTTCTCACAATCGTATAAATGGTCTTTGATAGCACTTTTTGTATTGATATTAGCTAGATTTAGATGCTCCCGTGCTCGAGTTCCAAGGTGTCGCGAACTCATGCCCACATAGGACAAATTCGTATCACACGAACATAAAAATTGGTATACGACATTGGAGCTCAGAGTGATGGGAGTAGCTGACTTCAGCTGAAAATAACGGCCGACTTTGTATGTTGTATAAATTGCACAAATCTCAACGCCAAATTTGCATTTAACCAGCTCAGAAAGTTGTTTAACGAATCGCTTAGAAGCTACACCAACGTAAGGGACCTTAACAAAATGTTTATCACTATCATCATCACACTTGGTAGTAACACATGAAAGTGAATCAAGAAACTGCTTTAATATTTTGTTAAAGAAATTAGTAGTGTAATTATTAGCAAGAAATAGTGATCGTAATTTATTTACTTCCGCAAAAAATAAATTATCGTTAGAGCAAATCAATTTAGCACGGTGTAGCATACACATAATGAGACCAGATTTCCACTTTAAAGGACAAATAGCATCAAAATTCAAAAATAGGCCAGCGCTAGTTGGCTTTCGCCATACCCAAGTATCTACGTCCTGCTCATTAACTTCAATATCCACATCCAAAAATTGCAAGGTGTGTGTAGACGTTTCTACAGTAAACTGTAAATTTTTATGTAGAGTATTAAGTATGTTTAAAAAAGAATCACCTTTCTTCTCATCATCGAAAACAGCAAACACATCGTCCACGTAACGAAGATACATTTTAGGATGAGTTGAAGATGGCTGTTTAAAAATAACTGTCTCCAAATGGCCAAGAAAGAAATTTGCCAGTGTGCATCCCAGGGGAGAGCCCATTGCAACCCCGTCGATTTGCTTGTATAATTTATTGTTATATAAAAACATTCCTTGAGTCGCAAGATGCATTAATTTAATGAAAATTTCTCTTTTAATCGGTGGTTGGTCTTTACGTTCCGGAGAAAAAATGTAATCGGCAATGATATCGATGGTGTAATTTAAAGGGACGTTGGTAAAAAGTGACTTAGCATCAAAGCTTACCAAAAATTGATTCGAGGTAAATGAAAAATCTTTGATTTGGGTTAAGAAATCATCTGTAGAATTTATCCCATATTTGTTAGGGATATAAGGCTTTATAATTGTGTCTAGGAATTTTGCTAGTTTATACTCGGGTGTCCCGATCATAGAAACTACTGGTCTTGCTGGATTGTCTTCCTTGTGAATTTTGATAAGTCCATATAATTTCCCAGGAGTACTGCCTGACGGTATAAGATTTTTAACTGTTTCTTCGCCGAATTCTTTTAAGTATTTCCTGATGTAGTACGCAATGGATCTCTCTTTAGCTATAATGGGGTGGTTAGATTGATTTTCCGTGTTGATTTCCAAAATACTTCTAAAATTGTGGAAATCAACACGGAAAATCAATCTAACCACCCCATTATAGCTAAAGAGAGATCCATTGCGTACTACATCAGGAAATACTTAAAAGAATTCGGCGAAGAAACAGTTAAAAATCTTATACCGTCAGGCAGTACTCCTGGGAAATTATATGGACTTATCAAAATTTACAAGGAAGACAATCCAGCAAGACCAGTAGTTTCTATGATCGGGACACCCGAGTATAAACTAGCAAAATTCCTAGACACAATTATAAAGCCTTATATCCCTAACAAATATGGGATAAATTCTACAGATGATTTCTTAACCCAAATCAAAGATTTTTCATTTACCTCGAATCAATTTTTGGTAAGCTTTGATGCTAAGTCACTTTTTACCAACGTCCCTTTAAATTACACCATCGATATCATTGCCGATTACATTTTTTCTCCGGAACGTAAAGACCAACCACCGATTAAAAGAGAAATTTTCATTAAATTAATGCATCTTGCGACTCAAGGAATGTTTTTATATAACAATAAATTATACAAGCAAATCGACGGGGTTGCAATGGGCTCTCCCCTGGGATGCACACTGGCAAATTTCTTTCTTGGCCATTTGGAGACAGTTATTTTTAAACAGCCATCTTCAACTCATCCTAAAATGTATCTTCGTTACGTGGACGATGTGTTTGCTGTTTTCGATGATGAGAAGAAAGGTGATTCTTTTTTAAACATACTTAATACTCTACATAAAAATTTACAGTTTACTGTAGAAACGTCTACACACACCTTGCAATTTTTGGATGTGGATATTGAAGTTAATGAGCAGGACGTAGATACTTGGGTATGGCGAAAGCCAACTAGCGCTGGCCTATTTTTGAATTTTGATGCTATTTGTCCTTTAAAGTGGAAATCTGGTCTCATTATGTGTATGCTACACCGTGCTAAATTGATTTGCTCTAACGATAATTTATTTTTTGCGGAAGTAAATAAATTACGATCACTATTTCTTGCTAATAATTACACTACTAATTTCTTTAACAAAATATTAAAGCAGTTTCTTGATTCACTTTCATGTGTTACTACCAAGTGTGATGATGATAGTGATAAACATTTTGTTAAGGTCCCTTACGTTGGTGTAGCTTCTAAGCGATTCGTTAAACAACTTTCTGAGCTGGTTAAATGCAAATTTGGCGTTGAGATTTGTGCAATTTATACAACATACAAAGTCGGCCGTTATTTTCAGCTGAAGTCAGCTACTCCCATCACTCTGAGCTCCAATGTCGTATACCAATTTTTATGTTCGTGTGATACGAATTTGTCCTATGTGGGCATGAGTTCGCGACACCTTGGAACTCGAGCACGGGAGCATCTAAATCTAGCTAATATCAATACAAAAAGTGCTATCAAAGACCATTTATACGATTGTGAGAAATGCTCTTCCATGAAACATTCAGTGGAATCTTTCAAAATTCTTAAAAAGTGTGTCACTGAATATGATACTAAAATTCAAGAAGCTTTATTAATTAAAAAGCTGAATCCAAAGTTAAACAAACAGTTATATGCTAAAGGGGCCTCATTTTTACTTAATATTTTTTAGTGTTTTTCTGGTACGCATTATTGTTCAGTTCTTACCTTAAACTTGTTTGTCTTGCCATTTTTCGTTTCATTTTTCTTGATTGTCTGACTTTTAACTAGCCACAAAAATACCCCTGCTTACTGCTGCATTGCTAAATTGTTATGAATTAACTCACTAAAAACTTTTTGTGAGTTTTTGTTAGTATTACATCATAAACTAATTTTAATTGTAATAAATGCCTTGTAATTACCTATAACCATATGTAAAATTATTTTTGTTCGGATATGTTATCCTGAAGAGGGCTTAACTGCTTTAGGCCGAAAACGTTCGATTTTTTATTACAATATGCTTTACTGTAAAATAAAAAACTTTAAATATGTCAATTGATGCTGGAAAGTTGCTGATACTTTCAATCCTCTGGCATTTGAGTTTGTGTTAGATTTGAGTTAGAATTAATAAAAAACTAGATAAAAATTTCCGGTGAAATAAAGCCTTCCATAAATAAAACAGCTGCCTTTTTCGATAACCGCTGTATCAAAATTTTCATCAATGCTTAAAATATGCTTGCATTTTTAGTGCAATAAGGGCCTAACTTCCAGTTAAGCCCTTCTTGCACTAAATCTTCAAGCAAAAATTGACTTAGGCCCTTATGAAACTATCAAATAACAGCAAAAGCAGTTGAGATAGAAGTTAGTCCTTTCTTGTAGTGATAGTTTAAAAAGTATTTTGTAACATATTGCCATTTTCTCAAAATTGGCAAAAATGGAGTTAGGCGCTTCTTGCACTCAGCCCTGGAAATGTATGCTGATACATAACGTCTACGCGAATTTATCTTACTTGAAGGTTTTAAAAAATAATTGGCAATTTACTTTACAATAGGCTTACAAAGTAAATGTAACTGCATTTAACCGCTTAGTTACTTCATAAAAATTTACGTAGCTTCCGTATCAACTTTTTATGTTTTATAATGACATCACAATATGGTATACCGGTACCGTACATTTTTTTCTATCTGTGCCAGAGTAAGATTAAAAGAGTAATGTAAAGCAAATGTGAACTAAACATTTTTGTTTAAGACAAAGTAAAAGGTAATATGGATAAGTATTTACTCCGTACTAGATAGCAAACACAACAGACAACAAGGAAGTATCTTTAAAAAAGCATAAATCATCTAATGCCTGTCGAGTTGAGAGTATGTTTGTCTGATGTCTAGACCTGAGTTCAGAGACTTTGTGCTCAAAAAAAGGCACATGTTTCTCGTTGAGTGCACTGTGCCCTGTATTGATTGACAATAAAACGACTCCTGACTTTTTCTGTTTTTCATAGTTCGTTCAAGGTAGCAATATATTAAACAATTTTTTTATCCAGCAAAGATAAATGCAGAGCTATAGGTTTGATGCAGCACTTTTATGTGTGCTGCAGTCGAATTAAACACTTCTAAAAGTGCCGCAACCCAAACAAGTTTGAAAACCACTGTTATGGACAATATACAAAATTCAACAAAAACCTAATCAAAAAAAAGTGATTCTCCACTGTCACCAATCTGTGAGTATGCGTAACTGCACCTCGATATTGTGGCTGGAGATTGGTTAAAAACATCAGTTCAGACTTTCCAGACAAAGTCGTTCAATTTTTCAGAAAAGCAAATTAATGCAGCTCAAACATTACACATTTAGAAGTATCTAGGGCTACCTACTGTTTTATAAAATTGTCATGATATCCCATCACTTTAATGATGATGTCATCCCAGTGCTTTTTTTCGGTTGCGTTTTTCAGCTCTGAGTCCTGGCGGTGTGAACCAAGTGCGTATCGAGATAGAATGTCTTCCATTGCGGGGTTTTCTTTGCCTCCATCGTAGATTGGGCCTTTATTGGTTATTACCTGCCAAAATAAACATTTACCTCTATTTCCCGCCAAATCAAGCTTCGTAAAATTCTTAAAAAACAATTTAACATTGACAAGAAATGTGCAATATACACAACGTTTTGGAGTAGAGCGCAGAAACAAAATCTTAACTAATTGGGAGTACTTAAAGTGTCAAATAAAAAATAAGATATGTAAAGATAAGCTACAGTCACTATCCACAGACTTAGAGACACAATCAGACCTATGATTAACAGCCTACAACATACTGTTTCGGAATCGACTTTGGTCTTTAATTCCTCGTCAGCATAGCTAGGACTAGGTATGAACATTAGCGTAGAAAGAAAAAAAATCGTAAATTAACCACATCGTAACAGAATACAAACATTTTTTGGAAAATATTAAGTAATTACAATATTACAAAAAATATACGTCGAGTTTAATTCAAAATAAGTTTCATAGAATGCCTTAGACAGTTGTTTCACCCATATTCAGGGCTCTTCAGTAAGGCTAGCAAAGCCAGAATGACAAATATCACCAGTGCTCTAAATTTTCCAAACATACATCTTCACGAATTTATCAATTAATGGATAAATCTTTACCGATTATGTTCATATTACATAAATCTTTACCCAAATATTTGAGCCAAACTAAGCAAAACTTAACAAAGAAATCTTTACCCAATAAAACTAAAGGCTATTAATTAAATCTTTACCGAATGAAACTATATGCTATAAATCAAATCTTTATCGGCTAATCTACATGTTTTCCCCCAAATATCTTTCTTTCAAAACACTGAGGCCAGGTACCCGATGTCAGCAGAAGCAAAGAATTTATTTATCAAAAGCTCTTTGAGTAAAAACGTTTGAAAGATCAAAGATGAGCAAGTTTGGTAATTACCACTAGGATCTAACAAAATGGTTCATTTAAGCAAGCCAGGGGCTAACATACCGTGAAATAATGTCGTGCCAAGCATACTCAAGCAGTTATCCTTAGCAATAACAGCGCAATTAAGGTTAATTATTAATATGTTTATAATCAAGCGTAAAACAACTTTACAGGATGCAATAAATCATTGGTAAATGACGTAAAACAAATAAATTGTTCAACAGTTGCATACCAGTTTCTTTATACCGGTTTTTTAAAGACAAACAATGCAACTTAGAAGTACGTAAAAAAGATCATGAGTAGTAGTGAAATGGACAGCGTTAGCATTGCTCAGGAATAGATTGGCATCATTTAAACTGGACGCAAGAGAGGGCAATTCTAAACTCGACTATTTCAGGCTATAAAGCTTAAAACTATTATTGCTATTACGTAGTTCAATATAAAGTTTATCTATTTCTTGATATTGCGATTTGCAAAACTTTGAAATGTAGGAGATCAAAAAATGAGAAACAAATGAATATTTTCCGATTTTATCGCATAAAGCAAACGCATAAACGTACAAACACTATAAAATTTCAAATTTACCAAAAACGTTTCCAGTTCAAGTCATTTACCTATTTTTTACGAAAGCAAGTAATTATTTTGTAACCATTTCAAATTTTACTAAAAATATTGTAGTATCGCGAAATCTATTGTGAAAATTTTTTGAGACGGCCTCAACCAAACAAAAGAAAAATATTTATGAAAACTTTGCTTGTTACATGAAAAATAAAAATATTTTAGAACCCAACAGTAACAAAAACTACTTGACTTTATAAACACTATAGATATTTTAGCTGAAATGATTCGAAAAATCTTTATTTGCGGAGCTCATTCTGTTGGAAAGTCCACGCTGTTTGAATGTTTAAAAAAATATCTTCGAATAGAAAATGTAAAGCTACTCTATTACCAAGAAGTGGCTAGAAACTTGGCTGAAGAAAATAACCTAACTGCAGTAAGCAATGATAGTAAATTGTTGGTGAATAATTGTGTTACCTCACTCCCTATAATCACACAATAAATAAATTTAAGCAGAAGAAAAAAAAATACACTAAATTAAAAATATGAAGTGCCTACCAGCATCATTCATACTAAATGCCACATAGTTTGCGTTCAAATTGTCGTATACTTTTTGTGATGTCATTACATTGACTTAGATATTTTATCATTGACATTACATTAAATAAAACAATCAAAACATTCCACTGCTTACAAACTATACCGACTCTCGAATACCTGTTTTGTTAGTCTTCTTTCTTTCGTATTTGTGGCTTGGAGTTGCAGTTTTGGCTCTTTTGTTTGAAAGGAATGATTTTAATTTTTGCTTCCGGTTATTGAGAAGGTATTCCAACAAGTTTATTTTATGTATTATTTTGTTTTAAGAAAGATTTCGAAGACAAGGAGATAAACAAGAAATTTGGATTACAAACCATAAAAAATCAACTCAAGCAAGAGGAAGATTTGCAAGGTACACAAACTTGATTGTTCAATCCAAACAACATTAAAATCTAAGGTATATACTTTAGTGGGTATAGATCGTCTGCTGCAGCTGAAGCGATAGTCCCGAGGTTTGTATTAGACGTGGGTCAAGCGGAAAATTAAGTTTCATTGCTTTTCATACTTAATGTAACTTTTGCCATTAAATTATTATATTATTTTTTTATTATTATTTATTTATTTTATTTGCACCAACATAGAATTTTGATCAAATAAGCAACAATAAATTCAGAAGTAGCATTATATTCAGTTTAGGGGGTTCAAGACAAAAGCATTTGAGACATTGTTTCACAAAATGAATAGTGATTTAATGGCAATATGACAGTAAATGAATTTGAGCCTTCGAGACACGTTTTGTCCTTGCTCAAAGGACTCATCAGGCGACAAAGTCCTTGAGTTAACCTTTCTCAAAATTTAACTCAGAAGTAACATTATAATAGTGGCCAAATCAATACACAAACAATATTTTTGCACAATTAGGAGAAGCAGCAAAACAAATAACGTTAACTTACTCGTATATCATGCATCAAGTTAAGGCAGTATGGCTGGAATAATTATCAATATTATGAATTGCTGCTACACCTTGAAGAAAAGGAAAAGAAAAGACCAACTCAATTGCGATATCAACAGAGCAAAAATAAGAGATATTTACAATACGCACAAAATTATTTAATGTATCTCAAACTATCACAAAGCACAAACAATTACAAAGCAGAAAATATCACAAAGTACGAAGTATCACAAACCACAAAAACGATCAACACTATCAAAGGTGTACAAAAATAGTATATGGCAATCATCTTTATAATCTGAATTGTTCCATAAAGCAACACAGATTTACTTATATCAAACAAACTCGCATTCACACTTGCATACATTCCGCTCACATCGTTATGCCGCTCACACACTTTGGCGACTTTGACTGCAACTCCACTGCAAATCAATTCGCAGTGCAGTCACAGCGCAGTCTCAACGCAGTCTCCGTAGCGGCCCAGAGCAAGGCGATTGGCTAATCCTTTGCAAATGCGTCGCGAATTGATTTCTACTAGCAGAGAACAAAAAAATATTCATTTTCATAGTAGGAAAGCAGATAAAATTAAAAACAAAATCGCTATGAAGAAGATTAATTAGGCTTATTACTTTTGAAAAATAATTTCAGGGAAATTGTCAATTTAGGAGCGACCAAAAAGCACAAGCGTAGTCCAAAAAATCAAAATCGAAAAGAAAAATGGCTAAAACCGGTAAATTTTCGCGACATAGCAATGCATCACGCGGGAGAACTGAGCAGTAACTCGGTATTTTTTCAATGGTACCGATGGGTCATTACTGGGGTACTCTCTCTACTTTGCCATCCACCGGTTCTTTATAGAAATGCAAAAGCTTAATTTGAACCAAAGCAAAAATAAGAAATGTTTTGAATTGGTATTGTAATTTATTGGTAAATTTCAACTTCTACGCTTTTGAAAATCCAATAACAGCTTTCAAAACCTTTGAAAAGCAAAATTATGTACTAAATATCATCCCTTCAAATAATGTTCTCCTTTTTTCAATGTTTATTGTGGTAACTTATTTTAAAATCACAAAAGCAATAAAATATGTAAATTTTGAATTACGATAGCTTTATTATTATGTATTATTATTCTTACTACTGTATTTTTGTTTATGTCTTTCCACTATTTTCACGCTACAGTAAGATAACTGTAACGTAAAAGTGGGGGCAGAAGGAAAATCACCATAAACTAAAAAAAACTGGATGCTTTGTTGCGAAAAAGTGAAGCAATTTCTTTATCAAAAACAAAATGTTCTCAATCTGGATCAAAATAAAGAGCAAAAATAGGAACGACATATGGTACTGATCAGCGGTGATGGGTGCATCCGCTTTAGATTATCCAACTGTATTTGGAAGATAATTTCTCAAAATGAAAACAGGAAGGTATCACGTCAGAACCCATAAGTTAAAACTGGTCCACCAACTGGGACAAAAATGTCTAAGAATGGGATTTGAAAACCCCTGTGGAACGCGGCTCCTGCGTGGAAAGTAAACGTTGGCCGGTGGTATATTCGGAGCAAGATTTTTTGTGGTTAAGAGCTAGGATATATGCTCAGCAAATCGGCGCATCTTTCTGAGCAGATTGCGTTCAAAGTCAGTTTTACTAAAATATGCTATTTTAATATCGTTTGATACTGTAGCTGCTTTTATGTACATTTTGTTGCAAGCATAAAACTTAAACTTATCTAACTTTGCACCATAAAAATTGGACTTTAGGAATAGTATCGCCAAGAATAAAATATCTAAAGCTGTTGTAAAATATTTTATTTGAGAGAGATTTTGACTCATTCATTATCAGTTTGCAAATAATGCACAAAAAGATTAGATATCCTGCAAAGGGCAAGTTCAACAAAAAGGTGAAAAATTTGCAAATGAACCAAATGTTATTTGCAGTCTAAAGCATTATTGCTTTCAAAAACGAAGGCAAACCAAAAAGGTAAGGTAATAATTTTAAAACTACAGTATATTACAACACTACTCTAAAACACCACTGCATTTTCATACTACTCTGTTATTACAGGCTCAGAGTTGTAAGTCAAGCCGGGCTTTTTTGGTCGGGATGGGTTCGGGCCTAAAGTTGACAAAAACTTCGGGCTTAATTCGGCCTGAGACGTGCTTTTTGTCTTATGTAAACAAAAATCTATTCAAAATAACTTGGCAGCATTGCTAAATTTTTCAGACCTAACTTAACTTTTGTTTTTCTTTCGGGCATGATTTAGGCTTCAAATTAGTTTTCGGGTTCGGGCCTGATTCGGGCTTATATTTTCGGGTTCGGACCGGAACTATAATCGGCCCGTTTACAACTCTGTACAGGTAGGCTAACTTTGCATTTTAATTCACTCAAACGTTTTCGGCGTTATACTGAGCGTCTTCATCAAAAAAACTAAAAATGCGGTAATTGGATAAAGTAATAACCAGTACCAGAACTTTCAAAATTAACTCAAATCATTAACAACATTCTTTTAGCATACAATTTGAACTTCCAACTGTACTTGGCTGGACTTGCATTTTACGGCTTAGGTTATTCCTAGTAATAAGATAAATTGAATTTGAATTCAATTAAGTTATTAAGTTTAATTAAAAGATAAAGCCAGCCTTCTTTGCTGTAGCTTAGTAATAAGATAAACGTAGTGGTTTTTTTGAGTAGTGCTGCATTACGATTACTGAAAGTAACCTCTATACCGAAGCGATAAATTTTGTAATTGCACTGTTGTAAACCTAACCAAACAACACTCATCCATTCAACTGCAAATCCACATCCTGAGGCCGTCAGTTACAGCCCAAGTTTGATTAAAAACAAAGCGAAAGTCAAGCCAGCACTACAAAGACCGTAGTAGTCACTCACCAATTTACATGCATACCAGCAATCAGTTTTCTATCGTATCTCCAGCGCTATACGGGATTGTTTGTCTACTGACTGTATTGCCCGAAATCAAACAGCGGACCCCGATCCGAACATAGCCCCATATTAATGCAGACATAGCTAACATTTACATTGTCAACCGCACCGATCCCTGAACTTTCAAATGTAAATTTAAAAGCAAATTACAAAATTACTAAAATTACAAAAGTTTCAAAATTATAGAAATTATTGACTCCGACCATTAAAAATAAAACTTTCATACTTTTCAATTCCATATTAACGTTTTGTTAAAAAGTTTACCGATTTTATATTTCGAAAAAAAGAAAACAACTTCGGTTAACAAGTATATTAGCGTTGAGCATTGCTACCAGTGGAATTCCTGTAAATATACTTGTTCACGACGTTGTTTTCTCTTTTTCATTTGAATCTCTATAGCTCCCCGCCTGGAGGTGTGATATCTCTGTTACCCTTGTAGCTCCGTTGGTAGTTTTATGTAGATTTTATATTTTATGTACTTCATTAATTTTCGTCCATACTTTAGTAGTTTCATTAGCTTCAGACAAGAATGTTTTAGGTTTAGACTCTACCTTTGCCTGATAGCTGACATTCACAAAATCATTTATTTTACCATTACCCTTCCACCAATCATTATTTTGCAAAATGAAATTTATTACAAAACAATCAACTATGTCATTTCCGTTACACTTGATATGATTCGTAGCGCAGTCTCCGTGCATTTGCCAGAGTCTCCCTGCAGTCTAAATGAGTTCGCAGTGCAGTCTCAGCACAGTCTCCGTCAATTTGACGGCGAATGCACTTCGAACTCGCAAAGATTCCATTGCGACTCCACGGAGACTGCGCTGCGAATAGAAATTATTAGAGCAGTTTGAAAAATTTTTGCTCGTTAGCGACCCGACTGGAAATGCGCTGAGACTCACTGCGAATGTGCTGAGACTCATTGCGAATGCACTGAGACTGCGTTGAGACTGCACAGAGACCCAGAAAACTGAAAAATACATAATTGCAGTGGAGTCCCAGTCAAAGCCACCAAAGCCTAAGAACAGCATCACTCAGTCACTTTCAGTCGCACATAAGGTAGACATACTGAATGAAGCAATTATAGCTTAGTTGAATACATAAAAAAAATGCGGTTTCTTTCATTTTGCATCTATACTGTTACACGTTACCCACTAAAAAACGTTTTATGTTCATCATGTTTTTTTCAAAGTTCAAACAATGGTTGAATTTTAGTCACGTGTTAGTTGCAAAATCGTGATAAATGAGTTATTTAAAATATTGCAATGATCAACACCTATTAAACACTTAGTTAGTTGTTTTTGAAATGTTTTTAATGTATGCATTCTTTAGTAATTTTGGAGAGATTGTTCCAAGTTTTTGGACCTAAGTATTGCATAGACTGTTGACCAATAATTGTTGAACAACTGGTTGCAATAATCACGCTATCAAATCTTGTATCCCTTTGTTACATTGATTGAGTTTAAAAAAAAAATCAAAAACTTTTGGAAGCAGCTCATTGTTGATATTATACATGAAAGTAGCTATTTCTTTGCTTAGAAGTCGGTCAATTGTAAGAAAGGGATAAGATTCAATCGGACCATTTACTTTCGGTTGTTGTTTTGTCATTAAATTGATATATTTACTGCAAGTATTTTGCAACTTGGATTAGATTGTTTTATTACTATGGCACCAAGTTGTTATGCAATATTGTATCTTACTCTGAATCATTGTGTCGTACAGTAATTTCAATGAATAGGAATTTAAATATCCGGTAGATACTCTGACAATGCCGAAAGTTGAACCGAACGAAATTGTTTCAATGACTTTTGCATAAGCGTTTTCCAAGATAGCATTTCATCTGAAGCAAGGTCAAAAACTTAGTTTCAAATACTTGTTTGATGAACTTGTCTCTATGACTTAGTTTGATTATTGGCTTTTGTTTGGTAATAGTGGCTTTTGTTTTGAATAATATGAAATTTGCTTTATCTGTATTTAGAGATAGTTTGTTAGATGCAAGCCAAGTATTAACGTTTAACAGTTCAGCACTACCCTTTACCAGTAATTTCCAACACTTTTTTGGTTGAGAAAAACACTTGTATCATCTGCAAACATAACAAAGAAGCAATATTTCAAACATTTATAAAAGTAATCTAACACACAGAAAAAAGTAGTGGCCCTAAAACAGATCCTTGTGGGACTCAATCAATTGCTGAAGAAATAGAATTTGGTCGTAATATCATCACAATGGTGTTAACAAAATAGAATGTCAAAAATAAACACAAGATATCACAACTGAAAATAATGGTTTAAAAAAATACGATCCAAGAAACTGGAGAATTTGTTTAGTTGTTCTACAACCGTTGGCTGATTTTTATTTGATCCAAGTAATCATTAACATAAAAGCTTACGCTGACTAATTTTTTTGCAATTCAAGTGCCGTAATATTAAAAAAAAACTGCGTTATTTACAATAACGTTAGAAATCACCAAAGAGTGAAAGGTAAAACTTAGCCCAGATTGATTTTTTTGGTAGAAAAAACGCCATTAAGAAGTAAATACATTAAAGGTGCATTTAAACCAGATGCGAAGCAACCAAAATGTGACATCATTAACATCTTGAAAAGGTTGCAACCGGTCGCAAACCTCAAAAGCAATTGCTTTACTTCACTTACATAAATTATTGATGAATGGTTGGCCTACTTTGAGCAAGTGACGATAGCGAACACTTGCGAAGGTTGCCAACCTTTGCTTCGCGTTGCATCGCGTCCAGTTTAAACGTATCTTAACCCTTATCAGAACAGTGTTTTTACGTGACTTAATCGGAACATATGTGGACAATTGTCAACATGCCGTTTTTACGTGTTTTTCAATGCAAATGCGCGGTGTTTTCAATAATATTTTTTGTCTTCTTGTGATGGACATGCAAGATTGATCAATCTTACAGCCTGGCGAGGCGCCAGAGTAGCGTGACGGGGAATAGGAAGGGGGGGGGGGGGGGAGCACGAACAATATTTGGGAGGCATAAAATAATTTTCCCTTAAGTTCGTGGGTGAAGGCCAAAAAAAGTCTTCATCCCAAATTGGACAGCTGGGCTACGGGCTGGTTCCGCCGCTGTTGGGGCACAATTTTCGAACGAGGGCACGATCCTCGCCTAGGGGGGAGGGGATCACGACGGGATTCTAAGGTGCGGATCTCGATTCATGCCCTCAGATTCAGGGATGAAGACAAAAATAAGTTCTTTGTCACAAAATCTAAGGCTTCGTCATAGTGTTCACCCGTGCTTTCGTCCTAGAACGAAAGTATACTTATGCTTGGGGTAGGGGGGAACAAGCATTATTTTCGGGGGGGCACAGGACCCAAAAAGCACTTTAGTGGCACCGGGCCTTTTCACATTTTTTGCTTAGGGGGCACAAGCAGTGATTAGGTAGGCAAGGCCCCGAAATGCAGCCCAGAGGCTCCGGGCGTGGGTTGGGCACTGACAACAAAAAGTGGGTTGGCTCGGACTAAGAAGTGGTAAGGTTTTGACAACCTCCGGCAGAAATTTGAGCTGAGTATCTTGTTTACGAGGCTTTTTTTCGTCAAGTTTAGAAAAAAAGGTCTTCACCGCAATTCAGTATATACCGGTAGTCTTTTTTTGTCTATTGGTGAAGATAAAAAAAAAAGGACTCCACCAGGCCTGGCGCCACGGGAGAGGCATTCCGGAGCCGTGCTCTCCCAAACGAGAATTGTGCCCTTCCAAGCGAGGATTGTGCTCCAAAGAAAGTAAGAGGCTCAATGCCACTGGAGTGCAGTTCGAGGCCTGAGACTCTCAAAATACTGGTTGGCACCCCAGAATTCGTGAGCAAGAGCTGTTTTTTCGCAGATTTTGCAATAAAGACCCATTTTTTTGTGGTTCCACCCCAGAAATCGTGAAAATTCGTGCATTTTTTTGAGATGAAGACCTTTTTTTTCGGTCTTTACCCAAGATTTTGTGGAAATTCGCGCTGAAAAGCTTTGTTTTTTGGTCCACACTCTCGAATTCGGAGCATTGAACTTTTTGTGCTCCCCCAAAACTTGTTTATGCCTCCCCAGTCATGCTATCCTGGCGCCGGGCCAGAAATTCACCAAATTCAATAGTCTTTTTCAAATTTTCCGTCAGTGAATTAGGGCTCAGTGAGTTAGGGCCTACCCTGCCAAAAAAGGAAGGCAGACCGAGCCTACTTCGACGGCAACACTGATTGCATGAGTTAGTACTTCAAATGTACAGTGTATGACTATCAACTAGTATTGAGATTGATTTTATGTTCTAAATTCTGACAGGTACTATTATCAGTATTTTGAAATGTAAATAGGCTACTACAACCACAGTACGTCTGAGATATAAAAGCTGTTGACCGAAACTAATCATTCTCCAACCAAAATCACTTCTCTAAATGCAGTTGCAAATTTCTTGCAGTTGCTGGTAGTTGTGTTGAAACAATAGATAATTATCAGCTGTAATAATAGTTATTTAGTTACAACAATAGCAACAGTCACCGGACAGCGTCAGACGCTAATTATTATTGGACAACCCGCGCACTTTTTCATTGCAATGTCTACTTCGTGGTAGGAGGAATCCGCACCAGCGATACATTGTTCCTGTGGATTTCTTCGAATTCTTGTCTACTGAATTTGCTGCTTGTTCGAAGCTACCAAATAGATATAATCCTCGTAAAGCGTCTTATGCAAAAACGCAACAACGTGACTAGGATGCAAACTGAACCCAGATCATTTGACCAGGGTATCACTGTTTTTATGACAACCCTCGTTGAATGGCCTAGGTTCAACCCGCATCCTGGTCACGTTGTTGCGTACTTAGATAAGATGCTTTACGAGGATTATCTCTGCTTGGTGGTTTTGAACAAGCAGCAAATTCAGTGGACAAGAACTCGAAGAAATCCACAGGAACATTGGATCGCTGGAAACTCCTAAGCAGGTACGGATTCCTCCGAGCACAAAGTAGCCATTGCAACATAAACGTGCGCGGATCGTCCAATAGTTAGCGCCTGACGCTGTCCGGTAACTGGAGGATAAATATCCACTGAAGCAACGAGTCATTCAGAGTAATTTTAAATCTCAAAAGCCCTATGTCTTTAATATTCTGCTATTGTTTCTATTTGTTGACATTTGTCAACAAGTGTTCCGATTAAGATAAAACGCTAATAACTCATTGTAGAAACAATTTGGAATTTCATATCACTGCATCAGGAAGCTAACAAGCAGTTTTCCATCGTCAGTGAATGGCGCTAAGCTACCATATTGGGGGCGAGTGCGACCAAGCAAAAAAAAAATCAATGTTGACAAATGTCAACGTATGTTCTGATAAGGGTTAACGCGCAAAAACAGTCGCATCAAAAAAGTTTTATCACAGTAATGGTGCGTTTATAAATAATGCGTTTTTATTAGACGCGAAGCGAAGGTTGGTAACTTTCACGAGTGGTCGCTTACGCCACTTGCTTAAAATAGGCCAACCATTCATCAACATTTTTTTTATAAGTAACGTTAAGCAACCGTTCCCGAAGTTTGCAACCGTTTGAAACCTTTGGCCAATTGTCAATAACGTCAAATTTTAGTTGCTTTGCGTTGTTCGCATCCTGTGTAAACGCACCAAAATCGTTTATTTTTTAGTGAAGGAAGAAAAAAGCAATGTCTTGGCTTTTTTTGATCGTTGTCTCATGGATTACTTAACTTATGTTGGAAAAAGGTTCAACCAGGCCTTTGCAGATGATTTGCAAAATCAACCCGACATATTAAGAAATTTGCAAAGGTTTGTATACAGAACAAAGTATTTTATTGTAGCATTTTAATTATGTAAGGCTTAGTTCTAAGAAACTTTAAAATATTTTTTAACTTTTCCGACCACAAATTTGTTTAACTAAGTTTAATGAGAATGTGAAGAAGCATTTTTTCCAATTAACTTTGTACGGATAATATCATTCACTCCCTGCTAATCCGACTGTTTAGAACAAAAAATTATTGAAGTTATTTCGAAAATTAGATGGCAATTAGCGGTGACTTAACTCGCTATTTCAATCTTGCAAAAATGGCTGCAAACAATGCGTTTATATGAAATCAACAAATCATCTGAGCAAGCATTTGAATGTGGAGTTCCGCAAGGCTCTGCACTTGGTCCTTTTTCAATTCATATTGTTTGGTCAGGTTTGCAATCCGTCGCAAGATTTTTTTTAATCATTGGCAAAATCTTGAAATATAAACAACTTAAGGCAAATTCTGAACTAACCTGTAGTTCAAATAGATGCCACCTACTGTAATAATTTAGATGTCTAAGCAAGGATAAAATTATAGTTGCTTTTAACTTTTCTCCAAATTTCTGTAACTTGAATAATTTGTTTTTTTACTCGATAGTAAAAGCAATATTTTCTTAATAATAAGCAAAACATGGGAATAATGCCTGAAAATCAACTAAGTATTTCTAAAAAAAGAGTTGTAAAATCTATCATGGTTTTGCTAGTGAGACTAAAAACGCTCTTATATTAATTTGTATTTTGTGTGTCTGTATGGGTATTAGAGCATTGTAATTGTAAACTATATATGCAGTATATTTGATTTAATTAATAAGCTTGCAAACCAAAAACTTTGATGTAACAGAAACAGCATTGCAGACTCCACTACATTAACACCAAAATACTGAAATGTTATTATTTCAAAACATAATGATCCTTTTACCTTCAAAACAGTAAAAAATATTCATCAGTTTGTTCAGAAAAGTTAAAAGGGTACTACGAAATTTCTGCTCATATTTCATTTCTCAGTAAATATATCACCATACTTAAACAAATTTTTAATTTTGATAAGTTTTTTTATTTCATTTTTTTATTTATTTATTTTTATTAATCGTTTTTGTTTTTGTTTTTTTGTTTGCGATCTGGACAAAGATACTTACAGCGCTTGTTTATTTTGAACCTGGAAAAGACCATTTATAAGATGCAGCTCTATTTAACTAGTTAACTGTTTTTTACAATTTTTAGCAGTATGAGAAGTAGTTTCAAAAAGCAAATTATGCTGTATTTCTTGTTGCTTCAACTTTGTGTTGTAGATTAAAGATATTTTGATACTTTTTGCTTTTACTCCAAAACAACAAATTTTTTTAGTCTTCAGGAGGACAACTGTCTTGTGTTGATTATTGAACCAGTATCGAAATTGGTCAAAGCCGATGGAGTGAGACCTGGGTTTGTATTGACCTTTGATTTTGTTCTCAAGATACACAACGAATTAAAAGAAACAATGACGCGTTTCAATGTCCCGTTTCTTCTAATCACAGTGGAAGACCTTCAAGAAAGATTTGATTTGGTTGTCGACGAAATTTTGAAACGTTGGCCGGACTTGAAGCGTGGTGATATTATTCCTATAGCGGATGAGGATAAGCCAAAGACTTGCAAAGCAGCTGTAATTCAAAGCAATGATAGCTGAATTGAAACAATTAAAAAAATTACTACTGTAATTTCCGTAATTTATTTCAATTACTTTGTTGAATTAATTGTAAAGTTGTCTGGTCATTTTACAAAAGCACTTTAAACTGTCGAACTTTAATGAATGTAATATCGTCATTAATAAACTTTTTTGTTCTAGTCTACGCTTGACGTAAAATTGTAAGCGTACGAGCCAATTTTTGTTGTTGATCTTAAAGAATTTTTCCTTGGTAAAACGAACCCCTCAAGCAATCTCAATTTCAGATCAAAATGAACAAAATATGCGCTTATGATTTTACCTCTGAGTAAAGACCTAAACCAAGGCTTTACAAGTCTTCATTACTGATGATTTTTTTGCGCCCAAAGTTGTAAGTCAAGCCGGGCTTTTCTGTTCGCGTTCGGGCTTACGGTTGACAAAACTTCTTGCTTGATAAGTGCCTTGTCCATTGTCTTTTAGGTACCGGTATAATAAAAACGTTCATCGAAATATGTTTGCTACACTGAATGAAGATTTCATCCATCAATAAGATTTATAGCGTACAATTATTTGTATTGCTGTATCACAATTTTTCAATAAGCATAATCAATTAGCCTATGGTACGTTTTTTAAACCGAACGTAACTTTTGGGCTTTTTTGGGGCCTGTTTTGAACTTCAAATCATTTTTCGGGTCGGTGCTTATGTTTTAGGGTGCGCGCCTGAACAATAGTTGGTCCTTTTTCAAATCTATTGTGCTCAATTGTGTATTTTATTTTATTTTTATCTTTTTTTATTTTTAAAACGAGCGAAAAAAGGACGGTGCCCAAATGAGCAGAAAAAAAGCATGATTTCAAATGAGTTTTATTGTCGTGCCAAAAATTATAAAGTCTAGGAAACATGCACCTAATAATAAAATTTTTAACAATTTCTGCTTTATGTATTGTTCAGCCATGCAGTTATTTTATTCAGAGTTTAAATTTACAAAACGGCAACTACAAAAATCAAAACTTTTTCAATTTTGAAATCTATAGTTTGTTCATTATTTTTCACTGTACAGTATTCTTTTTTTCTTTTCATGTAGGCGTGTAATTTTTTTTCAAGTCAATGAAAAATATTTGCTTTAAAAAAAACTATGAATTACTAAAATTAAACAAATTATTACACAGCTTTTAAAATGCTGGTTGCATATTGGCTCAAAACTTTGCTTTAAGTTTGCACTAAAATTGCATCAATATTACTGCTTCAAAATGTGTTTTCAAAAAGTTAATTGATGCCGAACTAAATTTCGTTGTTTTGTTTGCAATGAAGTTTAAAGCAAAGAAAAAACTCTTTGGCATTATACTACATGATAATGTATGCCATAACAGAACAAAGTCGTTTGATTTTTGAAGCTGTTTTTTTCCATAGTGTTTTTTTGACAGCTAATTCCTACTTGCTGCATGAAACCTATTTGATTGTTTTTGCTATAGTATCTTTGAAATACTGCAATTAGTTCCTTTTTTTTTTGTGGTGCTTGTGTCTCTTTTCTCTGAATACTTTACCAGTTGAAAAGAATAATGATTAATAATCTGAATGCTAAAAGAAAACAATTAAAGCAGGGGTTACCATTCCAGGATTTTGGAGTTTGGGAGGACTTCTTCTTCAAGATTTTTCTTGCTATTGCTATAAGTATTTTTGCTTCGTTTTTTTTATTTTTTATATTTATTGATTGATTTTTGTCCGAAGTCATTCTGGTTTCTAACTACGTAAATCCAACTCTGCAAATATTAAGTGCAGCAAAAATAAAGCAAGTGCATGCAAAGTTATAGAGTTTTTGAATTGGTTTATATCTTTAAGGTCCATTATACGGAAAAATTTTTATTCCTTGTTAATATACACTATTGCATTCTTTATTTCTTGTATTCTTTTTCCCAGCCATTTCATAAAGCTGTGGGCAGAAATGAATCTGGAATTTTAATGTAATGGGAAGCATAGGATAAATCCAGGTATTACCCCTTCTCTCCAAATAAAAAAGTTTTTTATCTGAAAGAAATGTATTTTTCTGCTCAATTTATAGATCACCCCCCAAAAAAATACAAAACCTGTTCACCGGTCAAAAAGTGTTTTTCGGCAATGAAAACAAAATATTGTTCAAGCCACAATAAGGTGCTCCAGCTTAAGGCAACTTCCTTGTTTGTTGGCCAAATCCATAGGTGGGCACAAGTCCGTTAATCGTTAATCCGTTAAAAACGAAGCTAACTTTTTCATTAACTCGTTAATCCGTTAAAAAGTTAAACTTCCGTTAAACTTCCGTTAAGGTTTTTATCGTTAATATCTCGCACCATTCATTCATCGTACCGGTACAAACCAGTTAGCACTGGTAACACTTATAGCGTATTAGCACGAGTTTTATTGAAGAAAGGAGCTCTTTTTTGTGGCAAATAATAAGCTGCAGCCTCGTTGGTCTTTTAATTATCGCTGTTCGCAATTTCCAAAGATTTTCCGATCGCAGCTTCGTTAGTGCATTTGAACCTATTTTAACTTAAAATTAGATTAGACTGTAAAATGTAACTTCCAAAACACAATAAGATCACCCTAGCAATAAATATTTCCTTACAATCAGTCAACAGCGTCAATACGTGTTCCAGAAGCGAGAGAATAAAACGAAATGTAAATTACACGCAAAATGTTAACGAATTAACGGACTTTATTAATTTCCGTTAATTGAAGCTGAAAATAACAGACTAACGTTAACGGAGGTGTGAAGTTTGTTAACGGACCAGTAGTTAACGAAGCTAACGTTTTGTATTAACTTGCCCACCTATGGCCAAATCCAATAGCGTATGGTAAACAACTTTGTGTCATGCCTCCTCCTTCATAACCCATGGCACAATCCAAAAACATAAACAAATGTTAAAATTAGCGCATTGAGATTAAAATGAGGCTTGAACTTTAAAGTAAAAGCACCTTAGTCAACTTGTGGGTGGGACGGAGCAGATTAATTTCAAGACTTATCTCAAGCAAATATTTTCGCTGCCTTTAAAACATTTTTAAACTCAACATCATAAAGTTAAAATACCAAAGAAAAATAGATATGTTTCAGTAGTTACCAATTAGCATTTTAAGAGAGGTGTTTTCTGTGATGCCAATTTTATTTGGGCTGTGAAAGAAAAATAAATAAATAAATAAAGTTTTATAATAAGTGCTAAACATTTTGAGGGCCACGCTTCTTTTATCTTCGTTGTGACGTAGTAAAAGGAAGGCATAAAAGCAGCTAGTCGAAATTGAATTTTAGATGCTTTTCATGTAGTGTCAATAATGCTTTACGGTTTGATTGTTGTTTTGCAAGTTACAAATGAATTGCAGCTAGCAGCTACAAAATTCTTGCAATATTTCATTCAGTCTTTCGCGAGGTAACACAAGAAGGGATGGCTTCCGTAATTGTTCGATCTACGACATAAGGGCGCAAACAAAAGGGTGCAGGACATAAGTGTGCGGGACAAAAGGGTGAAGAGACGTAAATCTGCAATCTGCGCTAATCTTTTTGTTCTTCGGAAATAATTATGTAATCAAAGAAATGAACTTGCTTAATGAGTATTTTATTTAATTTTTGAAAGTCAAGTTTTGAAAGAAGTTTTTTGAATTCGCTTCTGCCTTCAGTTCTCAATTATTTCACAAAGCACTACCCTTTAACAGTTTTTAGGTAACCGTGCACTGATCTTGAACAAACATTTAAAAAGAAATGTTTATTTTTAATGGATTTATTTGATTTACGTAACCACGTCAGCGGTTGTTTTCAAACGCAATCATTTAGCTGTTTTTAAACGCAGTCATTTAACTGTTGTACTTAATCCGTTAAAAGTCCATGGTTAAGCAAACAATTATAATTAGTCTTTGGAACCGCTGTGAAGCAAAATCAAATCTTTCATTTTCTTGCTCATTGCCGAAGTGCTTTGTGCCATAATTTAGAATAGGTAGGAAGCGAATTCAAAAACTTTCTTTCAAAACTTGACTTTCAAAAATTAAATAAATACTTCTTAATCAAGTTGTTTTTTTTTTATTGCATAATTATTTTTTGAAGCACGAAAAGGTTAGCGCAGATTGCAGATTTACGTCTCTGGCCCTTATGTCTGCGTCTTATGTCTGCGCATTAATGTCGCGTTTCGGCAATTGCTCTACCCTCTTATCCGTCCAAATAGGTTTTTCTTTTTTTTTATGATGAGTTTTTTTTTTGGTTTTGCACTGCAGCTGAAGATATGTCTGCTAAACACATTATCAACTTAAAACATTATTTAATAATTATTTGGCTTTGTTTGTCAGAGGTGGAGTCCTCGAGGACGTTCTTAGCCTCAAGGACGTCCTCAAGGTCACATTTTGAAGTCCTTGGCCTTGGCTTCGAAGGTCAAGTTCTTGGCCTTGGTCTCGAAGCCTTAAGTCCTCGAAAATTGCCTTGTCCTCGGCTAGAGAACAGATTTTTTTTGATTCATTAAAAATCGGCAATGGCCATGACCTTCTTTTCACGTTACCTTGGAATACAGTAGAAACCTCGCGGAATATTTGGGAAGACCTTTATTTTTATTTTTATTTTTTTTAAGATCGCCTTAAAAATTTGTTTAAAGACCTTTTTTTGGAGAACACTTGCCCCTGTGTTCTTGGTTCTTGGCCTTGGTCTTGAGCATTCCTGTCCTTGGCCTCGAGTGGGTCTGTTTTCGAGAAGTTGGTCCTTCGCCTTGGCCTCGGATTTTTTTTTTTTGTGTCCTTGGCCCTGGCCTCGAGCCTTGTGTTCTCGACTCCACCTCTGTTGTTTGTTTTAAATTGTAAAAAATTGCTGACTGCTTCTTGCCTCCGGCGGTTGAGGGCTTTAAACTATTAATAAATTCAACTAAATTTTGCGAGTAGAATTGTTTTCTTTATTTTTTAAGCCGTTAACTTTGTTTTCATGAAGATACCACGTTGCTTAAATAAAAGTCTGACTTAAGGTGTCCTATTATACAGCACTGTGTTGTGTATATACCACAGATTAATTCAGGTTTGTTGCATAGCATTAAAGACATAATGTGGTCCATTATTACATCCTTCAAACACAGTGTGCATTGCAGCTGCAGCTGTACTAAATGCGCGCAAAAATACTTTGGACGCAAAACAGATATAATTTCAAAGCAGTGTGTACCAATAACAAATCAATCACTAGCCGCGTGATTTAAAACATAATCGATTCATGTTTTGTTTATCGCTTTTGACCGTCATTTGCTTACGTAATTTTCATTTAATACAAACTAGTAGAAATTATTGCCGTGAGAATTATACAGCGTAGCATGACTGCGTTATTTCGATTTGTTTGCGCCGCAGCATATTCGTGAGAATTCAGCTGTTAATAATAAACAATGATCAAATAAAAGAAATTACATAAAATCGCTTTTCAAAAAAATTATTTAGTCAACAGGAAATTAACATTTCAAATCATCAAAGTTAGTTTCAAACGACTTCGTTTTAAGCGCAAAACAATGCATTTCTGTTTTTTTTCTGCATTAACTGAAATCCAAAAAAATAAAATGGGTTATGTCTTTTATACATCGTGAGTAGTAAAATCGTACGTTGATCGAGTAAGGGCGAAATAAGTTAGCGATTAATTTTTCTGAAACTATGTAGAAATTGTGACCTTCCGCACCTTAGGTCTAATTGTGCAAAAAACATTTCATTCATGTTGCCATTTTATGATTCCCTCAAATATGATTCCATTTTTTTAAAAACTGAAAAATTCATAATGACGTCGGTATGCAATGACTAAAAATTCAGTGTTTGATTAAAAACGTATGTGAGTCACAAAATAGCCTCTTTCGGCGTCATAATCACTTCCACAATTTTTGAGCAGGAAGTTAAAAGCTGGCAGATACGTACTCCTCCCAGAAAATATTATAATGTTTTAGTATGATAAATATGCACAGAAAACAGCAAATGAATTTCCGTTGCAATGCAACGCCATATCAAACTGAAGCTTAATCTTCTTAGTAGAAATTATTTGGTTAAAAAATTCGATTGCAATTGCATTAAAACCACAATTACTAAAGTTAGCAGAAAAAATTCAAAATGCAGAATTCTGTCAAGCTGCCATAAACACATGCCCTTGAGGCTAGCAGGTTCTTGTTTGTTCTCCTACAGCTAATGCGATAAAAAGCAAAGCTGCCGATGAAGATAAAAACTGCAGCATTAATGCTAGTTCGTCGTCTAGAAGAAACTATGATACATCAAAAGTAACAATCACTCAAGATCAAAAATTCAACATTAAAAATTACATATCTAGTTCAGTCAATCCAAGTTTGATGAGTTGTCATTACAATTCTACAAGCTACTAGAAAATCATTAGCTACGGTACTATACAGTATATTAAGCTATTCGAATATTTGCAAAGATTTTAGATGAGCAGCAAAACTGTCCCGACTGGCAATAAAATTACGTAGTAGTCAAATTAAAGATAATATGAAGAATTAAAAATGAGAAAATTTATATTCGCTATGGGTGCAATAAAACCGATAATTTGCCAATAATCAGATGAACTGCATAAACTCTAGCATCTCTTAGGTTTATTTATGTACTTAAAAATGATTCGAAAAGTCTACATCTGCGGAGCTCATTCTGTTGGGAAGACCACATTGTTTGGTTGTTTGAAAAAATATCTTCGCGTAGAAAATGCAAAGCTGATTCATTGCCTAGAAGTCGGAAGAAAAATTTGTGAACAAGACAACCTGACCGAGGTACAGTAATTATCGTCTTGGGTGTTTTAATTTTTGACCTGCTACTGGCAAAGCAACTTTTGCCCACTTCGCAAGTGGTCAATGATGTCACTCGCGAAAGCAGCTGCAAGGGTTTGATTGTGAGTGTGGTCAATGACGTCACTCACGAAGTTTGGCAAAGATGGTTTCGTGTCCGATTTTAACCCGCCTTCAATGCTCAAGACTACATTCTGCTGAGTGGCACAGTACAAGTTCATAGGGTTATTAGTTTACAAGTTTGTTACAATTTATTGCGACTGCTTTTTTTGTCCCCCGTACAGTTTTATTATGTCTCGCAGTACAACAACGCTACTTCAAATTTTTTTACCTACAACTACCAACCACTGTTACCCTGTACCCACTGTCTACTCAAAACCTTCAAAATTTACCACTGCTATAATACTGTAATAATAATAATAATAATGTACCGGTCCAGCACAATTGTGCCACGAAAAATTAAAAAAATACAATCATCCATAATACCAAATGTATAATATCATCATACCAAAAATATTCCATCAACAATGTCATCCAAATTAATACAGTAAGGGAGAGAAAGAATTTTTATGAAATAGCATCCACACTAGGTTGGTCAATGACAAATATCCAGAGCGAAAATTAAATTATCTAACTTTAACACCAAGCAAAATCAAAGTTATGTTATACAAAGTAAATTTAAACCAAAAACAGTACCATATTCATGAAAAATAAGAAAATGCATTGAGTTGCACTAAAAGCAGAAAAATATACAAGCCAAGCAAACAGTGAGAACAAACACTATAACTTAGATGTGATCCTAAAATTATTCTAAGCATACGTTTTCTGTGTAAAGATAATTAACTCTTTGAAAAAATCAGCTGACATTTTATATTGACAACTGGCCCATAAATTAGACTAGTGCAACGATATTATATTAAATAAACCAGCAAATTTTGCAGAAATGTGAAAATAAACTCATTGACAATTAAATTAAAAAAAAAAAACTAAAATAGATAAAGTAATTTACAGTAACTCATTAAAAGTGTACGAGTAATTTTCACCACTGTAAAACAAATTGGTATAGAATGAATGTCTATTTTGTTACCAGAAACAATGACAAAAAAAAAGTTAAATCTTTAGTGCTAAAAATATATGCTAATTTAGTAAAATGCATCCTTAACCAGGGCAAAAAATAAAGTGTTTTTGAGAACAGTTTAAAAAGCAAACATACCAACAATGTACAAGAAAGAATAAAAACAACAAAAATACAAAAAAATATAATGAAATGCAGAAATACAAATAAAAAAATATGTGGCTATTACGAATCATTTACACTTCTTCAAAACAGTGTAATGCAACAATACAAATATTGCAGCAATACAAAAACAAACAAATAATGAATTAAGAAGTAACATGAAGAATTTTATACAAATGCTCCAAAGCTACTGCTGAAATCTACTACCTATTACCGAAACCTACAAGCTGCACTTACTAAATGCTAACATTGCAATTTTGTCTGCACAAAGTTAAATTGAAATCAATAGAGATTAACATCAAATAACAGCCCATAATTGTCAAAAATGCAAAATATCGCAAAGCATTACTCACGGAGCTTTACGAAAAGAAAAAGTTTAATTAAAGACCCCAACGTTATTATTCTAATTAAAATTTTTTATTTACCTAGCACTATTTCAGAAAGTGATCAACCTAAAGCATGAGCGAATTCAAATTTTGAAATGTAAAATTTGAATTCAACATTGGAAAATGAAATATATACATTAGCATGAATTGATTGATAAAAATGGACTCAAAGCTTAATTCTTTTTTTACTATTTTGCACTTATATCGTGTAAATTTAGTGTGCAGCAGCAAATTGTCGAAACAAAATTTTTTTTTTAACAACTAAATTTAAATTTTTTGAAATACTTACAAGTTAGAAACTTATCTACAATATTTGCATAGGATTTCTTTTTCAATAAGGTTCTCTCTCTTGATGGGAAAGACACTTTATGCTAATTTTCAACTGGGCTTGAAGTAGTCGTACTACTAGTTATAGTTGCCCAGCCGGTAGAAAGACTTGCAAACAGAAACCCAAAAGGGCCGCTTTGCGTGGGTCTGATGGTAGGTACAATTGATTTATAAATATTATATTATACCGCAATACCTTTTCCTTTGAGGCACCCAATCTACTGTAAAGCATATAAAAAGACACTAGCGGTTCATTTATTTATTTACACAATTTAAAGCGATTTAAGAAAAAAGGAAGTAACAAGTACAAGGAAACGCAAAATTAAGTTAATGAGCAATGGGTGGCCCTGCCGGTCTATTCTCTAAACCAGGGGCTTTTAACGTATTCCCAACTTATAAGTGCGCCAACTTTCCATTTCCAACCACCATAGGCGTAGCTAGGTTTTTTTAATTGGGAGGGGGCAAACCACAAATTATTTGCAATGACGTCATCAAAATTTTTCTAAAGAGAAGAAACTTTTTGTGGGACAAAAATACCGTAGAATGGAAGATCAGAAGCCGTAGCCTGATTTGGCACATAACTAAAATTTTCCTAAAGGGAGTTACCAAAATTCAGGTTTTGCTAAATCTTTAACCAAAAGTCAAACGAAAATGTCTAAATTGGAAGATGTGTTTAGTAAACTAATGTAACTCAAACGTAACACAGACGGGAATCTGGAAGCGAAGCCCCCAGACGCTGGGCGATTTTTTGAAATTTTTGGAAAAAAATAGTTATTTTAATGTCATTGAATCGCATTTCGCAAGTGTTTAGAGCCATTCGAAAAAAAGCAGACTTTTTACATTTGAAAGCCAATTGAAAAAGTCAAGTTGTTCAATTTTATTTTTACTCGCAATTTGAGTCCAAAACACGTTCAAAATCTTGCATTTTAGTGTTAAATTTCGTAAGTGATTTGGCCCAGGTAGGGGAAGTAAGGTACAATGCCTCCTGCAATATTTTAGCAGTAAATAATAATCCACTCGAAGATCTTCCTTAAAGATTTTTGTTTTGTCTTAAAATTAACTACTTATAGGAGTGCAAGAACGGCCAGGAGGCCAAGGTCCCCTTGATTCAAATTCAATAATTTTTTCAATGAGCAATTCCCCGAGGTAATTTTTTTCAAAAGAATTTTTTTGCGTAAAAACTCGGGAGATGGAGGTGAATTGTTATTGAAAAATGGTACAATAAATGGCTACGGCAACTAACCATTTTATTCCGGAGCGGGATTTACATTGCGCGAGGCCCCTGGTACTTTGGGGATTATTACAACATCTTCCAGCCAAATATAGGTGAAGACCAAAAAAAAAAATTACCATCTGTGCAAAGAGCCCCTGGCGCTTGTGGGGTAGCAACTTTTACTTTTACGACAAAAAGTTAACCACTTTTAGGACAAAAACCCTTAATTTCACCCGGGTTATACATTTAAATTGGCAAAAATTGAATTGAAGGGCCCCGGACCCCCTGGTCGTCAATATTGCTGTTAATTATTGTTTACGCGTATGCAGCTGTACGCTAAAAATGTTAAAAGTAACGGAAACTAAAAAGCAATTAGATTTTTTGTCTAAATTTTATCATTGGGGGCACTTTAATTGGGCGGAGGCGGGCCTAATGGCTACGCCTATGCCCACCTCAGAATCGGTCTTCAAAAAATTAAAAATCAATGCTGTCAGCACTTTTACCCAATCATGGCTTACACTAACTCATATATTGGTTGCTTTTGTTATTAAAACATTCTTTAAATGGTTGTGATTTGTAAAGTAAGTCCACACGTGATGCGGTAAATATGTTACATTTTGAAGCAGTGTTCAACTTTACTGTTCATCTGTTTGACCGGTCATTCCCAAGTTGGCAACTCCGCCATTCCCCACCAGTGGCGAATTCCCCACAGGTTAAAAACCACTGCTCTAAACTATGTTAATATGCAAAACGAGCATGCTTAAAAAAATAACTCCAAAATAAAACCACAACTGATCTTGAAACACTATGAAGATGCAACTAGCGGACAAACAGGAATAACATAAAATCAAATCTTTATTACAGCCCTGCATTACGCCGAGAGTGAAACGAATTGATGGGGCCCATCACTGCTTCATTGCACCTGCCGCAATACAGCTCCTTTTGAAGAAATGTTGCACGATCTGCTGTTGACCATAATAAATGCTGTGTTCAGTTTGACTGGCCAGAGATTTGAGCTTAAGACCTACCGCTGAATTTCATCTCATGAATCTTATATGGAATCTTTTCGAAATGTGCCAGTATTATGATGAACATTAGTGCAAAGTGCCGCCGCTAGAGCAAGAAAAGTGGGGCCACAGAGTCAAAACAAGGGTGCGCTATAAGTTGAGCAAGTTTCACTCTTCAAAGCTATAATTTTATGGTTAGTATTATAGTGCAAAAACTCTTAACTCTTATTTCAAATCTTTTTGTTTTTTTGTTACAAAAACGCATGTTTGCAAACATCACTAACTTTTACAATAATGTCCGTTTTTGTAACGATCACCACAAGCCCACCACGCTGGAACTTTGAAAAGCAAAATAAGCGACTAAACTAGCGTAATAAAGACTTTAAAATTTCATTTTGAGGGTATATTTGCGAATAGAAATGATAGAAATGAAATTGTTAGTTTTTAGCATAGTTCTACATTTCAGGGCGGCAAAAGGATTCAATAATAAATTTCGTCCTCTTCTGGGTTCTGGCTAAGTCCTTAGAAATCGATTTCTCAAATAAATTTGGCATTGCGCTTTTTAGCATCTAAACAATGTAGGCAGATTAGGTACTGTATAATTCATAAAAAAAGAGGAATCAAATGAAAATGTGTACAACAGTCCGTAGGATGTTATTTGAGTTACATTTGCGATAATTTGCTCAGGTAATTACAAAAAAATTGGAAGTTTTGAATTTGAATGTGATTTTGGATCAAGAATTGAAATTTACTTGTCATTGTGCAATGCGCATTACTCTAAGCATAAAAGTTAAAGAACTTAGAGTTTTAGACTAGCCCCAAACAAAAGTACCGCTCTTTCGTACTCCCCGTAGTGACGCCTGGTTGCGCTCCTATTGTTATGTAGTACGAAAAATACTATACAAGCAAAATTATAAATTTTGAAAAGTTTCTGAACTATAATTACAACAACTATTTTCTTTGTCAGTTGTCAGTTTTAATTTATTGAGGTGAGTTTTGCTTCAGAAAATTTTATTTACCAAAATCAATCGGCACTTTGAAATGCGTTTGTAGTTTTTCCTTGTAGCCATGGTCTTACCAATTTTCCGATACAATAAACTTTTTTTAATCTTGTAGAAGTTTACAATTACAAGTTTGATGCGGGCTATTGCGGACTGTGGTTGACCAGACCTGAAACCGTATCAAAAAATGTGCTCGCTGCTCGGCTTTGTTGTAGCTACGCAGACGCGGAGAGCGTGGTTCATCATTTTCATCAATAAATAGAAATGACCCAAAACTGTGGAGCCAAAAAAATACTTGAGAGAAGTGCACTATTGCATCATCTAGACAATGCATACCCTATACTTTCTTACATTTTATTTCATTTTCTGTAATGCAAGCATTCACTGTGTTTGGCATTTTATTATTTCGTCATCTAACAAACAATTTATTTAAATAAGACTATTTTGAATAAGGCACACCTGATGATGCCAATTACGGGTGAAACTGACTGCAGGGTTTTAAATTTTTTAATTTTTATATTTCAAATTTTGAAGCGCTCTGCGTTATGTTCTGATATTCGCTCTGGCCTACGCAGTCAAGCGCTTTTTTCAATCGGTTAAATTCAAACTCCACTCATCATAACAAACAATCTAAATAGAAAATGACACTCACAAAAAAATGTGACATCTCGTGTAATAATGTATTCACATGCATTTTTTTCATATTTTCCTTGTTCATCAATACTCAAAAAGGAAAATACAAATATGTCGCTGAAAACCAACACTAAGAAAAGTGCCTCTTGCTTCAGAGTTGTAAACGGGCAGACTAGTTCAGGCCCGAATCCGAAAATATAAGCCCGAACCCGGCCCGAACCCAAAATCTAATTTGAAGCCAATGCAAGCCAGAAAAAAAACGAACGTTAAGTTAGGTCTGAAAAATTTAGCAATTTTGCCAAGTTATTTTGATAATATTCTTGGGCATTAAGTCATAAAGTACGTCTCAGGCCCTATACCTAAACCCGAAATTTTTGTTGACTTTAGGCCCGAGCCCGGCCCGAACCCGACCCAAACCCGACCCGAAAGCTAGGCCCGACTTACAACTCTGGCTTGCTTGATCTTTTTTTAGTTGGAGTTCAACTTCCATTTGCAAAACCCTTAGTCCATGATTTCGCAAACAAAGCAAGAATATCGAAGCAAAAGGACGGGATTGAAGAATAATTCTCAGTAAAAAGCACAGAGCCAAAACAACTGAAAATATTTTGCTGTTACTGTTTACGTTTTGAAATTGTACTCATCTCATTATCAAAGCTAATCTATGAGTAGGCAAAAAAACTTGAACGAAAACAAGCAAATTTGAAAGTACGTCTAATCTCGAAACGTAAGCAATAAAAAATAAAATGCTTTTATTTGCGTTGGCTCTGTGCTTTTTACTGAGAAAGCAAGAACAGGTTTGTTTAGGAAATGATTCTAATGCGTTAACTACGATACAATAATTTTTACCAATTCTTCTAAAGTATTCACATTACCAAACTATTTTACAAAGAATTTTACAAAGAATTCATCTCAAAGCTCTAAATATCATGATGGTGTGAAAACTATGCTCCAGGCAAAATCGTAAATGTGATCTTTTGTTTCTGTTTTTTGAGTAAAGCAGTCAAACAACACAGTTCAAAATGTCTCTGAGTTTATGTGCTTTTGCGCAATGATTGTTCAAGAAATCACGTGAAATTGCTAATTATGAACAAACAATGGTAATGAATAGGATTACGCTAAATCGCTGAAAATTTTCCTAAAACACCTAGTCGACCTTAAAAATCGCTTCATAACTCCTAATCTATCTGTCATAGAGTAATGGTTTTGGAAATAACAGTTAAAGTAGCGAATTTTAGAAAAAGTCAAGAAATTTCATGATCGTAGCGTCAGAGTTGTAAACGGGCCGACTGGTTCAGGCCCGAACCCGAAAATATAAGCCCGAACCCGCAAACTAATTTGAAGTCCAAATCATGCCCGATAAAAAACGACAGTTAAGTTAGGTATGAAAAATTCAGAAAGGTTGCCAAGTTATTTTGAGTATATTTTCGCTCACCTAGGACAAAAAACATGTCTCAGGCCCGAATTAAGCCCGAAATTTTTGTCATTTTTAGGCCCAAACCCGACCCGAAAAGCCCGGCCCGACTTACAACTCTGCGTAGCCGCGTAACTGCTTCATACCGAAATTGCAAAATATGTGAGGGGAGGATCGTTTCGATTCCTATTAGGCTTTATGGGGTCAAATTACATCATTGCAAAATAACTGCGAGAAATTTCCGCATTAAGCTGCAGCAAACAAAATGATCATCACGTCATAAAATTTAGAGCAATATACCTTTCGGCTATACAGCCCATTCAAAATAATTTTGCACAAAACTGCAGCAACTTTATTGGAATAGGTGCAAATTTGCTAATAAAAGATTGCGAAAAGACGAAAAACTATGATACAAACATAATTTTTTTTAAAGGCTATACGTAGTAATCTGAAACTAGCTTTTTGTCAAATTATACTGTTTCATATTCGTAACTAAGTAAAAAAAGTGATTCGAAAAGCCTATTGTCCAAATAAAAAAATTCTTGTTGGAAAGACCACATTGTTATTTGGATGCTCGAAAAAACATTTTCTAGTAGAAATTACAAAGTTAATTCATTGCCTAGAAGTCGGATCGAGAATTTGTCTAGATGATAACCTAATTGAGGCAAGCAATTCGTCCAGTTTTTGTATCATTTTTTCATAATATAACATATTATAAATGCAGTATTAATACATTATTTTGTTGAGTTAAATTTGCTTTTCAGCCAATTTTAAAACTTTCTAGGCTATAGTGTGCATACAAGAAACATTACAGGATATCTTACGGTGACCCTAAAATTGAAAATGTACCTACTTTATTTTGACGTAAAAAGTTTGCTTTTATCTAAAATAAAATTACTGTGAAGGTAAATCAGGTTTAAAATCAGTCAATTCTCTACCGGTTTAGGTATTAAAGCAAATTTGCTTGCCTTGGTACGTCGCAACTGCCTGATTATTTTCAGATAGTTTGATTATTTTCTTTTACTAATTATAACCTACTACGTGCATCATTTTGCCACCTAAAGAGCTCTGTGATGCTTTGGTGTATAGTAATAGAAGTAAAGAGGGGTATTTGAATAAATCTTAACTATTACTTAAACGCAGAGTCAATTCTCAACTATATGCACTCTTATGTTAATATTAAGTCAATTGTGATGTTTTTGACGTTTGCGGACCAGAGTTTTAATGTTTAATCGAAAAGGCTACCAGCGCGGAAAGTTAGGGAAGAGCCACCAGAACGGCAACTACTTACAGTAAAAACAAGCAATGCGAAAAAGTTGTCTTCCGGCAAGCATCAAACCTGCAGCCTTTATATTACCGGTCCACGGCACTACCACTTGGGCTAGAAAAGACGTCTTGAGCAGGTTCGATTCGATTTGGTTAGAACAGGTTCGATTCTGCTTGAGCAGGTTCGATTCCTGCGGGAAGACAACTTTTTTGCATAGCTTGTTTTCACTGTAGGTAGTCGCCGTTTTAGTGGCTCTTCCCTAACTTTCCGCGCTAGTAGCCTTTAGGCCAGATGGCACGTAAACGATTAAATAAATATACGCACTATGCAGCAGAGATGGATACCGGTTGGGTCGACTGGCCGGTCAGGTTACCGGTCTGGTCGAGATTCTTCGACCGGCCGGTCAAGCTGGTTGAAACACCGGTCAAATTCTCCTTTCTTGCAATTAAAAGATATTTTAGCACCAACCGAAATATACGTATATTTCATTAATAAAACCTTTATAAAAAAAACAGTATTAACAAACCACACCTTTTGAAGACACTTGTTGAATGGTTTCAAGCTGTGACTAATATGCTGTGACCATTAAAAGATGCAAATCCAGGAGCGTTATTGTAGGGGGAGGCCTTTTGCCATGTCTCCCCCTTCTTTGGGCCACGGCACAAAACAAAAAAGTGCAAAATATATTTTAAAATCCCGTAATCAGATGATAATAAAACATGCATGTGGAAGAGGCTTACGTAACCTGGCATTTTAGCATCAATTTAATCAGCTTGAGAGTAGAAGTGGCGCAGATTTCACATTTTTAGTACATGCTAAAGTCTTGCCGCTTTGAAAACTTTTTTCAACATAAATTTACCGCACTCTACAGTGGGCAAGAAAGATTTAGCTCTTACTTTTTTATGTCTAACTAGCCATGGTTTGTTCTGAAGTACCAGCATTTCTAAAACCTGCTGGGGCACATTATATTTTAAATATTTTCCAGCCAATATCATAACAGTTTAGTGTTAGCTGCTCGGCAAAGTGCAAATAATCTGCACCAGTAGCTAAAAAATTTTAAGTTCCCTTTTTGGCCTTACGCATAATATCATTAGAAACAACGTCTAATAATTTAGCTTGTGTCATCCAGTTCTTTTTATGCGTATTATTTTGTGCACGTTTAGCGCGGCTCAAAACAGGTCATTCAAACCAAAAGTTAATCTAAAGAGGTCTTGAAATTGAGTTATTTTTGCAAATATCGCAATAATTTTATTGCGTTTTTTTTTTCTGAGACCCCCGTCCGAAGTCACAAATTTTAACACCTCACCAATGGTCCCACTTTTAAAAAATTTTCATTAAATGCATTGAACAGTGAACAAAAATCTTCTGTAAAAAAACGGTCGACCGGGCCGGTCAGAAACCGGTCGACCGGCCGGTCAACCGGCGTAGATTTTGAAATTCACCAGTCGGGTCGGGTCGAGAAAATCCTGACCGGTTCTATTTCTGCTATGCAGTACTCTACGTCGGGGTAAATTTTTATGAAAACACTGTATACCAAGGCTGCCCAAACGCCGTTTTACGAGCCGCGCATTCGGCCCGTGGCCTGCATGTTTTTTTGAGATGAAGAAGCGGTAAAATTTTGCAAGAAACCAAATCAATTTTCTTATGGTTTTGTTCGGTCACCATCTAAAATTTCCGTCAGTTTCTGCGTAAAATCTCACTGTTAACCGTTTTTTTAGATTAGGCCGGCGTTGATTGTGCGGCCCGCCCAAAGTCATGGCGGCCCGTTCCTCAAAAAGTTTGGGTCCCCCTGCTCTACATTCTGTGCAAATGTGGTGTCGCTGTCGTTGATATATCGTGTTTATCTAAAATAGCAAAATTAACAATAACTCATTTTAAAGCTTTTTTTTGTTTTGTTTTAGGATGATCTTGGTGATTTGGAAGTTCTCAAAAAGGTGTTTTTACAATGCGTTGAACAACAACTGAAACAAGAAGATGATTTGGATGGTATTGCATTACATTATTTTGTATTTTATGGCTGGGGTTTATTTAAATTGAATGACTACAGTTAACAACTGTGTTACATAACAATATTAAGCTATAAAGCAATATTCAAAATGTGCTGTATAATAGACCTAGCCAAATATAAATTTTTCATATCGATTTTATAGGTCTTTAATTCAAGATTTTGCCACTAAAATTGTACTCAATGTGTTAAAGTCGTGGCAGAATTTGCGCGAGAACGACAACTTTGCGGCTTTGACTATATGATTCGTGACCAGTGGGATAAACTACCAAATGTAATGTAATCGAAAAGAAATGTTGACCACGAATTTAATTTAATAAAAAGAATAATAAACTTTAGTAGCTGGTTTTTAAGACCGCTGTTTAAGTCAGATTTGACAATATTATCAAGGCTCTTATATAAGGTTGCACTGTCTTCTATTTTCGGCCCGGATAACAATTTACTACCAATTTTGATCATAATGATATACAGTATACGATCATACAAACTTCACTGTATTCATTGGAACTTTATCTCTGTATTTTGAAACATAGCATGTGAATGATGAAAAGCAACTGTTGATTCGACATTTTACAGTAGAGTAATTCTCACTATCCGAAGCTATGTTTTAGCATTTGCAAAAAAAGCACCAGTAAATACTCAGTGTACGATTATTCCAAATGTCTTCGCACTCCAATTACAGCATTACACAATCAATATTTTTATGTCTCTTTCTTTTGTATATACGTTAAATTCACTAATATCTTTAGCATTTTTTAGCAAATGAAGCAAATAACAATGTCTTGATGGTTTCTGATCGTTGCACGATTGATTACATAAATTATCTTAAAGTCATAATCGAAAAGGCTCTTGGAGAAGATCTACTGAAAGCGTCTGATACTTTAAAAGATATACAGCGGTTAGTAAAATTTAATCAATTTTTAAGATGAATACGTTTTGTTTGGATAGATGATCTATTATTGCATTGGGTTTACTACATACCCTAATGTGGCAGGCATAAAACTATAGGTGTGTACAGTGCAGATGTCATGACGTTGATATAACTTCATGATTTCTATCTCATTGCGGTAGTATTTTCAAAACTTGTATGAATGATTTTTTGAATTTGAATAATTATAAAGTTATAATTATAACTTTATAACTTCATGTTATAATAAGTTATAAATTTGAATAATTATAACTTCATGATTTTTATCTCATAGTATTTTCAAAACTTTTCAAAACTTGTATGAATGACATTTGCTGTCCATAGTTATAATGTTTAATCGTTAGCATGCTGTCTGATATAAAAGCTACCAGCTTGGAAGTCTTTGCGGAAGTAGCCACCAGAGCGGCGACTGTTTAAGCAAGCAATGCAAAAAATTTGTCCTCTCAAAAGATCCAATCCTGCATTCTAAGGATAAGTTGTAATCTAAAGGCTGCTAATCTTGGGGGAGGTCAAAGTTTTTTTGCCTAGCTTGTTTCAAGTAATCACCATTATGACGGCTCTTTCCTGGGTTTCTGCACTGCTGGTAGCCGTTCTGGTGGAAATAAATGTGAAATAAATAAAAAACAAATAAATTTGAAAGCACGCCAGAAACCACGCAAGCGAATAAACATTGCAAATCCTTCACTTTTATTTTATCTTTTTTTTTCCAGCCTACGGCAAGACAGCACTTTTGTGTTCATAATTCAGCCTCAACCCAAATTTTTTGAATCCGACGGAGTGCGACCGCAATTCGCTATGACGTTCAATTTTGCTCTTGAAGTAGATGAAGCAATAAGAGAAATGATGACAAGTCTTGGGATACCTTTTGTTCGAATTTCAGTGGAAGACATTCAAGAAAGATTTGATTTTGTTGTTGGCAAAGTTTTCAAGCGCTGGCCCGACTTGAAGCGTGGTGAAATGAATCGCATTTCAGATGATGATAGACCTAAAAAATGTTATCCTGTACAGCAAAATGCTTGAGTAAAGCAAACAATAAGAAATTTGTGCTTCTCCGCGGTGCATATGGGGGATTCATTTAATCTCTATTGAACCAGCAGTCGCTAGTAGTTTTTTTTTTATAGTGCCCAAACTTACCATATTTTTGGGTACCACAAACTCAAAGAAATTTTAATAATGCAGATTATTAATCAAAAAATCAAATCAAATTTTTCATTATACTCGCTGTAATACGCCGAAGCGTGTAACGAGTTAGCGGGGCCCATCTCCGCGTCATTGCGCCTGGGCAACACAGCTCCTTTCGAAAACATGTCGCAGCGGTGGCGAGCCGTTGGCAACACTGTGTTCGATTTGACCGGCCCGAGATTCGAACCTCGGACCTACCGCTCCAGAGACGAACGCGTTACCGCTCGACCAACTGGCCGGTGCAGATTATTAATTTTAATAAAAAATCTTAAAAAATTGCTATAAATATTGCTTTTTCAAATATGTCTAAAATATCCATGACCTCCAACGGCTGTTACGCCCATTGGCCTTTGATTATAACCATTTCACCAGTGGTGTAAAAAGTATTCCAAAAGTGTAATTAAGTAAAAATTTTGTTACATGAACGAAAAAATTCTTGAAGTAAAATTTCAGAGTATTGACCAAAAATGTACCTGAGTAAAAGCCAAAAAGCAGTCGTTTTAAAAGTACTCAAGTACAAGTACGTATTTCTAAAAGTATTTAAGCAAGATAAACAACTATTCAATCGACAAACTGTCGTATATGACTACTAGTCGACTACCATCACATTAGTGCCACAAAATCCTTGGTCTTCCAACCCATCACTCTCTCAAGAAGTCATGAATTATCAATTGATGCAAGTTTTTGTCAATATACTTAAATAAAAAAGAATAACAGCAAAACTTTGAGATTTGAAAATCCTGTCACGCAGAATTTTTTGAAATCATTTCATAAAATCTTTGCTAATTTAACTTAATTGAACAATTGCCGGTAGAAAACTTGACCGTTCTGACGAATTTGTGGTTCATATATAAAACTGCAATACTTAGTACTTTTCTGAATCAAATTGCTACATAAGTAGCGTTACTTTTCTCATTAAAAGTAAGCAAGTGAAAGTAGAAAGTATCCAAAAATATATTACTTCAAATGTGCTCATTACCAACAAATTCTACTTGAGTAGGCTACTTAAGTAGAGCTACTTTCGTTACTTTACACGTCTGATTATGACGTCATGAAACCCCCAAACAAATGTTTTCTACCCTCCATCCGCCTATAAAAAATCTTACGCACATTACAAAGCTACAGCGCTGTATTGCTATTTTATACGTGCTTATCGTCGAAATAGTTTATGATTTTTACTATATTGATTTGTGATTACTTTTTCAGATGGTTATTGAATTTGTATTGTAATAGGTTCATTACACTTGCCAACAAAGAAACATATAACATCTTATGACCTGGAATTATAACCGGCTGCCTGTAATTTTTGCATCTTCTTTTGTTATGCCACCGCCGAAGCTAAATATAGCTGCTGCTTCTCGAGTGATTCTTGGCCTTTTGGTAGTCTTCCCATTTTGTTTTCTGCTATCGATGCACACTCGATACAGTTGACTATGTTACATAAGCTTAAGCATTGCCGTCGCTAGAGAAAATAAAGTGAGAAGGCTCTAAACAAAAGTGGGGGGGCCCCAAAATTTGCATATAATGACTGATCTTCAGTTCTTGTACGGCTACAATTATGCGCAATTTTAAAACAAAGGCTGCTAGCGTTTCTTAGCTTGTTTCGTCTGCGGCCCATAGTCGCTTGAAAAATCTATGTACAGCATTAAATGCTACCAGACGTACAACCAGAATTTTGCTAAGAGGAATAAAAAAAAGCATTTTTTTTTGCTCAAAATTTGCCTGATTTAGCACCCATGCCAGAGTTGTAAACGAGCCGACTAGTTCAGACCCGAACCCGGCCCGAACCCGAAAACTAATTTGAAGCCCAAATCATGCCCGAAAAAACCCGAATGTAAAGTTAGGTATGAAAAATTTAGCAATGTTGCCAGATTATTTTGATTATATTTTTGTACATTTGAGACAAAAAGTACGTCTTAGGCCAGAATCAAGCCCGAAACTTTAGTCAAGTTTAAGCCCGATCCCAGCCCGAACCCCACCCGAAAATCCCGGCCCGACTTACAACTCTGACCCGTGCTGAACAAACTAATGCAACTCAAGTGTGTCGCAGACGGCACATAGACACTAAATATTTAGTGACTCCGGGCGGGGGCCTGAGGGCGGAGCCCCCAGCCGCTGGGCAATTTTTGTAATTCTGCAGCAAAAAAATAGCAATTTTAACGCCATTTTAATCATATTTTGCACTGTTTGAAGCGATATGAATAACTAACTTGCTAAAATTTTTATAAAAGCAATTTTAACGCCGTTTTAATCATATTTTGCTCTTTTTGAAGCCATATAAATAACTAACTTGCTAAAATTCAGAAGGCAATTCAAAGAATTAAATTACTTAGCATTTTCAAACCCCCTCCTGACTTTAGGTCAAGTCTAAAATACGTTTAAAAGCTCGTATTAAATTTAATTAAAAAATATGTTTAAACGGCTTGAATTTTTTATTTTTAAACATTTTGTGCGGATTCTACTAGAGGGCGGTTTTAAATTTTTTGTATTTATCAATTTTTCGTCTTCAAATTGGTGTCTAGTAAGCATTCAAGTTAATCTACAATAAGTGTTAGAAACGCTTTCTTACTTGGCAACTCTTAATGCATTGTGGGTAGTTTAGAAGGTGCACTGCTTTATATGATTTAGATTTGCTTCATTGTTTTTGAGCGTTGACAAGTTAGTAGAGGAGCTAAGTCGAAAATCGTTCTCTTCCGGAATAAAGTGTGAAATTTGGCACAAACCTTCCCCAGGGTGAGTATAACGATTTCCGAACGGGAGCCAAAAAATCGGGCTTGGGCAACTCCTACAAACGGCCCATTAATTATGCTCAAGCTCCACCTAGTAGTTAAAAAAAGAGTTGTTGTTCTAAACAAGCTTAAAGGACCAATTGGTAATTTTATGATTTTATTTTATTGTTTTTGCAATCTAAAATATTTTGGCATGCCATGACGTCACATATGACGTAGATATGACGTCATTTTTGCCAAAAAAGTTTGATGGCAAGCAAAATATTGCTCAGATTGGTGGAGTCCCTCAATGATATCAAACTCTATTAATTGCTTCAATTATTGGATAAACATTTTGCGTAGCTTAATTTACGTCATTTTGTGATGTAATTATGACGTTATGTTTACCGAAAATTTCAACAAAACGATAGCAATATATTCTAATTAAAAGTTTTAGTTTAGTGACGACATTTTGCAGTCAGCTTATTGCTTCAAGATACAATAACTACTTGTAGTAGATGACGTCATGTTTGCCAAAAATTGCAACAAAACAACAGAATGTAATGCAAGAACAATTGGTTTTTTAAAAGCATTGGTTCGATGACTACATTTTGTAATCAGCATATTAATTCAAGATACAGTACAATAGCTGCTTATAGCAGATGATGTCATTTCGTGACGTCATTATATCTGTTGATATCATATGGCAGTGTTTTGTCCTTTGCTGCTAAGTTGACAAACATAGAAGATGTGCTTTGTGTAAGAGCAATGAGAGGACACGGGCATAATATCATTAAATGCAAACCAAGCGAAAATTGTCAAAGCATTGACTTGTGATCTATGCTCCAAGGTGCATCCAGGGTTGTTAGACTGCTTGCACCGTATCAAGGGTGGTTTCGAGACAATGCAGGGTTCGAAATTAACGCTTGCCCGCTTGCCCGCTTGCCCGAGGCAAGCTGAAATCGCCTCGGCCAAGTTATTTTTCAGCTTAACTTGCTCGATGGGCAAGCTAACAAAATACAGCGTATTAAACAACATCAAACAAGATTATTTAGAGATGCAATTTAGGTCCGCTTTTGTTGCATTAAAATATGTAAAAAGATAAAGCTGATGCTTGCTTTAATTTAGCTCTTTACAATCATCACAGTGGACCCTGTGTTTAATCGTCCGCATATCATTAATCGCAATTAACACTTCTTAATCGCACGCAAATTTTTCGATACTCAGACGCGCTTTGCAACTTTTTGGCCTGTTTTTTCTGAGAAAAATTTTCCCACGATTGCCGCGTTAACCCATACCCTGCGCTGCATGAAGACTACGCCAAGAATTTTGTAATTTTTTAGTTATGATTATTTTGAAGATCTTTTAGCTTCTATAACTTTTGCAAAATTTTTCAGCCTTCTAACTGATGTAGTTTTCAAAATATTCGCGATTAAAAATTCATTACAATCAAAAAATCAATTTTTGCGTAATACTTTTGGAAAAAGTTATTTATTACGTCACCTTACCATAACAATCGCGCACAAGAACTTGATTTTCGAAACAGAATGCACGTACTATGCTAATTCAGTGTTTTTGCCAAGAAGTACATTTTACAAACTTTTTTCCAACTGTAAACAGCCTCAAAACTTATTGTAACTTACCTACTTTTTTTTCGCGCAAGTTGAAATTTCTTTGGGCAAGTAGACATTTGATATCACTTGCCCGACGGACAAGTTGTTCAAAAAGTTAATGTCGATCTCTGCAATGATTTCAGATTGAAATTATAAAGCCAAACATTGAAAAACGGTGTCATTGTCAAATCTGACGTCAAAAATAATAACCAATTTGTTCGTTGTACGATATGCTTTTGACTGTTCTTTGATGCAGATAGTGAGACTCCCTTAACAAAATTCTGATTGCACCCCTGGATAATAGCACAAACAATGTTTTAGAATGTAATGTTGTGTATTACCGATGCTTACGGGGTAATGCATGTAAAGCAAGCACAGTTTGCTTCAAAATACGTCGATGATGGCTGCCTTCTTGATTGTTTTTGCTAGCATTCATTGCCTATTGATACAGTTTCCCGAGCAAGTATACATACTCTTGTGCATACAATTTCATTCCTTGCACACTTATAATATTTCTTGCACCCGCATTTACTGTAAGTAGGACACGACGAACGTTTGAAGCTTTCGGCAAGTTAGTTTTACTGGAGGATATCCCGACTCTGTTGCTTGCCAACCCCATGCCTAAATTTCAAGATGGAATTTTAATCAAACACTGACTTCATTAAATGGCTTGAAAAGCTGATTGTTTTAATGTGCTGTTTCCAATCATCCAACATTGGTTATATATTTTCCATGGTTCTTTCTCCTTTGGCATACAGAATTCTTCTCGCAAGATTAACTTTGCATGTGTTGATAGTAGAACTGTCCAGGCACACGTCAAACTGTTCCAGTTCCTGAAAATCAGACTCAGATATTTGTGGAGGAGTGCTAGCTGTCGATGGAAGACCATTTTGCAGAGGTAGACGTTATCTCTAAAAACTTTTTCCAAGATTCAAAAAACAACTTTTTACCTTTTCCACAAGATGAAGATAGGGTATCGCAACCGCTAAAAGCATGAAAAAATAATTATTCATTACATACAGGTGGTCCGAAAGTTTTGCTAATTTGATGGATGGAAATAAACTAGTTTTCTAGTGGTCGTCTTCGAAAAGATTGAAAATCATTTTTTCGCTGCGATCAAAATAAAAAAGTGTTTCCTCTGCTTGCAAGTTATGTCATTGCAAAGATTCAGAGTAATCGTATTTTTGGTTGCAATTTGCAACGAAGATGTGCTATGTAATCATAATCTTAACTTAGTTGAATTAATACCATGTATCCATGAGGAAGCCGACCAAAGATTATGTCTCCACGCTAAACATGCTTCCAAAAGTTGTAATTTACTTTCTTTTTGAAACACTAAACACAGATTTGGTTGTCATTGCAGTGTACGCTTTTCTACGACTTCCAAAACTACGTAAACTTTGGATTGAATTTAGAACTGGGAAAACGATGGAATTCATAGCCGTCCACCAAATCATAAAAACTTTCGTGCCACCTGTATGTAATACGTACCCAAAAAAGTCCTATCTCGGACAATAAAAAACCAAAACCGAATTAATGAGAATTTTCAAACGATTATTAGACTTTATTTGTTTCCAATATCAAAATAATAGTGTTTATAAATAAATTTTGTGGCTCCATTGTATCAGATTCGTCTTTTCCAAATGCTGTCACTTAATTGATGTAAGCTAATACGATACATTTAGCTGAATGTATAGAAATCCGTAAAAAATCTTGTTTATTTTTGTAAAGTACTCCAGGATCACCTTAAAACACGTGAATTTTTTAAATACTTTACTAGTTTTATACATACTTTACTGGTTTTTGAAACAATTTTTATTGCTAGTTTTGCCAGATCAAATCGATAAAAAACCCAAAAAATTGATTGAATCCCAAAAACGCAAAATTTTTCTTTTTTTGATGTTGTTTTTTTGTTTTTGTTTTTTTAGCAAAAGTATACTCAAATGCTACGGACACAGAAAAATTTGACTCAAGTTGAGGTGAAGGCTAAAAAAATACCTGCTTTGAAGTCGAAGTTCCCTTAAATTCATTGTTTTGTTTGTTTTTTTTTTTTTTTTTTGTAAAAACAACAAAAAAAAACATAAAAGCTTAGTTTGTGTCCGAAAAAAATTTGGGTCCGAAATATTTTTAGAAACTACAATGAGTTTGAAAAAACAAAAACAGCAATTTTTTTATTTAAAAAAAAAAAAAGAAAAAATAATGAGAATTAAAAAAAGTGCGAAAATTATTCGCAATTGGCCTCCATGCTCATTTTCTACAATATTTTGTACAGCGGTTACTAAAGTATAGCGAGTTCTACAGTACATAAATTCAAGAAAAACAAAATACTGAAAGTAGCAAAGACTGTTTAAAGAGCATGCGAAGGGACTGATTTTGTACAAGACTGAGAAAGATTGTACTCAATCTGTTTCGAAAAAAGTCAAGTAAAATATGTTGATGACGTCATTGCAAGCATAGGTAAATCGTGCAAAGTCAATTTAAAAGTTATTGCGATAATTTATCATTGGTTGTTAAAGCCACTAGACAACCACCATAAACAAAGCTTGTAAAAAAATTGCAATGACTTTCAGTAAAGTCGGTTTCATTTTGCTTTCGCAATAAGCTTTTCGGACAGAACTCTTCAGTCGCGATCTCTGTCTGGTTTGGTATGTGGTGAGCAGGATCTTTTAAAGACCAAATGCAGTAAGTAGAAATGCATTCTGCAGTAAGGAGAAATGGATTTTAAGGAGATTGCACAATGGTAAGGAGAAACGCAATCTGTCCAATGCCAGCAGGCTTTGATCTTACCGAAACAGTTGTAGAGTGACTAGGAACTGCTTTTGCCTGCACAAATCTGTTTCTTTCTGGTTTAAAAAAATCTGGTTTAAAAAATTGCCTGATTTAACTTATCCCACCACTGATGTTATTAATGACCGTTCATCTTTGCGTTGTCGAAGCCATTAGACGGCCGCTAAACACAAAGCGTTTTAAGAAACGAATGATTGAACTTAATTAGTCGGCAGCGTGGCAAAAAGGGTAAAAGCATTGTTTTTACGAGGACCGTGATCGCATGATTTTGGTTTCATCCGCATCCTCATTACCTTTTTGCTTTCTTGGATAAGAAGCTTAACGATGATTATTTCTGCTTGGTGGCTTCGAACAAGAAGCAAATTCAGTCGACAGGAATTTCGAAGATATCAAAAAGAACTTTGGAACACTGGATACCGTAAAGCATGTGTAGATTCCTCCAATCACCAACTACTGTAGCAACCGCAATGAAAAGTGTGCTGATCGTCCAATAGTTAGGATCTGGCGATGTCTGATGACAGGAGCATAAACATGCACTACAACAACAAACCCCAACAATGACGTCATTAACAACCGTTCATTTTTGCATTTTTTTTTCAAAACTAAATACAGTTTTAAATTTTTCGTTCTTCAAATGCAAAAAGAATTATTTGACATGCAATAATTTGTATTCACTAAAGTGTGCCTTCACAGTAAAGCTTTAAACATTACATTGATTGCTTATGTTGCATTTCTGCTGTGTTTTCGTTTTAGAAGGCATTTAATTTTGTTGATATCTATCTTTACTCTCGTATGATAGTATTGTAATAATACGATTTCATATAACGACTTCAAATAGTGCTATCTCAACAAATAATAAGAAAAAAATTCATATTGAACTACTGTACATGAAAAGTAGACTAGCTCATAAGCGTAGCCAGAATTTTTGATTGGGGGGGCCCAAACAACAAATCACATGCAATGACGTCATCAGAAATTTTCATAAAAGAAACTTTTTGTGAGGCAAAAGATATCTAAGAATGGAAGATCTGAAGCCGTAGCCTGTTGGCACTTAAGCAGAATTTTGGTAAAGGAAGAGGGCAAAAACTAATAGTTAGAAAGTTCAAAAAGAGACATGTTGAGTGAGCTAGTGTACTCAAACGTATCAAAGACGGGGGTCTGGGGGCGGAGCCCCCAGCCACTGGTGGCTATGGGGTCTGGGGGCAAAGCCCCCCAGCTGCTGGGCGATTTTTGCAAGTTTTTGGAAAAAAAGCTATTTGAATCTTATTGAATCACATTTAGCACGTGTTCACAGCCATTTGACAGCATATGCGTAGCCAGAGGTTGGCCCAGGCCCCCCCCCCCAATTAAAATTCCACTGATGATAAAAATTATGACAACATAGCCTAGTGATGTTTAGTTGCAGTTTAGAGAGCCCTGGGGTTCCAACTAACAACCAGGGGCCCCGGTACCCCTAAGCAGCAATTAGGGGGCCCTGAGACCCCTAACCGACAACCAGGGGCCCCAGGGCCCCTAACGGTGAACCAGGAGGCTCTGAGGCCCCTAACTGACAACCAGAGGGCCCCGGAGACCTTAACTGACTACCAGGAAGCCCAGGGTCCCTAATTAACAACCAAGGGACCCCGGGGCCTCTAACTGACAACCAGGGGGCTGCTAATTAACAACCAGGGGGCCCCAGAGCCCCTGACTGACGACCAAGGGTCCCTTAATTCAAATCTTTAACAATTTATATAAAAAACCTGTGAGAAATACTAAGAGTTTTGCCCAAAAAGTTGCAACCCAAGGCCCTCGTTTAACGTTATTATGGACTTAATGCTATAACACAGGCGGTAATGCAAACCCCCCAATTGAAATACTAACAAAGATAAATATAATGAGAGCATAGCCAGTATGTTGTCCTTGTCCGGAATTGCAGTTTCTTTAATTTAGGATTTACGCGTACAAAAGTAAGTAACAATAATGACGACCACGTGTCCATGTCATAATAATGTCATGCAATTCTTCGAGGTTTCAAAAAACTGTCAAGTGACTTGACTCGAGTCCTCCACGTTTTGGAATAAAAGTTAGTTTAATTTTGCTTTAAATGCGTTTTTTTTAATGAAAGAACTTAAGGGCGCGATCTTATCACAAAATCATAAAGCGTAGCCAGGGGGGTGGTTCAGGGGGCCCGGGCCCCCAGCATAGAAATGCCACCAATAACAAAAATTTGACAAAAAAGCCTTGTTTCTTCATTTTCAGCTTCTTTTAGCATACCTTTGCGTACAACAGTACATGCATAGTACAGTAATTAACTATAAATAATATTGACGACGAGGGGGCTCGGGGCACTCCCTTAATTCAGTTTTTTCCAACCAATTTAAACATATAACCAGAGTGAAATAAAATTTTTGTCCTAAAAGTTGCTACCTCAGGCCCTCATCTAACCTTTTTATGAACGTAATGCAATAACCAGCGCCGTATTTGCTATATGGCACAGTGCCAGGGCCCCGCGATCAGATAGTAGGACTTTTTTTTGGTTTTCATTTATATTCGGCAGGAAGATGTTGCAAAAATCCATTAAGTGCCAGGGGCCCCGCGCAATGTAAATTCGGCCCGGAAATAACATGGTTAGTAAGCGTAACCATCTATTGTACCATTTTTCGAAACGATTCACCTGCACCTCACCAGGTTTTACGTACAAAATACTTAAAAATAATAGCTAGGGAAAATGCTCATTGAAGAAATTATTGAATTCGAATTGAGGGTCCTCGGCCTCTTGGCTGTACATATACTACTATAACTGGTTAACTTCACGACAAAAGAAAAATCTTGAAGGAATATCTTCGAGCGAATTATTATTTACTGTTAAAGTATTGCAGGAGACAATGTGCCGTACTTACCCCTACATGGACCAAATCATTTACAATTAAAATTTTACATCATAATGCAAGATTTTAAACGTGCTTTGGACTTTAATTGCAGTTAAAAGGAGGATTGAACAATTAAAATTTGTCGATTAGCTTTCAATGTTATAAATCTAGTTTTTTCAAATGGCTGTGAACACGCGCGTAATGTGATCCAATGGGATTAAAATAGCTTTTTTTCCAAAAACGTACAAAAATTGCCCAGCGGCTGAGGGCTTTGCCCCCAGACCCCCATAGCCACCGGCGGCTGAGGGCTCCGCCCCCAGACCCCCATCTGTGATACGTTTGAGTACACTAGCTTACTCAACACGTCTCCTAAGTTAGACATTTGGACTTTTTAACTATTAGTTTTCGCTCTTCCTCGTTATCAAAATCCTGGTTAAGTGACAACAGGTTGCGACTTCAGATCTTCCACTCTACAATATCTTTGCCCCACAAAAAGTTCCTTTTTTGAAAGTTTCTGATGACGTCATTGCATGTGATTTGTGGTTTGCTCCCCCCCAATTAAAAATCCTGGCTACGCCTATGTTTGACAGAATTAGATTTTTAACATTTGAAAGCCAATCCATAAAATTTAATTGTTCAATCCTCCTTTTAACTGCAATTAAAGTCCAAAGCACGTTTAAAATCTTGCATTATGGTGTAAAATTTTAATTGTAAATGATTTGGTCCATGTAGGGGTAAGTACGGCACATTGTCTCCTGCAATACTTTAACAGCAAATAATAATTCGCTCGAAGATATTCCTTCAAGATTTTTCTTTTGTCGTGAAGTTAACCAGTTATAGTAGTATATGTACAGCCAAGAGGCCGAGGACCCTCAATTCGAATTCAATAATTTCTTCAATGAGCATTTTCCCTAGCTATTATTTTTAAGTATTTTGTACGTAAAACCTGGTAAGGTGCAGGTGAATCGTTTCGAAAAATGGTACAATAGATGGTTACGCTTACTAACCATGTTATTTCCGGGCCGAATTTACATTGCGCGGGGCCCCTGGCACTTAATGGATTTTTGCAACATCTTCCTGCCGAATATAAATGAAAACCAAAAAAAAGTCCTACTATCTGATCGCGGGGCCCTGGCACTGTGCCATATAGCAAATACGGCGCTGGTTATTGCATTACGTTCATAAAAAGGTTAGATGAGGGCCTGAGGTAGCAACTTTTAGGACAAAAATTTTATTTCACTCTGGTTATATGTTTAAATTGGTTGGAAAAAACTGAATTAAGGGAGTGCCCCGAGCCCCCTCGTCGTCAATATTATTTATAGTTAATTACTGTACTATGCATGTACTGTTGTACGCAAAGGTATGTTAAAAGAAGCTGAAAATGAAGAAACAAGGCTTTTTTGTCAAATTTTTGTTATTGGTGGCATTTCTATGCTGGGGGCCCGGGCCCCTGAACCACCCCCCTGGCTACGCTTTATGATTTTGTGATAAGATCGCGCCCTTAAGTTCTTTCATTAAAAAAAACGCATTTAAAGCAAAATTAAACTAACTTTTATTCCAAAACGTGGAGGACTCGAGTCAAGTCACTTGACAGTTTTTTGAAACCTCGAAGAATTGCATGACATTATTATGACATGGACACGTGGTCGTCATTATTGTTACTTACTTTTGTACGCGTAAATCCTAAATTAAAGAAACTGCAATTCCGGACAAGGACAACATACTGGCTATGCTCTCATTATATTTATCTTTGTTAGTATTTCAATTGGGGGGTTTGCATTACCGCCTGTGTTATAGCATTAAGTCCATAATAACGTTAAACGAGGGCCTTGGGTTGCAACTTTTTGGGCAAAACTCTTAGTATTTCTCACAGGTTTTTTATATAAATTGTTAAAGATTTGAATTAAGGGACCCTTGGTCGTCAGTCAGGGGCTCTGGGGCCCCCTGGTTGTTAATTAGCAGCCCCCTGGTTGTCAGTTAGAGGCCCCGGGGTCCCTTGGTTGTTAATTAGGGACCCTGGGCTTCCTGGTAGTCAGTTAAGGTCTCCGGGGCCCTCTGGTTGTCAGTTAGGGGCCCTGTGGACCCCTGGTCATCGATTAAAGGCCCTGGGGCCCCTGGTTGTCGGTTAGGGGATCCGGGCCCTGTGGTTGTTGTTTTGGGGCCTCGAGGTTCCCTGGTCGTTAGTTAGGGGCCCCAGGGTTCCTTGGTTGTCAGTTAGGGGCTCCGGGGCCGCCTGGTTTTTGGTTAGGGGCCCTGGGGCCCTTGGTCGTTAGTTAGGGACTTTGGGCCCTCTGGTTGTCAGCTAAGGGACCCCGGGTTGTCGGTTAGAAGACCACTGGTTGTTGGTTTGGGGCCCTTGGGCTCCCTGGTTGTCAGTTAGTTATGGGCCTCAGAGCCCCTGGTTGTCAGTTAGGGGACCCAAGGCCCCCTGGTTGTCATTAATATTTTTGTTAATTACTGTTGTGTGCGTAATTACTGAAAAAAAATGCAACTAAAATCGCCAGGCCATGTTGTTACATTTTTTTTAATTATTGGTGGTATTTTAATTGGAGGGGGCGGGCCCTCTGCCCCCCCCCCCCTGGCTACGCCTATGGACTAGCTTTACCAATCGTTTTTTTTTTTTGTTTTTTTGTTTCAATGAGTTTAGGTATTTACTACTGGTAGTCCGAAAGTATAACTTTTAAGACTATGCATTTTTGTCGTTGTGTCGCGACAAAGCAACATTGTCGCTATTCTTTAGACAAATTCGTAGTCTTAATTAGCTTTGCCCAAGCAAAATGATGGAGGTGATGGAAGACCGTGAGGTGTGGCGGCTCAATCTTGAGCTACTGCCCCCGCAACCCTCACGGAAAAGCGGGCAATGAAGAAAGAAGAAGAAGAATTAGCTTGAGAGTTGACCATTTTCTTCCACAAATATTTGCTGTATGCACAGCACCGCCAAACAGAGATAAACGAAGTAAATACTGTATCCAAGGGACCAACTACGTGACCAAGTGCTGGTTATGTCCAGATCATACGATCTGGGTTATCGTAAAAACGACCTATTTACCCTTTAACTTACATTTTTTGTCAATCAAATTGCCAGTCAAAGCAAAATCATTTACAATATCGATCAATAGTCGAATGAATTGATTTGATTCCTTGTAAGGTCAAACCAAGAAGTAACGTATAAAAATTAGTATTCACCGCTTCCCTACTTGACGTTCGGTATTAAATGGGACAGTGTGAAGTCTTAACCGACCGTGAGCTTTAGATGGGTGGGCAGGTGACAGCTTGACTCGAAGCCAAAAAACGTTCCTTTGGTGTTTCGTGACAAAGGCAACTTAGTGAATAAAGCGGTTTTTACGCATAAGCGTAAAAATAATGCGCACACCCTTATAAAAAAAATACACATGTACGTATTGAATTTTTACTCTTGCTGGCTTTCTTTACAGTATATTGCCTTTTACTGAACATGCGCATTTCAGCATAGGCCTATACGTATTTCAGCAAGAATAATTTTTACGCTAGGCTAAGAATCAAATGCTGATACGGCATGCGTATTTTTCAGGGATTTAAAATGATTTTTTGCCACATGACGTCACGAGGTTCCTTGGTGTAGTGGTAACGTTACTTGCCTTTGAAACCTTAAATCTGGGTTCGGGTCTCATCAAAATCAAACCTTCAAATTTTTACACAAACATGGTAAACTTTTTTGCAATTAGTTTTGGGATCTACCGTTTAAAAATTTTACAAAGTTTCTAAAAGTAGGCGTAAAGTACTAGATTAATCGACGCTTTTCTTTTGGTATTTATAGTTTCTCATCAAATCAAATTTTTCGTTATCGCTGTAATACGCTTAAGCGAGTAACGAGTTGACGGGGCCCATCTCGACGTCATTGTGCCCGGGCAACACAACTCCTTTCGAAGAAATGCCACAGCGGCGGCGAGTCGTTGGCAACACTAAGTGTGATTTTACCCGCTGGAAATTTGATCCTCAGGCAGGGGTGCCGAAACCCAGGGGGATGGGGGAGATATATCCCCCCAATAATTTGACTGTAACCCCCCAACAATTTGAGTATGGTTTTCATCTGCATCCCCTCCAATAATTTGATTCTGCTGTGCATCTGAGCGCAGGTCTCTACTTGAATTCGGGGAAAAAAAGTGTTCTATTTCTGGTGAAGACCTTTTTTGTTTTGGTCTTCACCTGAATTCGGGGAAAAAAAAGTTCCATTTCTGGTGAAGATTTTTTTCATGGTTTTCATTTAATTTGCTCACCTGAAAAAAATCGTGGTCGAGGTTCATCCTCCCCAATGTTGAAAATAGGGCAAAATTGTGGTAAAATTCCAAATTATCCTCCCCAATGCTCAACAAAGATTTGCACCCCTGCCTTCAGACCTCCCTCTTCATATACGAACGCGTTAACGTTCGATCAACTAGACGGTCGCTCCTTCTTGCCGTTCTAAATATTGTTTCTTTTTAAAAGTTTGCTGAATTTGCTACGTACCTATTTATTTATTAGCAGCAAATTACAATCATTAAAATTTCATTCAATGATTGTCACCCTAAACTATAGGTTTTCGTGTTTCAACCAGTAACTTAGGCCATCTTCACGTCTAGCATTTAGAAGCATAAGTTATTCATCTATACAATTTATTATTATAATATACAGTGCAATTGAGCTATCGCGACGCGTTTCGACCTTGCTCAAGGGTTTCATCAGGCGAAAAGAATAACACATATTTAAACATGCAATGATATAAAACTGCAATTAAAATTTGGAAACAAAAATTAGCAACAACTTTAAAATTATTGAAATTTTAAACATGCAATTATATAAATCTGCAATTACCAAGTTTGGAAATAAAAATTGCATCGATAAACACATTAATTTTGCTTTGTCTATGCAAATTTTATAATGACGTCAAACAACTTATGACATGTTCATGTAAAAATCACAAGGAGAGCACGAGCTAAATGCATGTGCGACACATTGCTTAGTGAATGAATACATAACTAAAAATTAGCAGCAAATTACAATCATTAGATTTCTTTCAATGATTGCCACCCTAAAACTATAGGTTTTCGTGTTTCGACCAGTAACTTAGGTCATCTTCACAGCCAGCACTTAGAAGCATAAGTTGTTCATCTATACAATTTTATTTATGTTTAGGAATAAAAGATTACTAGTGCTAATACCGTGTTTTTTCGAGCAGTCAAACTGAATTCTACGGAAGCAACTCAGTCGATCTTTTGAGTTTTGAGATAAGGTAATGGCTCTAACGGAAAATTGCACACTAAGCATCAGTGGCGTTGCTAGGAAGAAAGCGGAGGGGGGCAACCCGCCCCCGGTGACAACATTTTGGGGTGACATTATATAATGATGTGAAACCATAACTCCACTGATTTGTGGTGAAGACCTTGTTTTTTTATTTTGTTTGGTCTTCAATCTCAAATGCACCGAAAACCCACTAATTTTACGGCGAAGATCTTTTTTTTGTTTCACCTATTTTTAGACCGCAAAAGGGTGACACCACGTAATCTTGCCCCGGGTTCCACCATCCTCAGCAACGCCACTGCTAGGTATTTCCAAGATTTAGTTGTTCAGCGAACCATAAATACATAATCTATCGCAATTCATACCAAAATGCTATCATTGCATTTGTAAATATCCTTTGCAGTTGGAAACATTTAAAATACGCGATTGTGCTAGAGTTTGCTGGAAGTGGTTCGGACGGACAGACGGTCGGAGGGTCGGGTTAAGTCACTATGAACTAATATTGTTCTGGTTTATGTGTTTAGGTTTAAATACCGCCGAGAGCAATAACTTTTTTTAAATTAGTTACAGAATTTTTGAAAATAAAAAGTTGTTTCTTAAAAAGATGCATGAGATTAGGATGAAGCAACTTTAGGGAAAATTAATCAAAAAAAGTACAAACAGATATTTTATTGCTCGTTTCAGGTTTTGTCAGAGCAAGTTTAATTCTAAAACCAAGAAAAGTTTGGTCAATGGCATAACTTTGGGATTAGCATACCTTAAAAATTAAAATATAAAAACCTTGGTAACAATATATCTGGGCATTACTGTAGAGAGCTTCAGCCTGTGAATTCCATTAAAGATTTAAGCTAGGCTTTTATAGCATGTAACATTAGGCTGCAGCTTTGAAACTCTCGATAGGCTAGCGCACAGGTGTCAGGCGCGCAACGAAGTTGCTAAGGAAAATGGGAGGGGGGGCGTAAATTCAAAGAAAATTATTTGGTATGAAAACTGTCCCAAATGAGCAGGCTGTTGAGCAAACTTACTCAACTAAGTTTTTTCTTATGGAGATTTGGGGGCGGAGCTCCGATCCGCTGGAGACCATTGCTTGCGCCACTACAGCTAAGGCCTTAGAGAGAAACTTTTTTCAGGGATTGCCTGTACGGAGACTGAAAATTACAATTGTATTCCACCAAAAATGATGGCTATGATCAATGATCAGTATTACTACCACTAATTGAGTGCGTGAGCTTATCCTGGTTAGATCTTTCGCTTTTAACACTCAAACAAAAGGTACTACCAATTTCACAAGTCATTTATTTCAGGCTTTTGAGATACGGTTGCTGAAATGCACTTATGCTTGTTACGCATATTTCCGCATATCAATAAATTACTCTGCGTAAATACGTACGCATATATTATACGCATACGCGAATGTTATATAGGGCAGGGCAGTTATAGCGTAGACAAGAATTTTGATAAGAGAAGTATCAAAGGACTGGGAACCTTGAAGTGAAGCCAATAGCGACTGGAAGCAAGGAAATCTGAGGACAAAACTTACAACCCTCAAACGTTTAGAAATTGAAAAAAATCAATCTTAGGCTTTTTTTATTTCTGATATTTCGGAACGCATGTTTTTAGCAGCGCAAATCATACGGTATATACGAAATAGGCATAAAAATATTTGGTTAGCAGAAGGTATTTCAATAGCCATCTTTTTTTGCGCTACATGTACAGCATTTAAGACCAAGTAATGAAACAAGAGTTTAAAGTTTCGGTATTAGTGACGTTTTGTTTGTAACTTGTATGGCATTAAACGCTAAAAGTGCAAATGAAAATTTGACAATGACAAGAAAACTCCTGAAAAACGCGTTCCAACTAATTGTTCAAATTGCCATTGCATAGCCAAGCCTTTTTGAATTACATACTAGCTTGAATAAACGTAATGGCGCAATGCTCAAACAACTAACTGATCGAACAACCAGTAGTATTATTTAAAGGCGGTAAATCATCTAGTCAGTTCCGGTGGTTTACAATAGCTAAAATTGAACTATAATTTTTGATATTTTTTGTTTTAATTTTGGGACTGCGGTGGCAAAGATATTTAACAAATACAAAAAAGATATCCCCCGAAAAAAGTTTTTGGAAACTCTGAGTTTTGTTCTTCCTGCCAAAACCACAATAGGCCTAATAGTTTAGAGAACTGTGGTTTCCCGCCAAAACCACAATAGGCCTAATAGTTTAGAGAACTGTGGTTTTGGCGGGAAGAACGAAACTCAGAGTTTCCAAAAACTTTTTTCGGGGGATATCTTTTTGTGTGTGTTGAATATCTTTGCAACCGCAGTCCCAAAATTAAAACAAGAAATACCAAAAATTATAGTTCAATTTTAGCAATTGTAAACCACCGAAATTGGTTGGATCATTCCCCGCCTTTAAGGAGATTATTGCTAAATGTTAATTGATAGAAATACTGCTAAAATATAATCTAGGTGGTGAAAGTCCTTACTACATTTCTAGTTTGTTTTATTTTAATTACACTGCTTTACCTTTATTTTACAGCTTTTTAAGGTTTCTTTTATTTTGATTTTTGCATTGGCATTGAACCATAGCCCAATAGGGGGCATGGCACAATATTTTACCCATATATGACGCTTCTAAATGAGTAATCTTTTTAATTGCAACGGTTTTAAACATTTGCCTAATCAAACAATTTGGGATAAATGGGGTGTTATTTTTCCTAAATTATTCTGGAAAGCCGATCTTCCGCTCCGACGTTCAAAGGCTTATTCAATAACATTTTAAAAAAAGTATAAAATTAAAAAATAGTAGCTGTAACACTCAGATATAAAAATCTGACTTGTTTTAGGAATATGAACAAAACCAATTTACAGGTTATTTATTTTTTAGAATTTTTTCTCCAATTACGGTACCGTTATCACATGCCCTAATTAATTTGGGGACAGTTTTTAGCTTTTTTTGTACTCGTGCTTGAAGTCCATTAAGTTTAAGAATAATTATTTTTTTACCGAACAACTGCGGTATTAGTAATATTATTTTGTCTGCAAAATAAACGTGATTTTTTTTTTGCTTTTTTAACCTGTTACATTTGAAACTCAATAGTACGCAACACGTCATGATCGTTTAGCCTTTCAAGTTATTGAGTTGCGATTATTCAGTTTACTGCTGTGGCAAAGCAAAATGTAAAATTTGCAGTAATAGCATACGTATTAAGCAGTTAAACATGCAGCAGTTGCAATTTGAAATCCAAGTTTTAAAGAAAAGCTGCAGATTATAGAGGAAGTGAAATATTGCTCATCGATGAAGTATAATTTTGGCTTATTTTTTATGCATTTATAGATTGGTGGGCCAATGTTTGAATTTCAGCAGACTTTCAGTATGTACAGTGCATTATAGTTTTCTATTTATTGAACCTCAATATTAATTGAATGATAAACTGTAAACACCATACAGAATCTTTGAGGCACTACTAAAACTATAAAAGTCTAAGGCATTTTTGTTTTGGAATCGACTTTTGTCGTAGATCCCTCGTTAGCATAGCTACTGTATAAGCTTACACCAGGTGTAAAAATGAGAGTAGAAAAGCGAAGCAGTTGCTTTCATGAAGAAAATGGCAATCAAATTTCTTATAAACTTATTGAGAAAATAACAACTTGGCAATTTTTTTTCTACGTATAATCTATTTCCTATTATAATTTCACTTTGCTAATCCATAAATTCATAAATTTAGCTTAATTTGTTCTGATTTTTGCTCTGATTTTACTTTTGTATATAGTATCGAGCACTATTTCAGAAGATTGACTATCAACAATTTATAAATATATTTTAAAAAGATTATCGCAAAAAAAAATTATTCCTTATTTTCACCAATATCAAAATTTGCTTCAAGAACTGAAGTGATTAAAAATTGATTTTGATTCAAATTATGATTGATTGAATGAAAAAAATAGCTCAAAAGCTACCAAATGTTCAGAAAAACTCAAAACTATTTTTAAATATACTTTTCAATTTCTAGTGGGTAACGATAAAATCAAAACTGTGAAACTCCAAATATTCGTCCTGATTTAATTTTAGTTCATAATAATCCGAAATGCTTCGAAAAGTTTTTATCTGTGGGGCTCATTCTACTGGCAAAACTACGTTGTTTGAGAGTTTGAAAAAACAGTTACAAATACAGAACGTGAAGCTTATCTATTTTCCCGAAGTTGCTAGAAAATTAGCAGTAGAAAAAAACTTCAAAGCGGTAGGTTTAGTTCTTTACATTATTTATGAAACTTTTAAAGTTACGAAATTAATTTAGGAAACTTTTAAAATCCAAGCAAGTCCAAGTGTTTATTTAGCATTCAATCACAAGAGCTGAAACATATCCTTGCTTATTGTAACAAATTTTATGCGGTAAACATTATCGTACGCGAGGATGGGGCGTTTTTATCCTCTCTCGGTTGTTTGTGATAAATTCTTTCAAGAACAAGATTTTTATTTCAAATCAATTTGACTTGAAGTCAAATTTGATCACAAATAACTTCTGAAAATTTAGAGTAACTAAGGTAATGGTAAATCTCCCAATTTTGAGATAACTTTTTTAAATTTGAGCATTTTGGGCCAAAATTTAGCTAAAATAATGTCACAAGACTTTTTTGTTACTATTCTTTGACTTAGGCAGTTAATCATTTAGTATCAAAAAACAAACCTAGGTGCAAAACTTGACCAATCTGTGATATTATCACAAAATGATGTCATTTTTTTGAAACCACGGCAGTGACGTCATAATGACAACGTCATCAACTCAAAATTCTTTGCTTTTTTAAATTTGGATGAACACCATGCCAAATTTGGTGTTCTCATGACTTTTGACTTAGGAGTTAGATAGAAAAGACATTTTTGTCCCATTCCCGTGAAAAATGCTATGGTCAAACAGCCCGTGTACACTAAGGTGAAAGCAAATTATACATCAGGATTATCAAAGTTTTGATAAAAATACATATAATACAACGGGCATACACTCACATTTAGTATCCGGTTAGGCCTAATTAGGTGCCTTATATTTTACTCCGATGGGAGTCATTTCTGCCATTTTTACCACTTCCCTTTCTTTTTTCTTTCGTGATAAATCTCTTCAAAAAGATTTTTATTTCAAATTAAATTAATTTTGAGTCGAATCTTAGCACAAATAACTCCTGAAAATTTAAAGCTGTTAATAAGTTAACGAAAATTTTCACAATTTTTAAAATTTTCCGAAGTCACTTTGCAAAATCTGAGCATTTTTTGGCCTAATATCTAACTAAATTGACGTCACAAAGGTTTTTGTGACGTAACCTCTTAGATATTTTATGATTCAGTATAAAAAAATGCCTACTTGCAAAATATCGTTTTTGCTGCTTCTGCCTTTTCCTCGATCTTTTGCTAGTTTTTGTGTTGTTGCTTGGTGTTTTGGCGGTCGTGGAATAAAATACAAACTAATTTGAACCACATGTGACTTCATTGCAAAAATGACGCATTTTTCAAAAATATAGCCGTGACGTCAAGGTGATGACGTCATCAACTCCAAACCAATATTTCTAAAAAAATTGGTACTAACCCGCATGTCAAATTTAAAGCTTAAAAAGCAATAATGCAAAGCAATAACTTTAACAAAACGATGATAAAAAGTGTATATCAAAATCAACGTATCTTGTCCGCCGGCATGTTCTTCGGAAATGCTGTGCAATCATATTGTAATAACAAATGGTGGTAGAAATTTAGCCCCTCAAAAGCATGCAGTCCAACTTAACTAGCAGGTTCAGAATCAACTAAGAATTGCAAACAGGCCGACTAGTTCGGACCCGAACTCAAAATATATGCTCGAACCTTAAAAATGATTTAGGCTAAAGCCAGGCCCGAAAAAGCCCGAAAGTAGTTGTACACTCGTAGCATTGTAATATCCAAATTCATTTTTCAAAACAAAAGAAAGCAAAAAACAAAACAGCTAAACACAAAATTTAACAATTCGTTATAGCATGTAGCAATCTTGATGGGAGTCTGCGAAGTTCCGTTTAAGTAAGGTCTTCGCGTCATGCAGCCGCCCGAAAGTAATTAGATAGGTCCATAAAACAGTTCTGTATACAGTACGGTTAAGAACTCCTTATAACTCTCAAAGACTCCGGTGACTAAATAAAAATAATTATTGATAAATTGCAATGCAATAATGGTAATTGTGTACTAACAATTGAATTGATGCTTAAATGAAGTCTTCATTCAGTTTTGCAAAGTTATTTGATCATTTTTACGCTCCAAAATTATTTGATCATGTTTTTACAAAACTTCAAGCACTAAGCACTAGAGCATGTCAAATTAAACCCAAAATTTTGTCAATCTCAAGCCCGAACCCGGCCCAAACGCGACCCAAAAATCCCGGTCTAGACTTAAAAACTCTAACGATGGGACTAAGCAACTTTTAGTCCAACAAGAAAGTATGGGTTAATTTTTTCACGACACTGCCCTGCTTGTCTCCATTTTGCTTGTTGACACAAATTCGCCTAGTCCTTGGTCAGTTGGTTGGAGCAGTAGCGTAGCTAGGGGGGTGGGCGGGGGGGCTATAGCCCCCCCATTGGCACGTCGACCAAAATGCAGAATGGGAAAAACACTACGTTTTTGACACTTTTGAGGCTGTTTTGTGCACTGAAGTGGACTAAATAGTAATTCAAAACATCTTTTGAAACGTATATTCAGGGGGGGGGGCTAATTTTTCAAAAATAAAACTAACAGATAAATGAAAGCTTTGAAAAATGGTCAAAAATAAGCAATTAAATTTGATCGCAAGTGTAAAAATGCTAATCATAGGTGTCATCAACAAATATACTATAAACTAAGGAATAGGGGGGGCTATTCAGTATTAGTTAATTACCAATCATTTCTTTCAAATCTCTTTTCATTAGCCCCCCCAAAATATTTTTCTCCATAAACTGTATATGAAATAGATTACTCCGCGTGAGTTTTACAGAACTATTCGATTTTATAGTTTACCAGCATCTAAATAAGAAAACTAAAAGTTTACCATTAGCCATCTTCCAAATATCCCATTTATGCAACCACTTTAATCATGCTTGCACTGCCAATTTCTAAGCCACGTTTTAAAAGCATTTTTTTATCAAAATAGCCCTAAAATTAAGTTATTTTTGCAAAAAAATGCAAAATTTTCGAGCGCTGGGGGTTCCGCCCCCAGATTCCCGTGCCTCCGCGGCTGGGGGCTTTGCCTCCAGACCCCCAGCCTCTGGCGGCTGGGGGCTTCGCCCCCACAACCCCAATGGCCTCCGGCAGCGGGGGACTCTGCCCCACGACCCAAAAATCAGCCCCCCCCATTGCGAATTTCTGGCTACGCGCCTGGGTTGGAGGTTAGTTGTGTTAATTGCGTTGTTAGCATGTTATTTAGAAACTATACTGTAAACTTCTGCCACACCTATTTAGTTTATTAAATCGCCTTTGAAAGTAACTTTGTGCTTGATCTCCTAAAAAAGGTGGTTTCTTACGATTGAAGGTTTGGTGCCCCTTACCATGCACTCTTTGAAGATGCATTGAATCGCTGTTCTTTAATGCCAAATTAGAAAGGAAATGCTATATTGAGGTGTTATTATGCAACTAACTAGAAAATCACACAAGCCGCCCTTTTTTCTTATTGCAGAAAGACCTGGAAAATATGGACTGCATTAAGGAATTAGCTTTGGATACCTATGACGATCAAATTAAGCAAGAACAGAATTTGCAAGGTATAATTGCTACGCTAACGTTTATTACCCGTAAGTAACTTTGCGAGTTTAAAGCTATATACGAGGGAGAAACTAAACTACGAACACAAATACGATCGAGCCAATACTGCGACTGTTGTTACCGCTAGTGCACTAATTTTTAATGATGCAAGGCAATGGCAATTTCGCTGTTACACTACATCAACTGCAGCTCTGTCTTGTAGAGAAAAGATGCTGATAAAACTTTCTTCTCGCCTTCGCAATGATATCGTCGCCGTTGCATAATAGCTGTGTTATATGGTGAAAGCTTGAAAGGCTATAAGCGACGATAAAACAATTCAAAAATTTATAAATAATCTGAAGACATCTCTGCTGTATAGTAATGAGAATTAATCTTTGAACATAAAGAAATTACGTATTTTTTTTTGTTTTTAGATGAGGAGGCAGAAAACAACGCTGTTGCTATTTTTGACCGTTGTTTGATAGATACCATTGCTACCCTTGAGCTAATATATCAAAAGTCTTGCGCTGAATATGTGAAAAGAACTGATGCTTCAAAAAATGTGGAGTGGTATGCCAATTTTATTTACATAGAAAATAGTAGTTCATATTGGGCTTTGTTATAGAGCGCTGTTAACCTTACTTTACACCAAATACCTTACCAACTCCTAACAAAAAGTTATGGGAACTTATAGTTTGGCATGCGGGTTGATGTTCACCAAAAATTTTCAAAAATATTGGTTTTGAGTGATGACGTAACGGTCCGGTCATATTTTCAAAAAATATGTCACTTTTTGCGATAACGTCACAGACTGTTCAATTTTGTGCATTATTTTTGCCTTGCGACAAGTGACTGCTTGTAACTATCGCATTCCACTTTTTAGAACATTCCGAAAGCAACGTTTAATCAAATTCAGCATAAAGGCATCATTATTTGGAACGATATTCCTCTCGATATAAGAAAAAATACTTTTCGAAAATTCAAAATTAATTACAAAGATCGGCTAATTTCAAATTACTGATGAACAACTGCAGATGAATTTAGTTGAATAAGTTGATGTAAAATAAAACAAGTTGCTAGTGACATCTAACTGCAATTAGCTTTCATTCGAATTCACTGGCAAATTGTCTACCAATAGGGTGGCTGCTGGACTCGAAGACCTAACGATCCCTTATCAGTCCCTCTGTCCTTTCGTAGTTAATTTTATACATTAACCGATTATGTGTTTTGTATCGTTTAAGTTCTTGTGAGTTCGACGTAATAAATGTCAAGCTGAGTTTTAAGGCCATAATATTTTTAATCAAAATTTGCAAATTTTTATTTTTTTGTACCTTGTAGCTACTAGATTAAAAAAACTAAACCTCGTTAATTGAGATGGCATGATAAGATTATTGGAATTTTTGTTCTAAAAAAAAAAAAAATTAGTAAACTATTAACGCCACTGTGTTTTTAGCTTCTATGATGCTTGAAATTAAGTTTCGATTCTATGTTCTTTAAAATTTGCCAAAATATAAAGTCTGAAAATAAGCATCACAACAATAACAGTAACGTTTTTACATAGAAAAATCTCTCGGGTTAAGGTGAATAACTTTCCTATTCAAAGTTTTAAAAAAGTGAAGCATCCAGCTAAAATTATTTGCAAAAAATAAAGAATAATTTAAAGTATATCTTCACCAAATTTTAGCTATCTACGACTTATTGTTTCTGAGATATTTCATTTCAAAGTTTCAGTGATCCCCCAACATAGTGCTTATTCAAGTTTTCATTTTTTCTGAAATAACATTTGGAAAAAAATAGACTGAATAATTATATATCCTTCCAGTCACAACACGTGACCAATGCAATTTTGGTAAAATCAACCCTTTTTTGTCCAACTAAGTTTGGAAGAATGAAATATAGTCTGTTCCATTCTACAACTCTATTTCATTCCCCCCAAACCAATACTTGAATGAAAAAAGAGGAGTTTACCGAATTTAGATAAGTGTCCTTATGTGGCTGGAATGGTTGATATTGTGAAGTCTAAACGAACCCACAATATTTCAAGTATGTTTCACCACTGGTTTTGAAAGCACTTGAATTCAAGGCTTCAGCATGATTAGTGTTACAACCGAATTTATACTTTTTCAAGCTAGGAAAGATATTCTGATTCCTAGAAAATTTGATTTGAACTAAAAATACTGTTGGAGAGATCTTTTAAGCTTTGAAATAAAATATCTCAGAAACGATAAGCCGTAGAATGCTAAAACTTGGTGAAGATCTGTTTTAGACGGATTCTAGCTGGATGCTTTACCCCACTATTACGTAAAATCTATATAGGCTCATAGGTATTGCAATAAGCTTTTCTAAAATGCATTATTTTTAGCCTTCGGGAAGAAAGCTGTCTAGTTTTCGTTACTGAACCAGTCCAAAGATTTTTTAAGCACGACGGTCTTAGGCCTGAAAATTCGCACTTTAGTGACGTTCAATTATTAGACAAAAAAATAAGAGATACAATGAAGAGCCTTCAAATTTCTTTTCTTTACATCACGATGGAAGATCTTCAGGAGAGGACTGATTTTATCATCGAAGAAGTTTTAAAACGGTGGCCAGATTTGAAAAGAGTCAACAGCAATTCCAATCAAAATGGTGTTTGAAGACATTGCGATAATATGAATGCTCAATATTCTGTTTCGATAACCCTTTTGAAAATGTGCATCCCACTTAATCATCCGTGTAGAAATTTTTCTGCTATAGCAAAATTAATGCGCCAACGTATGTGAAAAATAAAAAGATGATTATATACTACTGATGACAGGCTTCACCAACGCTCAAAGGCATTGCATTAAGTCAATACTAGCAGAAACTTTTTGCTTAGATTGGTAATAAAGCATTTATTTTCAATGTATTTAAATACAATAACGCTTTAAAACAAATATTGTACGATCAAAACGGTAAAAGAGCAAAATCCTTTTGCCAAGTGTTGCAATTTTAGCCACAACTGCAAAATTTATACTTTAATTTTTAATTAAAAAAAGTTTGGATTTTATAATTCTTGTATTTACAAAACAAGTAATTATCATCTTTTTTGTTTATTTACATTATCTTGCAAGACCAAAAAATGGCAAACAACTTTTATAGGATTTGGGACCCCAATTTGATAACCACTGATTTAAAAGATGTCTTGATGCTGCAAAAGTGCATGCAGTTGCATCCATGAAAAGTAAAGGCGGAACATTCTATTGATGGCATTATACTTCACACTCATTACAGGTGTTTTTTTTGTATTAATTTTTTCAAATAGTAAAACGCATTTGGACACAACAGATAGTAGCTGAATACTACAAACACCTGGTGCATAGCATGCCTTGTCGTCTTCAGGCTGTCATAAAGAACAAAGTTGGACGTACCGAACATTAGACTCCCGCACGAAAACTGGCCAATGTATTTCAGTTGTAAGTTGATGCGCCTATACTTTTTAACATTCAGTGTTATTTTTAATGACTGGATACTTTATTGCAGTAGTTTGAACAGTAGCGTAGCCAGGGGGGGCTATAGCCCCTCCCCCAATTGGCCTGTCAATCAAAATGCAGAATAAGAAAAATACACGTTTTTAGCTCTTCTAAGACTGTTTTTTTTTGCGCTGGAATGGACTAAAAAGTAATTTAAAGCATCTTTTGAAACATAAATTCAGGGGAAGGGGGGGCAAATTTGTCAAAAACTAAAGTCACAAATCAATGAAAACTTTGAAAAATGCCCAAAAATAAACAACCAAATTTGATCGCTAGCGTAAAAACGCCAAACATAGGTTTTATCAATAAATATATTATAAACTCAGGAATAACGGGGGGGAGGGGCTATTCAGTGTTAATTAGTTACCAATCGCTTCTCTCAAATATCTTTCCATTAGCCCCCCCCATTTATTTATTTTTTGATAAAATATAGACGAAATAGGTTACTCCGTGTGAGTTTCATTGAATACTAGGGTTTTATGATCTACCAGCAAGTAAACAAGAAAGCTGCAATTTTATCATTAGCCACTTCCCACGTAGCCCATTAATGCAACCAATTGAAGCACGTTGCGCTACCAATTTTTATGCCACGTTTTCAAAGCATTATTTTTTATTAAAATAACTCTAAAATTAAGTTATTTTTGCAAAAAAAATGCAAAATTTTTGAGCGCTGGGGGCTCCGCCCCCACACCCTGTGCCTCCGGCAGCTGGGGACTTTGCTCCCAGGCCCCCATCCTCCGGCAGCTGGGGGCTTTGCCCCCAGACAACCACTGGCCTCTGGCGGCTGGGGGCTCCGCCCCCAGACCCCCAAAACAGACCCCATTGCGAATTTCTGACTACGCCGCTGACTTTGAATAAACAATCTATAATAAAATAGAACAAATTTGGTTTTTTTTGCATACTTAAGTTGAAATATGCTTTTTGGTCTTAAACTTTTTGCACAAAACTGTAGTGAGACTATAGTGTACAGTATCACCTAAAGTTTGCGAAATAGTATACTTCAAAAGGAAACATTATTTTGACCAAGGAAGGCAGTACGGTACGGTAAGTTTAGATTTTGCGTACTACGTACCTGGCACCTTGAACCGTACCGTACCAGCGTACCGTAGTTCACTTCAATTTTTGAAGCGCACCGTACCAACGTACCGTACCCGTACCATTACAAAAAAGACGTACCGTACCCGTACCATTACAAAAAAGACGTACCGTATCTTTCAGCAAAAATTGAGGCGTACCGTACCGTACTTACGTACCGTACCGTATTGCCATCCTTGCTTTAAACTACTCGCAACTTTAACTGTCTTTGAAATCACTAGCCCATAAATTAGCGATCTCAATTCAAACATTTAGCGTCGGTTTCAGCTGTTTTTTGCCTGTATATCCAAAAAGCTGGCGCAATGTGCGAAAAGTCTGGGATTTTTAATTCAAAGAGCGTACCAACGTACCGTACCCGTACCTTTACGAAAAAGACGTACCGTACCCGTACCATTACAGAAAAAAGCAAACTGTACCAGCGTACCGTACTTCCTAGCAAAAATTGAGGCGTACCGTACCGTACTGCCATCCTTGATTTTGACCACTGATTTTTGCTTGCCAAGCAATATTTTTCCGTTTTGTTTCACATCAATACTACAAGTGCGCTCTTGGTTTAAACCTATTTTTTGCAAAGGGTGGATTTTTGGGGTATAACTTACTAAGTTGTATATTTTTGCATAGATAAACGGCGAAGTTATCTCACAAGTTTTTTCAGTCTTCATCGAGGCAACTGACTCGTTTTTACGATTGATCCAGTGGGAAAATTAATTGAGTCAGATGGTGTCAGGCCGAAAAGGCTGTATAGCCTATACAGTATAAAAAGTATCGTCGAATTAGACCAAATGGTCAAAAGAAGTAATAAACAACCATAAGATTATTTTTTGACAAATTCAAGTTGAAGATCTACAAGAACAAATTGATTTTGTTACTGACAAAATTTTTAACCCTATTTTTACCGGGGGGGGGGGGGGGGGGGGAGGCAATATTGCTGCTAAACTAAAGAAAGTTTTGTTTTAATGCACCCTGACTTTGGATCAAATTTAATAACACACATTTTCAGAAACTTTGGAGTCAGCCGGAGAACCGGAAGTGACGTCATTTTTGCCTTTGTCAGAGGCACTTAAGAAGTTTCATGCAGCTTTGAGCACAATGCATGCTTATCAACGCCTTATTTTATTCATTCTATTGCGTCTTCATTATTGATGCCTAGTTTTAGCTGGATTAAAATACTTTATTTACTAATAAATGTACTGCATCATCATTACGTCATTGATGACGTAATATTTCAAAACTATTGCAGTTTCTGCTGTTTCTCGGAATAAATTGCGCTTGCATCAAAAAGTAGTCATTGTCATTAGCTGTTCAATGATATAATAAAAATAATACCGCAGTATTTTAAAATTTTGTGAATGATACTACAGTACATCTTAGTCACGAAAAATTACAAACTATAATCAACATAATACACTAGAGATGACGTCATCATGTCAGTGACGTCATCATGCACGTGACGTCATCATCAGCAGTGATTTTATCAGAGATGTCTTCAGGGATATGTCTTTGAAATAACAAAATCCAAACTGAAAGTAATATTTAGTAACATTTAGACAAATTTGCATGCTTTTATAAGAATTTACTGGTTTTGATGACGTCATATTTGTTTTCGTGACGTCACAACCTCAAAATTCTAAATTTTAAAATGTTAACTAAAAATAGCATGAACAAGCAAAAAATCTTACTTCTATCACTTACCAAACAGTTTTTAGAATGGGGGCAAGTTTGCCCACCCCCGGTACAAATAGGATGTGAAAATAGCCCGGTACATACAGAGTTGAAAGCTGTCCTGATCCAAAACCGGTTACATAATTATTGGCTTTTTTAAGAAACCAATTTTGAAAGAAAACTTTTTTCCTAGCGCTTGTCACCTTTTCAAATTTCATGTTTATATATTCATAATAAAAGTGCAGTGCTGATTAAATTTGACCATGAAGTTTCAGAACTTTAGCTTAAACAAGAACTGTTGGAACAATCAATGGGTTTTCTAAAATTACAGAAATTGTACTAGATTAAATTGGCCTTAACTCTATCCTTTTTGACCCAAACATTTTGGATATATCCCATTTTGAATACGACGTATAGGTGCCCTTTTGATTAAGCGCAATTTTGACAAATTTAATTGGCAACTCGGACTTTAATAATAATGGTGACGACTGCTCATTGCTATCGCGTAAGACAACTTTGATTAGTCTATACGGCATAGAGTTGTTCGCTTTTGTAATCTGTTTGATACAGATAGCAGAACAATTGTGATGATTTGCATAAAAAGCTTACTCTACAAATACAGTAATAGCAAAGCTTGGCCAAGCGATCTTAACAAAAATCAGTAATTTATCATTCCATCTTATTAATCATCCAGTTACCTTGGCCATGAGATAGCGAAGGAACCTTTCGGTCTTTTAGTCAAGCTACCATCTTTATAGTGTCTACCACACACGATGGAGGCTTCACACTGTAACTTTTATTTGCAGAACGTCAACAGGCCCGGCACCCGAGTACCGTGACTAGGGAAGGGGGGGGGGGCAGAAAAAATATTTGGGGCCACAGATAGATTTGTTCCTCAAATTCGGGAGTGAAGACCGAAAAAAAAAAGACATTCATCTCAAATTACGCCCAGTGGATGCTGGCCGTTTGCCTTCTTTTGGGGTACAATTCTCGCTCCGGGCAGGGGGCACATTTATAGCCTGGTGGGGCACGACGGAGTTTTATTAGAGTGGAGCTTGGAGCAGAAGCCGGAGCGGAGTCGGAGCTGGATTTTGCATTTTTATGCCGGAGCCGGAGTGCCAATTTTAAGAAAAAATTAGGATCCGGAGTAGAGCCGGAGTCTGACTTTGAAGTAGTCTTTTAAGTTGTAGTGATAGTTGGTAGTGGAATGAGCCACAATATTGCTCTCTGGAAATGGAATATCAGATTATGTGATTAGGCTTGGCTTATCTCAGGCTATTGAGCAATATGACTATTGGTTTGAATTTTTCATCGAAGGGTATTTTTGTCTCGTAGTATTTTAGAGCGGAGTGTTGTTGTAAAATTTTGGAGTGAATCAGTCAAAAAAACGAGAAGCTAGTCATGCAGAAGTAGCGCAGACAGCAGCAATGAAGCGAAACGGTACATCGCTTTCGCAAGCAAAAAAGCTGCTGCCACGTAATTGCTATCCCTTAGGCTGGCATCGCTGCCCTAACCCTAACTGTAATGCAAGGTTTCGAAGCAAAAAAAAGAATGCTCCGTGCATTTCCTTTCCCGTTATACTTGCGCACTGCTTCTATACTCTGTATACTTCCATTCCACGCATTGGTATCCCAAGCATGAATCAAACCCAGGTGCGATAATTGGAAGGCGAATGCATTAACCACTACACAACGCAGGTCGCACCAATGCAGGAGCAAAATGTTGTATTTCAACCAAATGTATGAGAAAAAGGCAATAGAGGGTTATGCTTAAATGCGGGTGCCTGCGTGACTTTTACATGACTAGCTTCTACTGTTAAAAAAAATCGGAGTGGAGCCGTAGTGTAAAAATTAGCCTCTCCGCTTAACTTTAAATCACTACGAGTAGCTATTTTAGTCGTGCAAAAGTTATGCAGGGAGCCACACTCAAGCGTAATGGTACGTCGCTTTCGTAAGCAAAAAATCTGCTGCTACCTAATTGCTGTCCCCTCAGGCTGGCATTGCTGCCCCAACCCTAATTGTAATGCAAGGTTTTGAAGCAAAAAAAAGATAGCTTCATGCATATCTTTTCCAGTTCCTGCATCTGCATCACACATTCACAACCCAACCGCGAATCGAACCCAGCTGCGGAAATTGGTAGCTGAGCATGATAACCACTACACTGCACTGCTTACAACAATGCAGTGACAAAATGTCGTATTTAACCCTATTTGTACCGGGGGGGGCAAATTTGCCCCCCCTCTCAGCTATTTCAATATAGCTCCTAAACGAAAGCAAAGTTTTGCTTTTATGCACCCTGACTTTGAATCAAATTTAATAACACACATTTTCAAAAAGTTTAGGGTCAGCTGGACAACCGGAAGTGACGTCATTTTTGCCTTTGTTAGAGGCACCTAAGGAGTTTTATGCAGTTTTGAGCACTATTCATGCTTATCAGTGCGCATATTCTATTCATTGTACTGCGTATTCATTGTCAATGCTAATCTTCTGCTGGAATAAAATATTTTATTTACTGATAAATGCATTGCATCATCATTACGTCATTGATGACGTCATAACTCAAAAATATTGATTTTTCTGCTGTTTCTCGAAATAAACTGCGTTTGCAGAAAAAAAATATTCATTTTCATCAGCTGTTAAATGATAAAATGAAAATAATACTGCAGTATTTTATAATTTTGTGAAATATACTATATTTCAGTCACAAAAAATTACAAAGAATAATCAACATAATATATTAACGATGATGTCATCATGCATGTGACGTCATCATGCACGATGACGTCATCATTTGCGGTAACTTTATCAGAGATGTCTTTGAAATAACAAAAGTCCAAACTAAAACTAATATTTCGCAACATTTAGGCAAATTTGTATGCTGTTATAAGGATTTTCTGGTTTTGATGACGTCATCATCGTTTTCGTGACGTCGCAACCTCAAAAAATTAATTTTTAAAAATTTAACAAAAAATAGCATCAGCAAGCAAAAAATCTCGATTCTATCACTTACCAATCGGTTTTTAGATAGGGGAGGCAAATTTGCTCCCCCGGTACAAATAGGGTGTAAAAATAGCCCCGTATATATAGGGTTAAAACAAATGTATGAGAAAAAGGCAATGGCACGTGCGTGAGCGTTTGCATGACTAGCTTCTTCTTAAATCACTAATAGTATCTAGTCATGCAAAAGCAGGGTGTTGAACCGAACCTGAACCCGAACCGTAAACCCGAATGAACCGCTTCATTTTGGTGAACCCGAACCGAACCTGAACCAGCAAAATTTTACTTCAGTGAACCTGAAGCAAACCTGAACCCTCAAAATTGTGCTCCAGTGAACCCAAACCGAACCTGAACCTCTAACAAAAGTAAGAATATATTTTTCCATATCGGGATGCCGCTGGCGCTGGTACACGCACAATAAGAGCAGTGGTGATCATCAGCAGGATCAGCAATTTCTCTTTTTTTTTTGTCTGGACGAAATGAGTAACGACAGTTAAATTTTAAGTCAATGAACCTGAACCGAACCTGAACCAGTTATATTTTTCTTGAGTGAACCTGAACGAAACCTGAACCTCGAAAATAATGCTCAAGTGAACCCGAACCAAACCTGAACCGCTAAAATATTTTGAGCAGGAGCTGAACCTGAACCCGAACCATTATTTGAAACGATTCGACACCCTGTGCAAAAGTCACGCACGTGCTATTGTCTTTTTCTCATACATTTGGTTTAAATACGACATTTTGTCACTGCATTGTTGCAAGCAGAACAGTGTAGTGGTTAACGTGCTCAGCTTCCAACCATTGAACCCGGGATCGATTCGCACTGTGGTTGCAATTGCATGGAATGGAACATTACGGAGTATAAGGAACGGGGAAAAAATATACACGAAGCAGTCTTTTTTTTGCTTCAAAACCTTGCATTATAATTAGGGTTGTGGCAGCGATGCCAGCCTGAGGAGATAGTAATTACGTGGCAGCAGCTTTTTTGCTTCTGAAAGCAACGTACCGTTATGCTTGAGTGCGGCTCCCTGCGTAAGTTTTGCACAACTAGCTCCTTATTAAATCACTACGAGGAGCTAGTCGTTCAAAACTTACGCAGGGAGCTGCACCAAAGCGTATCAATACGTCGCTTTCGTAAGCAAAAAAGCTGCTGCCACGTAATTGCTATCCCTCAGGCTGGCATCGCTGCCCCAACCCTAACTTTAATGCAAAGTTTTGAAGCAAAAAAAATCATTACTCCGTGCATTTTCTTTACTGTTCCTTCGCACTGCATCTATACTCCGTATTCTTCCATTCCACGCATTTGTAACCCCAACGCTGAACGATCCCGGATGCGATGGTTGGAAGCTGAGCACGATAACCATTACTCTGTGCTGCTTGCAACAATGCAATGACAAAATGTCGTATTTAAACCAAATATATGAGAAAAAGGCAATGGCACGTGCGTAACTTTTGCATGACTAGCTTCTACTTAAATCACTGCAATTTCGTGTTAGCCGCGCAAATCAGGTGAATACGGATACTTCACAATTGACTCGGTCTGCAATGTGGCTTATTTTGTGACCAACTTTTAAAGTCAATAAGCAAACCTTAAGTTTGTTCTTGATCGTTTGTAACACAATTTGAGAATTTGGTTGATATTTCTACGAGCAGTTGGTAACTGAATGGTGTAAACTGGGCTGTTTTTTCTAACTCAAATATATTCTGCTGGCTGGATCGAACTGATTTTATAGTCCGCAGCTAAACGGCGCAATGCAGAACCCAAATCAAAAAACTGGGGTGGTATCGCCATTGTTGTTAACGTCAGATTTGCCAACTTAAATTGTCAAAATTGCGCTTACACAAACTACGTTATGCTTGAATAAGTTTCTAGAACTGCCAGGTCAGTACGATAAAATCAAATCCAATCTAATCTAATACAATTATCTTCACTTTAAACATTCTATTAGTTTTGCTTGCAGTCCACTGTCGCAGTCCCAGCTCCAACCAATGACGTCACGAATCGAAGCAACAGCATAGCAGCAACCAAGACGCAAAGCTAACTGAATAAATTAATAACTCAACAGAACATATTAGTGACAGGTTATGCACTCGAGCCGGTTCTCCGCAATTGGAGCGCACTCGTTTGGACCCACCGCACCACGATTAAGTTTCAATATACTATATTTTACCTGGTCTGTCTGTGGTTGTACATTTTGCGTAACACTTAATAAGGCGTTATGAATTAGCTTAGCAGTTATGTTATCATATCATGCTTGCTTCTTAGTTGGCTTTCCATCAATTTATTTATTTCGAAATCTGGAGAGAAGTCTTATTTGATGAGATAGGTTGTAAGACAATGTAAACACTAACGAAGGTTAAAGTTGCAATACCGCTCAATAAATTTTGCAAGTTAGGGATTTTTTTTTAGATTTTTTTTGTTTTTTTTTTGTTTACATACAATGCTTCAACAAAAACAGTTCGTATGGGCTGGCGAAATGCATAGGTGGGCAGTACCGCTGTACTTTCTTGGTCCCGGTACCGGTACTGTCGGTACTTTTGTGGTACCGGTACCGCGGAACTTTGCTATTTTTTGGCGGTACTGGTACTTTAGTTTTGTTTTATTTTTTAGTAGGGATTTTACGAAGGTAATTAAAAACTTGAAACGTTGTAAAAATGCTTGCGAATACACCGAATAAACAACGAATTTTTTTTTTCTTTATTTAGTGTTTAACTGTAGGTTTTACTCACTGTTACCACCGCAGGGACTTAGCGTTAGCAGTTTGCTGGCCTATTTGAAAAATTGGCGTTTTCTTGCAATGGCAAAATGATGCATTACCAGTATTTATGCACCAGCGAAACAAAAGTAGAACCGCTAAGAAAAAATTGAAGAGACGACTTACGTGATGAATACTCATCACATCAGGCGTGAATGCAGTAGCGAAGCCTGGGGGCGCGCTGGGGGACTATAAAAAATTATTTAAAGCACATTTTGAAACGTTTATTGAAGGGGGGAGGAGGCTGATTTGTCAAAAATAAAACCTATAAATCAGAAAAAAGACTTTGAAGAATAATAGAAAATTGGTAATCAAATTTGATCACTTATTGAAAAATGCTTAACATAGGTTTCTTTAAAAAAAAAAAATGTATGTAAGCTAAAAAATAGAGAGGGAGGGTTATTCAGTACAATTTAATTACCAACCACTCCTCTCGACCTTCCTTCGATTAGCCCCCTATATATATATATATCTTTCACTATAAAATATAGCTGTAATAGATTACTCCTTGAGAGGTTTACTAAACTACCGAAATAGAATTTATGATTTAACAACTTGTAAATAAGAGAACTGAAATTCTAGCGATAGCTATCTCCCACATAGCCCATTTATGCAACTAGCACGGTATAATCATTTTTTGCATTGCTAAGTTCTATGCCACCTATTAATAGCATTAATTTTTATCAAAATAGGCCTAAAATTATGTTATTTTTGCCAAAAAAAACAAGATTTTTTTCGAGCGTTGGGGGATCCGACCCCCACACCCAATGTCTCCGGTGGCTGGGGGTATTGCCCCCAGACCCCAATTGCCTCCGGTGGTTGGGGGATCTGTCCCCAGACCCCGCAACGCCTACCCCTCCATTGCAGATTTTTGGCTACGGGCCTGCGTGAAGAAAAATTTACTGCACGTTACTGCCGGCCTTCATTTATATTAGCTTTTGGTTTTAAATATGCCTGGAACGTTTGTTCTCATTCACAAACGGTGTATAATATGGCCAAAAGTATTTCACGTGGTAATACTTATACAGAAAAGTTATCTCAAAAAATCCTTTCATCTGCACCAACCCCACTTTGGCTTTGGCCGCTAGGAGGTTTTTTCTTTCTGAACATTGTACGCTCTTCTAATAAGTTCTAAAGAGCAAAACAACGCAATCTAATTTTTGTACAAAATTGTCGAGTTAAAAACACGGTTTTGTCTCTTGAAAATTTTGGGTGCCACCTCCCCGGAAACCCGACAAATTAAACTCCCAGAAATCAGCTTTTATGAAATTATACCTCTTTTAGGACCCCCGAAATTGAATCTTACAAAAAATAAATATTTTAACGGCTTTAGCTAAAAAGCTATTTTTTTTTATAATCAGAAGAGACCAAGAATCTTCTTGAGAGTCCCCCAAAAGCGTAGCCAAAAGTGCCAAAGCTTTTTTTGAGACAACCGTAATTGCATAATCTGGGTTCAACCCCACTCTGGTTACGTTGTTGCGTCCTTGGATAGGGCGCTTTACGATAATTATCTCTGCTTGTGGCTTCGAACAAGCAACAAATTCAATGGCAAGAAATTGAAACTCACAGGACATTGAAAAACTAGAAACTCTTAAGCAGGTGCAAACTCCTCCAAGCACGAAGTAACTATCACAATGAAAGCGTGCGGAATGTCCAATAATTAGCGTTTTACGCTGCGCTGTGACAAGAGAATAAACATGCTATACAATAGCAATAAAAAATGCAGTAATTTTGAAATTGTTCTCATTATTGGGAAACAAAAGGATTTTTTAAAAATCACCATTAACATGCGTCGTTTGTTTATAGGCTGGCAACTGGTAAGCTCCCATCTAACTAATAGGCTTGCTGGCTGGTAACTGGAAAGCTCCCATCTAGCTTTAAATAAGAAATGCAAAAAGTATAAACTGCAGCAACAAATCAACTAAAAACTAATCAAAACAGCTCACTTTGCCAAAAGTGCAATTTATCCCCCAGTTTCTAAGTTTTGTGTGAATGTCACTTGTGGAATAATTGGGAGCCGATGTATCGTCAGAGTAGCCTTCAGTGCCAACTTACGCACGTGATGCTTTAGAGATGACTGCTGTTTGGTTATTACTGGTGACAAGATAGTGTAGTAGAATACGTAGCCCGAAGACCGTAGTCCATATAAGTTAGATACTTTATCGAGTCAACTCCATCACTAGTTAGTACTTTGTACTAACTATAGTAGTAATACTAATCATAGGCGTAGCCAGGGGGCCCCAGCCCCCCCAATTAAAATACCACCAATAATAAAAAATTATGAAAACATAGCCTAGCGATGTTTAGTTGCAGTTACGGACGATAAGGGAGCCCCGGGGCCCCTAACTAACACTCAGGGGGCCCCTAACTAACAACCAGAGGGCCACAAGGTCCCTAACTAACGACCAGGGGGCCCCAGGGCCCCTAACTTACAACCAGGGAGCCCTGGGGCCCCTAACTGAAAACCAGGGGGCCCTGGGGCCCCTAACTGACGACCAGGGAGCCCAGGGCCCCTAACTAACAACCAATAGGCCCCGGAGCCCCTAACCGACAACCAGGGGGCCCCGGAGCCCCTAACTAACAACCAGGGGGCCCTGGGGCTCCAACTAATGACCAAGGGTCCCGGGCCAGGGCCACGTAATTCAAATTTTTAACAATTTATATAAAAAACCTGTGAGAAATACTAAGAGTTTTGCCCAAAAAGTTGCAACCCAAGGCCCTCGTTTAACGTTATTATGGACTTAATGCTATAACACAGGCGGTAATGCAAACCCCCCAATTGAAATACTAACAAAGATAAATATAATGAGAGCATAGCCAGTATGTTGTCCTTGTCCGGAATTGCAGTTTCTTTAATTTAGGATTTACGCGTACAAAAGTAAGTAACAATAATGACGACCACGTGTCCATGTCATAATAATGTCATGCAATTCTTCGAGGTTTCAAAAAACTGTCAAGTGACTTGACTCGAGTCCTCCACGTTTTGGAATAAAAGTTAGTTTAATTTTGCTTTAAATGCGTTTTTTTTAATGAAAGAACTTAAGGGCGCGATCTTATCACAAAATCATAAAGCGTAGCCAGGGGGTGGTTCAGGGGGCCCGGGCCCCCAGCATAGAAATGCCACCAATAACAAAAATTTGACAAAAAAGCCTTGTTTCTTCATTTTCAGCTTCTTTTAGCATACCTTTGCGTAAAACAGTACATGCATACTACAGGAATTAACAATAAATAATTTTGACGACAAGGGGGCCCGGGGTACTCCCTTAATTCAGTTTTTTCCAACTAATTTAAACGTATAACTAGAGTGATATCAAATTTTTGTCCTAAAGTTGCTACCTCAGGCCCTCATCTAACCTTTTTATGAACGTAATGCAATAACCAGAGCCGTATTTGCCATATGGCACAGTGCCAGGGCCCAGTGCTCAGATAGTACTGGTAGGACTTTTTTGGTTTTCATTTATATTTGGCAGGAAGATGTTGCAAAAATCTTCTAAGTGCCAGGGGCCCCGCGCAACGTAAACCCGGCCCAGGAATAACATGTTTATTAAGGGTAGCCATCTACTGTACCATTTTTCAATAACGATTCAACTCCACCTCGCCAGTTTTGCGCACAAAATAGGCTACTTTTAAAAAAATACCGGTAGCTAGGTAAAATCCTCATTGAACAAATTATTGAATTTCAATTGAGGGAGCCTGGGCCCTCTGGCTGTACATATACTCCTATACATAGGCGTAGCCAGGATTTTTGATTGGGGGGGGGCCCATACCAGTGGCGGATCTAGAAAATTTTGGTGGGGGGGGATTTTAAGCACAAACCCTCAAAAATTCGGATGTCTTCACCAAAATTGAGAGTGATATTTGGGCCGGAATCGGAAATTCAAACGTTTTTTCCGCCCAAAATCAGGTGGTCTCCAAAAAAAAAAAAAAAAAAAAAGGTCTTCACCGAAATTGAGAGTGATTTTTTGGCCGAAACCGTTAGCTTTACTGCTAATTTACTGTTTAATTACTGTTATGTGCGTAATTACTGGAAAAAAACTGCAACTAAACATCGCCAGGCTATGTTGTCACAACTTTTTGTCGTTAGTGGAATTTTGACCGGGCCCCCTGGGCCCCCCCCCTGGCTACGCCTATGCTCCTATAGCTGGTTAACTTCAAGATGAAGCAAAAATTTTGAAGGAAAATCTTCGAGTGGATTACTATTTACTGCTAAAATATTGCAGGATTGTGCCTTACATACCCCTAATTGAACAAATCACTTGCGATGAAAATTTTACACCATAATGGAAGATTTTAATCGTGTTTTGGACTTTAATTGCAAGTAAAATGAGGATTAAATAGTTAAATTTTTTCGATTGACTTACAAATACTAAAAATCTAGTTCTTTCAAATGGCTTTGAACACGGGCGAAATGAGATCCAAAATGGCATTAAAATAGCTTTTTTTCCAAAAACTGACAAAAATCGCCTAGCGGCTGGGGGCTTTGCCCCCAGACCCCCATAGCCACCGGCGGCTGGGGGCTCCGCCCCCAGATCCCCGTCTGTGATACGTTTTAGTGCAATAGCTTACTCACACAATAAGTCTCCTAAGTTACACATTTGCACTTTCTAACCAGTAGTTTTCGCCCTCTCCCTTTACCAAAAATCCTGGTTCAGTGCCAACAGGGCTACAGCTTCAGATCTTCCATTGTACGATATCTGTGCCCCACAAAAAGTTCCTTTTTTGAAAATTTCTGGTGACGTCATTGCATGTGATTTGTGGTTTGCCCCCCCCCCAATCAAAAATCCTGGCTACGCCTATGATACTAATACTGCAACTGCTTACTATTCTACTGCAAACTTTCTGTAAAACGAACTGTAGGTCTACGCAGTTCGCTCTAGTCGCGGAAACGAACCTAACTGCTTAAAGTGATGATTTACTATCCCGTAAACGAGGTCAATCACTCCAATTTTTTTCTTTTAATTTTTAAAAAAAGTACCGCAAAAGTACCGTGGTACTACCGCGGTACTTTTAATTTGAAAGTACCGAGTACCGGTACTGCGGTACTTTTGCAAAGTACCGTGCCCACCTATGCTTTTTTTATTTACATACAATGCCCTAACAAAAACAGTTCGTATGGGCTGGCGAAGTGTCGAAAAACGCCTAAAAACAAAACTTCTGTGCAAAGCAGTTAAAAAGTAAATTGAGTCAATCGAGATTCTTTTTGGCCACATTTTTGTATTTTGTTTCTTACAAGCATCTATCAAACATCAAATCAAAATGCATACTTTCAAACTCTTTCGATAGTTAAAAATAAGATTGTTGAACAAGCCAGTCGCTTTTTCTGTGCGTAAAACAAAAAAAATTTCGCCGTGGGAAACTCTGGCAATTGCAGATTAATATTTTCTGCAACTGGCTGGTTTTTCTTAATGTAGCTGTTCTTTTCATTATAAATACTTTGCACTTTGTTTGAAATTAGGAGCTAAACGGGATGCATATTTGCTAAGTGTACCCATGTATTCTGGAACTATGACTTTTCGACCAATCACAGCTCGACAATTCTATGACGTCGCAGATTAGGAGAGATAAATTGTTTCTTTTATCGTAGTACAGGTACGCGTTTGCTGTCTTTGAGAAAATTTGTACCTGCAGTCCTGCAGTAGTTACCAGGGTTGTCCATGGACCGGAACCAGGAACATTTTTCAGCTGAATGTGCTTTTTTTTTGGAACAGGGACAGTTTGGAAACAATTTTTCATTTACCGGAACAGGAATTCCTAAATATTAGATTAATTTTGTTTATGAAAGGTTTTTTGCAGTTAATCGCGCAGGTTTCAAGTAACTTATTTGCAGCGTGCGCAATTACTAAATGTCATGAGTTTGCATTTGCATGTCAGTTTAAACATCACGCACGGGCAGTTACGTATTCCTCGTTACGCACCAAAGGGCACGGGTCGCACATACAAATATTTTTAGAATGCGTTTCTACTTTCATGCCAATATGGTAGGCCTATCGATGTTTTGATAAAGGTTTGTTATTTTATAGGTACAGTTTTTTTGATTAGGAATTTTGGATTTAGCAAAAACATCATTCCAAAATTTGGAATGATGTTTTTGCTAAATTTAGGAACGGGTTAGGAATAGGAACAAAAGTCATTAGGTACGGAATTGAATAGGAACAAAGATTTAGTGTTCCGGACAACTCAGGTAGGCTACGGCTGTACGGTAGTTACCTGGGTGCAAGTGGAATAGCCTAGTCTGTTCAGAGTTTGGCTTAGCTATTCAGTGATGGAACTGGAAGTGTTTTGCTGGAAAGGAACAGATTATTTTCTTAAAGTTAAATTTCTTGGCAAAATAGTTCGAGGCAATTTGTAGAAGAAAAAACTACATCATTGAGCATTGTTGGCATATACCGGTACCATACTTACGAGGGGCATTCAAAAAATACGCGGAATTCTATGATTTTTTATAATTTATTGATACAATTAATTTACTTTTCAAAGTAGTCTCCATCAAGGTCGATGCACTTCTCCAGGTGGTGCTTCCATCCTTTTATCCCATTTTTGAAGTAATCTGCTGACTATTTTGTAACAATGTAAGCCATGTTTTTGCTGCTTGCTTTGCCTCACTAGTCTCATTAAAACGAACACCTTTCAAGGGTTCTTTGAGTTTTGGGAATAAAAAGAAGTCAGATGGGGCAAGGTCTGGTTTATAAGGTGGGTGTGGCAGCAATTCCCACCGAAATAAACAGTCTGCAAAGCGTGAATGATCTCTGTTCCTTTCCAACCAAGCTTGACCAAAAATTTGATGTTAGTTTCTAAGTTTGTATCTTGAAATCATTACGCTCCATTGGTTAAAAAACTACCTTAAATAAACTAGGCTAGCTCTTGACAACTTCTGAACTTCGTTTAGAAGCGCAAAATGAGTGATAGGCCTAGTTATTATTCGATCACAAAGAACATGCTTTTTATGGCTAACATTCTAAAATACATTTTTTCTTGCTGGCACTCTTGTCGCTGAAGAATTCCGCGTATTTTTTGAAGGTAATGACTATTTCACCGAAAATTTTCAACTTAAACAGAATAAAACGAGAATGAAAAATATTCATCCGCGCTTTTTTCATTTGCTTTAGGGGTTAAGATCAGGGTTTAGGTTAGGGTTTGGGTTAGGGTTCGATTTGGGAATAGTTTTAGAGTAAGCATTTGAGTTTGGGTTAGATTTGAGTCAGAATTAATAAAAAACTAGATAAAAATTTCCAGTGAAATAAAGCCCTCCTTTTTTGAAGGTTGCCAGTGATTTCGTCACAAAATGATTTCATCACAGTGATTTTGTCACAAAGTGATTACGTGACAGACAGCATTCTAAACACAGAACAGGCCCTGGGCCTGTCTGCCAACACCATTGTACTATTGCATTATCAAAATTAAAGCATTGACTGAGAACAGCAGTCATTAAACAAAGCTACTATCCCCAGAGCTATCTTGCCCTAAGCCTCACTTTGTGGCGAAATCACTGTGACGAAATTACTTTGTGACGAGATCACTGGTAACCTTTTTGAATGCCCCTCATACTACTGCAGTCTGATAGTTTGGTAGTATATACAGGGTGTCCATAAAGTTCGTGTGCACTTTAAGTGCACTTTAAGTGCAAAGTGCACACTGACTTTATGGACACCCTGTATATACCGGTAGCTAGCATTAAAACTAAAGAAATTAAACCATCATTAATCATTAAACCATCTCCATGTTATTGCACCTGTGTGCAACACAGCTCCTTATGAAGAAATACTGCAGCAATGTCGAGCCATTGGCAAGACTGTCTGATATGACCGACCCAAGATTTGAACTGCAAAAGATTTGAACTGCAAACCTCCCTCTCCAGAGAGTAACGCGTTAGGTCTCAACCAACTGGTATAGGCCTACTGGAGTTGTTAATAGTTTTCTATTAACTATAATTTTCATATTTTCAATTATAATAATTAATTTTCGACACTTCTCGTTCTCAGTGCAAAAAAATTAAACAGCGTGAATTGTTGAAACAAACATTCATTTATTATTTGTAGCATATTTTAGAGTTGTTGATTTTAATTTTCTATTAACTTTGATATTCGCATTTTTTTTATTTTCCTGCCCTTTTCATTCGCAAAAAAAAACAAAAATGTATTACCGGTACCAGTAATTATTAAACGAACAATTAGTGTATTTTTTGTAGTGTATTTTAAATCATAAATAAAACCTTTTATTATACTCACAGTATAACAGTATAATGCCATAGCATGTAACGAGTTTGCTGAGCTTATCTTGGTATCATTGCGTCCAGGCAGCACAGCTTTTTAGAAATGTCGCAGCGGTGGCAAACCGTTAGCCAGGGCATGGTATGGAATGGAACGAAAATTTCGGTATGGAATATGGAAGATGGCAGAATGGAATCGAAGGTTTCAAGAATGGAATGGAAAACAATATTCCATACCAGATTTCGTGCATTGCATTTTCAGAAAAACATACCGGTATACCTGTATACTGTATGGATTTTGGGTAGTGATAGATGGTATTGTCGGAGAAGAATTTCACTTCCATATCTACGCGCATTATTTGTGGACAAATTGCGGTACTTTGATTGTGTTTTTTGCACAGACAGTGTACGCATTGTATCATAGTAAGTACATTGCAATTTGCAACATTGATGTTATTTGTAGACCACTTTAAAAGGTTTGCTTTGCTGTTTTTTTTTTAATTTCGAGGTTGACAATTTGCCAATTTGTACTTTTTGTTTCTTCCATCCCCATGAAAGTTTGTATTTCTATTTGCTGTTTTAGCCTCATTTCAACTTAATTTTATCTATACGTTTAGTTTTTTCACTTTTAGTAGTTGTTTTTGGTGTTAAAGGTGCTTGGTATTTCTATTGTGGTAAATGTTTTTTGCAGTTTGGTTATGCCAAATTTTATAATTGGTGTGAGAGAAAACTTGTTTGGTGATCATAAAACCATAGGTGTAACCAGGGAGGCTCAGGGCACCCCATCCCGCTAAATGAAATGCTACCAATAATAAAAATGATGACACAAAGCCTATTGTTTCTTCGGTTTTAGTTTTTTTTAGCATCTTTTAACTGCAACAGTCATGCGTACAACAGTAATTAGCAATAATATTAATGTTGACGACCAAGGGGCACAGGTCCCTCAAATTAAGTTTTTGCCAACTAATCTAAGTGTACAAGCTGGAAGAAATACTATATTTTTGTTCTAAAAGGTGCAATCTCAGGCTCTCATCTAACGTTTTTATGCAATAATAAGTTTTAGGTCCCCATCTAACTTTTGTATTGCAATAACATGATTAGTAATCATCTACAGCATATACAGTAAACTTTAAAATCCACCTCCACCATCTACCAACTTGAAAATCCATCTCCACCTTGCCAGTTTTCACACGACAACATACTTTGATAAAAAACGTAGTTAGAAGAAATGCTCATGAAGCAAATTATTGAATTTGAATTGGGGGTGCCTCGGCCCCTGGTTGTACAATGTTCACATTCCCAAAACTGGTTATTTTCATGACAAAACAAAAATCTCCAAGGCAAAATCATTGATTGAAGACTTTTTAAGGCTAAACATTGCAGAAGGCAATGCACTGTGCTTCCCTGACTTGGGCCAAATCTCTTACAAAATTTAACCTCAAAATACAAAATTTTAAACATGTTTTGGACTTGACCTGAAATAAAGTGAGGGATTTTTTCAATTAGCTTTTAAATCTCAAAAATTTTGTTTTGTCAAATGGCTGTGAAAATGTCCAAAATGAAATCCAAATGGCATAAAAAAATCCAATTTTTTTCCAAAAAATTACAATAAATCACCGAGCGACTGGGGGCTTTGCCCTCAGGCCCCCATAGCCTCCTGCTGCTGGGGGCTTTGCCATCAGGCCTCCATCTGTGATACGTTTGAGTTACACTAATTTGCTCTGTGTGTCTCCCAATTTTGATATATTTGTAAAACTTTTTAACTTGTTGTTTTAGTCCTTCCACTTTAGCAAAATTCTAGTTATGTGCCAAACCAGACTCCCAACTTTTGATCTTTCATTCTTTGCCCGTATAAATTCCCTCTTTTCGAAAATTTCTGATGACGTCATTGCATTTGATTTGCGGTTTGGTCCCCCTATCCAAAATCCTGGCTACGTGTATGCATTAAATCATGTGCAATGTGCATACCAGATACCTGTTGTTGCATCTTTGTATTTTTAAACGCACCTTGATGAGTGGTTGCTTACAACATTGCAAAGGTGCAAAATATTTGTTGTATTGCTTCCAGTCTAAAAAATTTTTGATATAGAAGTATGGAATGGAATATAGAAAGAAATTTTTAGAAAGTTTTAGTATGCATTGGAAGATTTTTAGAGTGGGATGGAAATGGAATGCAAGAAAATTGCCATTATGGAATATGGAAAAATCATCTTCCATTCCATATCATGCCCTGTCGTTAGCAACTTTGTGTTTGATTTAAACCAATGACCTTTCGCTCCAGAGATCAACGGATTACCGCTTGATCAACTTAGTTGTTGATTTTATTTTCTATTGACACAGATTTTCTATTTTTTGACACTTCTTGCATGAAACGCAATAAGAAAAAACAGCATGAATCTTAAAAACAAACAATTACTTTACTTTTGTGGCGTGCATATTGGTTTGTTACAGCTTGATAGATTTGTTCTAAGCTATCTTGTGTTAACAGCGTCATTAGCGCTAATGACCTCTCAGCTTGAAAAAATGCTTAAGACATGACTGTAAAATTATGATTGTTAACTGATGATCGAAATTTATCACATGAGCAAAAAATTACACCCATACCCCATTCGACGTGTAAATATCTAGTTTAATTGCATGACCCGTTCAAATAAAGGAGATCTAGAACCCTGTAATGTTTTGCACATGATGAAAAAAACATAAAAAATCTCTATTTCCAAACAACAAAATCTCGAAAAGTTCCGGAAAAAATTTCACAATTTTGGTATTGATCGAAGTGGATTTTTTTGCAGAATCACAAAATCGTAATCAAAACATGCCCCATTGCCTAGTTTAATTATAATTTCCTGCAAAATAAGATCTAAAGTTCGCAAAGTCTGCATACTGTATAAAAAAAAAAAAAAAATCAAAAAAAATTGACCATTTTCAAACGATGATATCTCAAAATTTTCTCAAAATATCTCAAAATTTTGGTGTTGATTGAAGCAGAATTTACTGCAGAATCAGAAAATTTAATCAAAACAGTCTGTTGTATAAAGTTTGTTTGCTGGATTGATTGAAAGAACAGTATATAGTATACTCAAAATCTCCTTAAATTGTAATAATCACCAATTTTCGAACAAAAAAATCTCAAAAAGTCCAAAGTAAATTTTTTTTCTTGATCGAAGCAGGCTTTACCACCAAAGTGGAACATCATAGTCAGAACATGTCTAGTGTCTAGTATTTTTGCTATACGTTGAAGACAAAAATAAGCTAAAATCCCATTCATTTTTCCTACCTTCTGATTTTATTGATTCGTAAATTGTTTGATTGTGAATTTGTAAGCGATGTTGAATTCGGAATCTTTCCAAAGTGGTTATGGATTCGATTGAGTATATACTCTGAATTCAAATTTTGAGAAAGGCTAAGACAAGGGTCATAGTCAAGAGATTGCTAAACCGAGAGTGCTCAAACCACTAACTTGGTGATGGTGACTGTAAATCAAATTCAGTAAAGGGGGTTCAGGACAAGATCACTTGGGACATTGTTTCACAAAATAAATAATAATTTAATGACAATAAGTGGATTTGAGCCGTTGCAATGCGTTTCGTCCTTGCTCAATGGACTCTTCAGGCGACAAAGGTCAATTTTGTTTTATTTAGCCAAAAAAACCTCTGAATTCCTTTTTTTTCCTAAATGAACTTGATTCACCTCATTTCGTTACTTGTAGTAAGCTTTATTAATTTTTTTAAGAGACAAGAGCTGAGAGTTAAGATAAAGAAGCATTCAGCAGTTCGTGGGGTTCCATAATAGCTTGGATTGCTTAAAATAGTTGCATTGATACTTGAACATGCACCCAGAGCAAGGATGGGCAGACAGCATGCTTGGAATATGTCAGTAACTGAGTGAGTTACTTTCTGGCATTGAAATCCTCAGTTTATCACTTCTAATTCACTGACCAAATACGCTTAGCACTAGATGTTAGGCTAGCAGTACCTGCTCCTCTGTATGATAGAATTAATGATTTAGAATGTACTTAGGATATGCATTATGGCTACATGTAACTGGCCGGTATTGTTTCAGGCTTTGCAATCTGGCCGCACGATAACTGTAGGCTATCAAAAACTCTTCATATATCTAAGACCTGATTCTGGTGTTTTTTCGGTGAAGTCACAGCAAGCTTGGTCTTAAAAGCCTTGATGTTTTTATTGACGTTTTGTTGGTCATATATCTTCATGTACCAGTATCTGTTTGATATAACCTGTCATATATCTATTTGACATAACCTGTCAATTTTTGAAATTACTGTAGTTACTGTTGCATTGAGACTCACCTTTCATTTAATAGTTTGGTTGTTAGTGGTTCCAGAGATAGTTTCTTGTATAGAATATATTTATTAATTTATGGATGTAAATGAGGAGTTGCTTCATTGTACTGTAAGTGTTGTGCTTTTTCTACTACTTCAAGTTTTTTTTTTCAAAGAAGATTTGCTTAAGTGTCATAAAGGTTTTATTGCTTCAGTTTGCTGTAGTGTGAGGTCATGCAAAAAAGTTTGAAATCCTATGAACAAAATGGAGTGCATTATCATAGGAAGCATGGTTCTACTTTGGAAGAAGAACAGCTTGCAGGCGATGATCACATTGACAGTGAAGTTGAACATTTGTCAACGAATTCTAGGTATGGGCTGAATTGTTTATTTACTGTTAACATTTCCTTTGTAAAATGATGTCATAAATGCTTGTAATGCTTGTGTAGATTGATATTAATCAGTGATGTTTTGCAGCATAGGCACTTATAGGAACACCCACATGTGTTTGCTATCCTTCCTCCAAGCAGTTGTGTTTGATTTTGTTCTTAATCTTCAAAGATGCAGAACACCTGGCTGAACGAGGCATGAATGGTTAAGGGCCTTTTTCTAAGCAAGTCAAGCAGTTTATTTTAATCGCAAATTAGAAGCCAGAACAACACTCATGTCAAGCTTAGCTCTTTAAATATGTTTGTTTGGCCACAGATATCCATTCAGTTTATAATCGTTCAAAATTAATTTGGTAAATGTCCTGCCATTATGTTAGTGCACAAAACACAAACGTTTTTATTCGGCTATTATTAGTTTGGTGCATAGTAAATAAATACAGGTTTTAGCAAATAAAATATATCAACGAAAAAACAAACAAAATTAAAAATTGCCACCACTAAGGTAAAGCTTATGTCGCTAATGAAATTCTCAAGTTTATGAAGTTGATTTATTGCTAATGTGATTATGTGACGCTGATAGAAACTCAAAACAAGCTATCTAAAATTTTCGAATTTTTCGACTCTTGAAATTGAACTTTCAATTATTATTTAGATACATTTTACTTTATTCCAGATCAAGAATGGACAATAGACAGAGCTGAGAAAGTAATAGAGGAAGAGCTTCTAAAAGATAAACATGATTTTGATGATGATTTGCTTAAGAAAGCTTTTGAAGGAACATCTTCAAAATGTCATGCAGAAGTTCGAAAGATTGGGGTAAGTGTTTGTGCAGTAGCAGAGAAGTTTTCCTTGCTTCAATAAAGCACTTACGTATGTTTGAAACCAGCTAATATTGTTCAGAAAACATTTCTTCCACTTTTTTAACGTGAAAGTTAGGCCTATTAGTAAATACCGTAAGTGTAGTTAGCAACCTTTTTAAATTACTTAACTCTTTTTTCAAATAGCAGTAAAAACATTAGTGTCTATTTAAACTAAGTACGAAAACCCATGCTAAAAGTGATGCTAATTTGAATTAAGATTGTCAGTTTTCCTACTAACTTTTAGGCTCAGTGCAGACGAAGCAGGACATCCTGACACAACTGACCTGACGCAGACAACTCACCCCGGGAATCCTGACGCCAGGGACATCCTAACGCCAGGGACATCCTGACGCTATGGACATCCTGACGCTATGGACATCCTGACGCTACGGACATCCTGATGCCAAACGCTCCAAACTTTCGCTCTCTGCTTTTTTTCTCTTTTCCGTGCTACGCCATGGCTATGCTTTTTTTCTCAAATTGATTAACGTTCGGTTATTGTGATGTAAGTATAATATTTTCCATTACATCCTGACACAACTGACCTGATGCAGACAACTCACCCCGGGAATCCTGACGCCAGGGACATCCTGACGCTGGGGACATCCTGACGCTATGGACATCCTGACGCTATGGACATCCTGACGCTACGGACATCCTGATGCCAAACGCTCCAAACTTTCGCTCTCTGCTTTTTTTCTCTTTTCCGTGCTACGCCATGGCTATGCTTTTTTTCTCAAATTGATTAACGTTCGGTTATTGTGATGTAAGTATAATATTTTCCATTAATTGCAAACTTCATAGGAATCTCTGTTTTGCAGAAACAACTTAAAAGCAAGTTGTATTTTCGCGACTAAAATCGTGATAAAATCAAAGTCAAGTTAGCGAATATGTACATGCTGGCATTAAGTTTCAAATGATGACCAAATGCTGTGATTGAAAGTAATGTATGTTTTGCTATTATTAAACGACCATGTAGATATTTCATAAACAATGTTATGTGTGGTTAATTTACAAAGAAAAATGCTCTGAAAGGAATTGTATGTTAAAATAAAATAGTAAAAATATAATTCAAAGTCAAGTACCGCAAATCAAAATTAATTAATACAGCGATTAAAATTTATTATTTACCTATTATTATTGGATGACCGCATAGCAATTTTACATGCATTTTCATAAAAAAAATTGTTAGTTTTTGGTTAGGAATAATTTGTCAATAGCATTTCGATTAGCAGCTTGTTGTCATATTCGTGATCTTACTCTTTAATGAACAGAAAATTTTGGAGCTTATCCAAATTAGCAACTTGTTATTGTTTAAATGCTTTGATTTTGCAAGCGGAGAAATTACTATAATTTGGCATGCTGATATGAAGTGTGTGATCGTGTTGCTTAGTCCTTTCAAAGTCATTCAAAGTTAAAAACTGCGATTGCAAAAACTAATGGCTCCATTTATTGAGGTTGAAACCAAATAAACCACCCATTGGGAATTAATTAATTGCATGATTACAAACTATTGCACAATATTTTTAATCTATTTTCATTCTTGGCCGTAATTTAAACTTTACTTTCAAACGTTGTCTATCTCCAAATTATTGCTAACCAAAAACTAATAACTTTTTTATGAAAATGCGTGTAAAATTGCTATGTGGTCATCCAAAAATAATAGGCAAATAATAAATTTTAATGGCTGCATTAATTAATTTCGATTTGTGGTACTTGACTTTGAATTATATTTTTACTGTTTTCTTCTAACATACAATTCCTTTCAGAGCATTTTTCTTTGTAAATCAACCACACATATTATTGTTTATGAAATATCGACGTGGTCGTTTAATACAGATGAAACTGGCTAATCACATACCTAGTTTGCCAGACATTTTTATGCGATTATCCGATATATGCGTTTAAGCGATGTGCTGTAGAAAAAGTATTTATTGTAAACAGACGTTGTACTAGGGATTGCGTAGCAGTCAACTGGGGCATGAAGCGCTTTATACTTGTCTAAAATAACACAACAGCAATTCATTACAAAACACTGTGTATCGCCAGCAGTTGCATAGATAGCGCAACTTCAAGTTACTGTAATGCACTTACACTTCAAACAACCGTGATAAAATATTGTATTGATCTCAACAAAAGTCTTTATTGTGTCACAACTACTTTGATTGGAGCGCGACGGCTTTTTTTCTTTGTTTAAGCGCAGCGTAATAACGAAAGAAAGTGATCGAAAAAGGCCGCTTGCTGTTTCAAACATAACCTTATTTTATTGTTTTACAGTACTTCAGGCGTTTCAGTTGTTAACGTCTTTTCGGCCTGCCTTTGAAAACATGGACGCATTTTCTTTACAAAATTTTGCCTCAATAAAACGCTGCGCTCTGGCAAACCAACACAAACTTCAGTAATTGCATTTTTATTCTGTAGCTTAAAAATAATTTTCAAATGTTTGCTGTTTAAAACTTTTAGCCATGTTTTCCATCTCCCTCTCCAAACCGAAAAATCTGTTCATGTCAGAACCTTGATAAGTTCAAGCACAACTGGTAACAAAATTTGTATCAAAAAGCCTGAATCAGCGTGAGAACTTTTCTCTAAGAAATATGAATTCACGATCTCTTGGCACATGATTCACTTTGTTATCAACGATTTCCTGAAGAAAATTGCGTTTAAACGAACAAAGGTAGCACTTTGGGCAATAAAGCTTATGCGATAATCCAATTTATTCCTTTAAACGGTATGCGATTAACCAGTGTTTTTACTTAATGTTAGATCTGATTTGGTTCGGGACTTCAGATTTGTATGCAATAAAACGATATATGCATTTAAGTGGTATGCAATTAACCGATTTCGTCTGTAATAGCAAAACATATATTACTTTCAATCGTGGCATTCAGTCATCGTTTGAAACTTATCACAAGCATTTGTATATATTCACTAACTTGACTTTGATTTCATCATGATTTTTGTCGCAAAAAAACAACCCGCTTTTGAGTTGTTTCTGCAAAACAGAGATTCCTATGAAGTTTGCAATTAACAGAAAATATACTTACATCACAACAATTGAACGTTAATCAGTAAAAGCATAGCTGTGGCGTAGCACAGAAAAGAGAAAAAAAGAAAAACAAAAAAAGCAGAGGGCAAAAGTTTGGAGCTTTTGGCGTCAGGATGTCCCGAGCGTCAGGATGTCCCTAGCGTCAGGATGTACCTGGCGTCAGGATTTCTGGGGTGAGTTGTCTCGCGTCAGGATGTTGCAGACCGCAGTGCAAATGCCCAAATTCTTTTTTTGATAATTCTGCCCAAAGCTGTGAACATACGTTTATAATACATGCTTTAAATTTTGTATCAATCTGTTATTGAAATGTACTAAAAGTCAAATTTCTTTTAATTTGCTGAGTTTTCTAAAACTATGTTTATCATATTGCCAAAAATTGTTTGCCAGTGATGCAACAAACCGCTCATTCACTGACAAAAATCAACTTGGTGGGAACATTGCCTGTCATAATACAAGCATGATCAAAGTCATGAAACAGTTTTTTGCAATATTTTAACTCTTTAGTTACTGGTAGTATGTTTTTAGATTGAAAAAGAATTGCATCGTTTGCATGCTAGTTGTGGTGCTGAAATGAAAAAGAACTATAACCACATGCTGCAGTCTTTGAAGCAAGTTTATAACCAAAAGGTAAAATAGTATGGTACGGTATGAAATGTTACTTCATTTGTTTGGAATTTTTTTTTATTATCATAGAAAAATTTCAAAATTAAAACTTTCAGCCTGTTGTCATAGCTGAGACCGGTTGAGATTTTTCAAGGCTGTAAAATGGTTAATGTTTATTGTTTTACATTATTTTTATTAGCTTTTACTTCTGTTATGTGTGTAGTTTTATAAACATTTTGCAAGACGAAAATGCTCTATGGCAAAAGTTTGACTAGGTACCACTAATTTCATACTCAGTGTGCTATAATACCTCGGTATATGTATGATATCTGCTTTTTTTGTGGTAGTAGCTATTTCACGGTGATAGATTTTAAGTTAAAAAGAGTAAAACAAAAAAGAGGAATATTTATTATATTCGTGCAGTTTTGATTTGCATTTTTAAGGGTTAGGTTAGGGTTAAATTTGGATTATTTTTAAAATAGGGATTAGAGTTTAAGGTTAGATTTGGGCAAAAGTTATGTAAAAATTAGATAGACATGCGTAGGCAGGTCCCCAGTTGGTGCCTTTGCCCACAGGCAGACAGCCTGGTCAAATTAGCTCCGGTAGATTCGAAGCAGTTATTAAAGGAGCTCTCAATTGGAAGGTGGATTTTACATTTTCATATTGTTAGTTTATGGTCATGACTTCATGTGTGGTTTGAGTCGATTGTGCAAATTCATTTGTGGTTTTGTTTTCGATTTTGTAGAAAGGTTTAATGTACTTTTCAATAATTTTCGATATGGTTCCAGTAAATTTTTTGTTTTCAATTTTTTAGAAAGGTTTAATGTACTTTTCAATAACTTCTGATATGTTTCCAGTAAATTTTTTGTCTTTTTTACAAAAAGTTGTCTTTTTGTCTTGGAGAGTTCGCTTGCTTATTTTTTTCGCGAAGTTTGTTGTTGAATCAGCACAGTGCAAATTTAATAAACTAAAACTGTTCGAGTATGTAAAAGGTTTCAGTTGCTGTTTTTCCCACTACCTAATGTACGTGATACATAAAATAATACATTATGGTCAGTTGTGGCAAAAAAACGCACTTTTCTAAAACTTTGCAATTACTGCAAACTCACAAGTCAAAAATGCGCAGTCATAGTTTTGTTAGATACACTGTATGTACTAATATATAACAGTTCACTTTTGTTTTCACCATGCTCTTGCTAGGATTTTTGGCAAAAAATGTGGATGTTTTTTTCCCCACAAAACGGGAAAAAATCATCCATAGGGTAAAAGAATAAGCAAGTCAGAATTTGAGTATTGAGTTTTGGTAACAGTAGATACTGAAGTAATTAACCGGTACTAAATTTTTGATAGAACTCGCTTCTCACTGAAGTAGGGAGCAAGAATATGTCGCTATGTGCTATGCCCACGGTGGGCAAACTGCGACTCGCAGACGTAAATTTTGTGGCTCTTGTATTGAATTACAGTATTACAAAAAAAATTAAAACTATACTTTCTAAATAATATGTTATCTCGTGTTTGAAATTTTTTTTTTATTGATGTATTTTAGAGTGATAAAACAAGTATATGTTTTCATAGCGCTGTCAATTAAGGTTATACCAACTGTGATGATAAATTGCAGTATAAACACTTCAAGGAATCAAGGTAGAATAATTTTACCGGAGCCACAAAAAAATTCAAAGAATGCAGTAAAGTGTGAATATTGCCTTATAGGGCAACAATCATTGCATTTTTTGGTAGTGTAGCCATAGGGGGGAGGGGACTATAGCCCCCCCATTGGCCTGTGGATCAAAATGCAGAATAAGGAAAATATCATGTTTTTAGCACTTCTGAGACTGTTTTTTTGCACTGGAATGGGCTAAAAGTGATTTAAAGTATCTTTTGAAACATATATATGGGAGAGGGGAGTGCTAATTTGTCAAAAATCAAACTCACAAATCAATAAAAATTTTGAAAAACGTCCAAAAATAAGCAATCAAATTTGATTGTTAGTGTAAAAATGCTAAACATAGGTTTCATTAACAAATATAATATAAACTCAGGAAGAAGGGTACCGGTACTATTCAGTAGTAGTTAATTACCAATCACTTCTCTCAAATATTTTTCCATTTGACCCTTGAATTCTTTTTCTTTATAAAATAAAGATTACTCTGTGTGAGTTTTATTTAACTATAGGATTTTATGATTTACTTGCATGTAAACAAGAGAACTAAAATTTTACCGTTAGCCACCTACCACATAGCCCATTTATGCTACCAGTTTAATCACGTTTGCACTGTCAATTTCTATGCCACGTTTTAAAAGCATTAATTTTTATCAAAATAGCTCTAAAATTAAGTTAATTTTGCAAAAAAATGCAAAATTTTTTGTGTGCTAGGGGGCTCCGCCCTGAAACCTCGTGCCTTCAGTGGCTGGGGGCTTTGCCCCCAGACCCCCAACTTCTGAAACATTCCCCATTGCAAATTTCTGAGAATGCGCCTGGTGTTTTTACTGCTGCTGTGTTATTTTAAGTAAATTAATTTTGCGGCTGCTGGTGTTTATGATTTTCCGCAAGTGGCTCTTTCTTTTAACAAATTTGCCCACCCCTGTGCTATGCAATGTGTCGAGATGACTGTCATTGGTTATGGACTTTGGATTCAATGAGGAAAATTACATCAAAAAAGAGTGAGCAATTTTTCGATATAATTAGTTCCCTGAAGTCTGAAGAAATAGAAAAATAGCTCACTTTAGAGTAATTATGAAATGTTCATGACCGCATTTTAGGTACGACTGATAACAAAATGTAACAATCTTCACGATTCGTCATTAGTTGGTGTAGCTCGAATGATACTTTTACTTGAAATTGCAATACGAATACAGTACTTAACTGTACTAAAAATCGTAGTAAACAGGCAGTTTCCACTACAGGTATTCTGAAGCTATTGTTTTTCATAGCTTACACTGCACTGCAGACATTTTAAAACTACTAGGTTTGTCTTACCTTACAGTTTTATCAAAATCAACAACAGTAGGTAGGTGCCTGGAATATGAAATGATAATTAGTGACTAATCTTTTCATCTAGACTTCTACCATTTGTTGCACTCAAAATTTCTGTCATTAATCATATAGGCAAACATGTGGTTTGTAAAAGACGATTATCAAACCTTGCAAAAATGTTTGAACTACTAAAATATCAAATTTTGGGAATGTTTTTTTACCCTATTCAGCAGCAGAATTTTGGGGTAAAAAAATCACTCACCATTACCTGCTGTTACTTTATGTATGATGGCTAGTGTATTTGCTAATAAAACCTCACTAACCACACTCTTAAACTGCCTCAAGTTGAGTCTCAACTCTGCAGCAATATTGAAAATATCAAAAAGCTTAATAAACTGCTGAAAAACGTTTTTTTGGCAATTTTGGTGCGATTCCACAAAAATTATGTAGGTTACGGTTTAAATAACTGCAAATTACCTTTTCATTGTTTTATACATGCAGATATATTTCTCTTAACAATACCACTTGCCATAATCAAAAATTATCCATAGCTGTTATCTGGAGTATGGGGTGCTTTTTTTACCCAACTACCCCCTGATTTTTTTTTGCCCCGCCTGACTATATATGGCTGACTGGCCGTGCGTTTCATTAACGTGGCCTTGTGAAGTTTCGTTCAGTTTGTAGTTCTGTGCCTTGACTAAGATTACTTACAGTGTTCCCTCTAACTTTTTGACCAATCAGCGAGTGCCCAAATTATCTTGAAACAATTGTGCCCAAAGGTGTAAAAAGACGTTTATGTGCCCTAAAGTTTGTTACCAATCCAGTATTAACGCATACTAAATGTTATATTTCCACAAGTTTATTTAATTTTCTAAAGCTATGTTCATCATATGGCCAAAAATTATTAGCCTATACTCTTACAAATCGCTGATTCGCTGACAAAAATCGGCTTAGTGGGAACACTGATTACTTATGTACATTTTGTATAACAATTTTGTGGAATGATGCACTGATGGAAGAAAGGTTGCAGCTTTGATTAGCGTAAGAGTTAGGACCATAACTTAAAAAAACTATCCACAATTTTTGACGATTGTCCAACTTAAGTATTTTGCTCCGATGCTTTTCACTTTTGGGCTAGAACATTTTAATATATTGCGTATGAGATTCCACATCATTTAACTTAGTTTCAACGCTCCCACGTTTTTGGTGGCCCGAATTTCACGCTATTCTTTGCTAACCGAAAAAAGGTAAACTTTCCCTTTTTAACTTGAAAATATAGCTGTTTGTATGCAACAAAGTAGATTTTCGCATCGGTGATTGGAAATTTATTTTCTTGCCGTTATTGCACTACTAGCTTATTAATTGTAACTGAAAACTGTCATCTATGCGCTGCATTTCATTGGACTCCCCAACCTTGGAATGTGTTAAAAACAGCCCTCCGACGTTGGTGATTGATGTTAAAGAATCAATCAGAAAAGGTTTTTAGTTGCTGATGAAGCTTCTGTCAAGATATTGGTGATCCTATACACTTACCCAAAAATCACCTTCCAGAAATTAAGTTTCCCTGAAAAACACTTGGCCGAAACTACATTAACCTGAATGTACATTTCCCTGAATGTGCACTTGCCAGAAATTACATTTCTCTGAATGTGCACTTGCCAGAATTTACATTTCCCTGAACGTGCACTTGCCTGAATTTACATTTTCCAGAACATGCACTTGTCAGAAATTACATTTCCCAGAAAGCTCATTTGGCAGAAATTACACTTGCCAGAATTTACATTTCCTTGAAAACTTATTTTCCAGAATTTACATTTGGCCGAAATTACATTTCCCCGAAAATTTATATTCCAGAATTTACATTTGGCCGAAATTGCATTTCCCCAAAAAGTTATTTTCCAGAATTTACATTTGGTTAATATTACATTTCCCTGAAAACTTATTTTCCAGAATTTACACTAGCCAGAATTTACGTTTGGCTAAAGTTGTATTTCCCTGAAAACTTATTTTCCAGGCTATAGCCCCTCCCATTGGCATGCAAAGCACCATTTGTTAAGCACTTTTAAAACTGATTTTTGCTCCAAAAGCGAAAATAGCCCTCCCCCCATTGACATTGTCAATCAGAATGTGTCCACTTTGATTCTGGACTGGAAAAGAATTGTTCACAAAAATCGATCCCAGCCTGGATAAGGTTCTCTTTTTTATTTTTATTTTCTTTGGTCTTCGCCTATTTTCGGGCTGAAAAACTGTTCAAATTCTGAATAAAAACCGCTTTAGTTTCGTTTTTCTTCTTTCGAAACAGCCCCCATTGCCAATTTCTGGCTACGCGCCTGCAAGGACTAATTTATTTTGTCTATATTTTATAGAGAAAGCTAATTGGAAAGGGAGCGGGATAATGGAACGGAATTTGAAAGAAGTGATTGACAAAATTTCAGAGAAATGATTGGTAATTAACTGCTATTGAATAGCCCCCTGCCTATTCCTGAGCTTAAATAGTTTTTTTGATGAATACCCATGTTCAGCATTTTCAACAAGCGATCAAATTTGATTGCTTATTTTTGGCCATTTTCAAAGTTTTTACTGATTTATGTATTTTATTTTTGAAAAGCAGCCCCCTTAAAGAAATGTTTTAAAAGATGCTTTGAATCATTTTTAAGTCCATTTCACGGCCAAAGACTGTCTCAGAGAGTTATAGTATACCCCGCCTACCCTACTGATCTCATTTCAGACTTACACTTATGAAAACGAAAATTAAATTTCACGACTTATGCGCGCATATGGCTCTTGCAATATTTAAACAATAAAGTAGTAAAATACTTGATGAGTGGAGTTTGAATTCAACCGATTCAAAAAAGTGCTTGACAGTGCAGGCCAGAACGATTATCACAACATAACACAGTACATGTCAAAAATTAAAAAATTTAAAACCCTACAGTCTGTTTCACCCATAGTAATACCCCTGATGATCCCGATTATGTGGAAACATACTTTAGGGTTTTAAATTTTTTAATTTTTGACGTGTACCGTGTTATGTTGTAGTAAAATACTTGTATCAATAAATTTGGAGTATTAAAAAAGCACTGAACGTAACTGTCATTTTGATTTGAGGTACATGACGCGCCGTGATAGAAAACTTATTTAAAGCAAAAGTTAATATGTTTCGCTGACACCACTGTGTAAATTCGTAAAATTGTTCAATTCAAAAGATTGACAGCAGCCTGGTTGCAAACAAATATTAATTCAAAATTCTCTGGTCGAAAGCACACAGCAGAGAATTCTTAATGGCAGGAAATTCGAATTTTCAACCTATACAGTTGCAGTTCATTTACCTCCCCAACGACAATCTCGACAAGGCCATTCATTCTAACTAGTACATTAGGGTGGTCCAAAAAAACTTTTTTCCGATATGTTTTTCTCCAAGGGGCTTAAAAGGTGTGTTTTGGTGCAAAAATAATCCATGTAAATTTTTTTTGACTTTAATTAACATTTAGGGGTTGCGCATCCCCCCTTCCGCATTCTTAGCCTGCCCCCCTAAATCACAAAATTGCCATATCTCATTAACCACTTGAGATAGAAACTTCAAATAAAAACCAAAAGATGCAGAAAATATGATTTCCCATAAGTGTTTAGTACATTTTATTAAGCTATCTGATCAAATTTTCATGAAAAAAAAAACAAAACAAAACTGTTTTTACATCTTTATAGGGTGTACTCGTACTCACATCCAAGTTTTGCTCATTTTGTTCAAAACATGCACTAAATATGATAGTGTAACATTACAATAGATGTTGTTACTCAATGCTGCACATCAGAAAAAAATAAATGCACTTCAGAAATTAGGAAATTGGTAAAATATGCAAATGCAATTGCAATCATAAGCAAAATTAAAAACAAGTTTCTAAACACAAGTGATGGATTGAATGAACTCAGTTATGTCAAATATCTTTTGGTAGGTTGGGGAACAGCTTGACGATGAGCTGCAACTACTTGGAGCAAGTATTGTAGTGTTTCTTTGTCTCGAGTAAGACTGCCACTGTATGCCTGAATGAGAGCAACACTTCTTTCTGCTGTATCGTTTACTACTTTCAGCTCATGCACAATTAATGTCATTTCTGTATAATTTTTGTCTGTCAGCCAGGTTGATGGAGGTTGAGACAGGAATGATTTTGCTTTTTTTGTCCGTTTGCTTCAATCAGATCAAAAAAGCACATTGACGGTCTTGTAATGCAATTTTCTAATCCCAGTGTGCAATCAAAATCTTTCCCATTCAACCTTGCCAAGTTTGTGGTTGTAGGCTTTCTTTGCAAATTTTTAGCCATTGACTCTTTAGTTTTATTTGAAACTCGGTCATCAAAGAAAGCTGAAGCAACTAATCGCTCTGAAAAATACCATAAATGACGAAGCATTGATTTGGTTCCAGCAGCTGTTATAACATCGTGAGGATAGTGATTCATTTCCCTAAGAAATATTAAATCATTAAAAGCTGCCAAATGTGCCAATGGCGCCTGAAACCAAAACTTGCTGTAAGCTATTGTTACAAAGAGAGCAACAGAAGTAGGTTCTTCAAGTAATTCAAGGGGAAGCGTAAACTGGCGTCTAAAAAGCACAGTTTTTATTGCATATATTGCTTTCGACATCCATCGAGCGTTGCTGACCCCACCTGGGGCTCTAAATTCTAAGATATAGCTTTCTTTATTGCCTTGGACAAAAATCATGCAAAGATCCAAAAACTCTTGGTAATCATCACGTGGAAAAGTTGTATCAAATAATTCGGTATAAGTTTCTTGTGCTTCTTCCCGCAAATGACGAATTTCCTGAAAATCTGCTTCGTCCGGTAGATCAAAATTTTCTTTGTTAAACACATCCCATTGACTTCGAATTCGTTTGAATACTTCAACACATGGTCCAGTTGTATCTCCCATTACTGCTTTGAAAACAGATGAAAGTACTACTTCCATAATGTGATGACGACAAGCTACCCAAAGTAATTCTCTACCAAGAGCTTTTTCAATTAAAGTACATGCACCTGTTTTAATGCCCGTGTTAGATGCAGTAGTGTCAAATACTAATCCTCTTACTTGTTCTGCTATATTCCACTTGTACAAGAGCTCAATACACACATTAGCATACCAAAAGGAATATGAGGAGCCCCTAACAGCATTTCATTATTTTTCCAACGTACCACTACAGCAATTCTGTTTTCTCGATCCGCATGCTTTCGAGTTAGGCCAGGTAACATTTTCCCATCCCAATGCAAAAGAAGAGGAGCGATAGGGACAAAGTTATTTCGTTTTGGCATTGCATAGTTTTGTTGGTTGCTTTTCCTTGCTCTTCTTACAGTGCTGCGTGAGAAAGTTACCTCTTGCAATTCGTTACCTAAGTGTGTGGTAACAACAGCAATAACCATTGTTGCTTTTCGATCACTTACACTGACTCGGTCCAGTGCTGTCGCGACTTCGGATGTTACGATTTGCTCTGAATTTATCTTTTTTTCTAGAGCTTTTTTTTGATGGACAAGGAGCTTCACTGCTCCATTTTTCAGATGACAAATCATCTTGCGAATCACTACTGCAATAATCTTCAAACTCAGCTGTTTGAACACAATTTGTTCTATCTTTCTCTCGATTTTCTTGTTTTTTTTTATTTCAATTTGTTTTCTTTTCTGGTCCTCAAAAGCGGCCAGAGACATGTCACGGCCAGCCATAGAACACCTAGTAGGATCATTTCTTTGCATGAGCAAAAACTCCCTGTCATCCTTATTACTCATTAATGAGAGAGCATTTTGTGCAACTACGTCAAACAGTTCACCCAGCTTGTCAACAAAAAGCTCTTCCTTTTTCTTATAACTCTTATGCGTTTTGTAGCGACTCTTTTGTAACTTTTGATAAGAGTTGAAAAATGTTATTAGCTTGCCTTGGCAAGAATCTTTTCGTTGTGTTGGAATTTTTGCCTTACCCCAAAAGCTGAGAACTTTTTGTACAGTGTCTTATGCACTATCCTTGATCGTAAATCCCTTGTCTTTGTGAAGAAAAAAAAGTACTTTAAAACAGCTTCATTAGTGGGCAATCCTGCTCCAATAATATTTTCAGACGTGGGGCCTATAAGCCAAAGGTTTGTTTTGCTGCAAGTACGTAAGTTAGTCATAGTGCATAAATTTTAGCCTCTAAAATTAAATTCGCAGTTGTTACATATTTTATTATATTTTAAATTATATCGAAACTAAAATATCCAACTGGTCCTTGCAACTGTGATTTCACGTTTTCTGTCTTTGCAATCCTTAACACACAGTCACAAACTTTTGAAACCAACAATAAAGAGATCAAAACAACATGTTGTCATTCGTTTTTCACTCAGCTTCAACTTTATGCAATATCACGTTGATGCTGTCACCGGTAAGTTTGTGAACAAGTGCTGCAGCCAGTAATTATATCAAGCGGTAAAATGATAGAGTGTTGAGACACCAAAGAAAAGTCAATTAGTGCCAATCGTCATGTATAATATTTCAAACCCAGTTGTTACATAGGTCATATTAATAGAAAACGTAAACATTTTAATTGACAAATGACAGATAAGTTCAGTTGTTATTACCAATCAAGAGCTATTTTAGACTAATTTTCAACGGTAAAAAATTAGCTCATTCACTTACACATATCACAATACTCTTAATATTCACCTAAAATTTTAAACAAAAACAGTTTTTTTTTATTTATCTTGAAAATTTGATCAGATAGCTTAATATAATGTATTAAACACTTATGGGAAATCATATTTTCTGCATCTTTTGGTTTTTATTTGAAGTTTCTATCTCAAGTGGTTAATGAGATATGGCAATTTTGTGACTTAGGGGAGCACGCTAAAAATGCGGGGGGTGCACGACCCCTAAATGTTAATTAAAGTCAAAAAAAATTTACATGGATTATTTTTGCACCAAAACACACCTTTTAAGCCCCTTGGAGAAAAACATATCGAAAAAAAGTTTTTTTTGGACCACCCTATTGTACATATTATTCTGCATTATGCGGTCTCTTTTTGCTGGAGCAAGGCTTGCTCATTTCAATTGTGACGTCACCTGAATTCTTCTTATTACCTTTGCTTGAACTGCGAATGAAATGTTCTAAATTGTATGAAATGTGTATGGCGGGAATTGTATGAAATCGTATTGTATGAAATTGTATGGCGGGAATTGTATGAAATCTGTAGTGGTGGCTTTCTTCGTAGATTTAAACGGAAAACTCTATGAAGCTGGTGGCGGAAGTTACACGCCATTGCTATTTTTTGTGTGTTTAATAAGCTTAACCCATTCATGCCTACAGTACCCTATTAGGGTATCATTCTAAAATTGCATTATCTGATGATTTAACTCTTGAAAGTGATACTTGTTTACATAGCAATGTAGTTTTGATAGCTGAATAACTGCTTGCCACGTGCTAGTTCAAAATTTTGCTCAGTTTTAGTTTTAGAGACAGTTAACTTACAGAAGATGGAAAAATGAGTAGTAGCAACTCTCGAAATGATAGATAAGTAATTATTTTAGTTAAATTTAAATTAAAAACATAATTTTTAGTTCAGTCGTGTAGAATAATCTTTGTAGATACTTAAGTAACGATAAAATACTGTAGTAAAAATTGGTTTAGCGAAAGTAAATATGGTAATATTGCTTTGATACCCTATTAGGGTATCATAGGCACGAAAGCCTATGTTAACATTTTTGGCGAGGTATGTAATTTTGATAGTTGTTCTTACAGAAATGAGTTGATAAACTTAACTGGAATAATTGTTTGGTGTCATAACTACATTAAGGAATGTTCCAATACCATGTAATGGTGTGTTGTTGTGGAGGGTCTCGTAATGACATCATAATCGCATGGAGGCTAACATGTAATATAACATTGTTTTTACGAAAATGGTTTGATAAAAGTTTCCGATGTCACAATTGGATTAGAGAACGCTCCAATATCACAATTATGATGGGGTGTAGGGGGTCACGATAATGAAATAGTTGTGTAGGATGGGGTCAATCAAAAACGTCATGATACATGTCATAAAAGGATATATGTTTAAAATTACTCAAAAACATAAGGTATTGGAATACTTCTTAATGTATCATTATTGATGTAAGATATTTGAAACCATTTTTGGAATTATTGCCTACAGTAATAGAGTTCAATTTTCATTATCAGATACTTCTAGATGCCTCTTGATGAAAGATGCAGCATCAGCTGCTGATGATTTTTGACTTCACTTACTTATTCAATTGTTTGTTTTTTTGCTAGATTTTCAAAGAGGCAAATATTTTTAACTGTGGTAGGTGACCATTTACATCCAAATAATTTGTTATCATTCGCATAATGATACGTTGCAAGCTTTCCAATTTTCGTTTTCCTGATTACAAACTAAAACTACATTGATGTTTTTCACTTTCTGTACAAGAGCATGAGCTTTAGCAAAAGAAATAATGACTTACAATCAAAGAACTTTCCGAATTTTCTCAAAATAGCAAAAATTGAGGCGAATTCTTATTATCTTAAGCCATTGATTGAGGCCAAAATTCCAGCTCTCCAAAAATGTGTAATTTTTCCATAATTGACGTTAAATGGAAAAAAAGTTTAAAAAATTACGTAATTTATTGTCGTCAAAAATTAAATTATGCCGTCACATTATGATTCTTGTCACTGCCCCCTCCCTATCAAAATTATTGCATACACCATTATAGTTTATGTGAATTTAGTTGTATTTTGACCGTTTGAATTTCTTAATTGATAAAGTTTATATAGTATTAGTGCCATTCGTGCCTACGATACCCTAATAGGGTACCAACATATTTTTCAATAAACAAACAAAGATATATAACTTTTCAGATTTTTTTCATCTGTAATGTGTTCAGTAGGGCAGACTGAAATATTTTAGATAAAAAATATTCAAAAAGCAAAATTTGGGATTTAATGCGTTAAGAGTGAAATCTTTGCCGAGGAATGTAACAAGTGTTGTTTTGCTGGCTTTGCATTTAATGTAGATTTTGGCTGCTTCGTACTGCAGCACTGCAGTTTCAATTTTTTTCCCGACCACAAGACGAATTACACTACTTTCTTTATAACAGTATTTTTTCATAAAAACCCGAGACTCATTTGTGCTCAAAATTTAGGAACAATGCCAGCCTCAGCAGTAACAAAATAATTAAGAACGAAAACGAGTAAATTTCAATCTTGAAGGCAACTAACTTCTGCACTAATTCAACAATAACATTTTAGTAATTTTCTAGTATATTTACCAGCAAAATATTGCAACGGTTTCAAAATTATGTAGTGCTCTTTAATTCGTACTGCGCAGGCTACTCATAAATTTTTATATGTTATCAAGTCAAAAAAAAACAAAAAAAAACTCAGTACTTTTTCACTTCAGCAATTTTAGAATGCTGGGAAAGAAGCAAAAGCGTCTTTGCTTAAGCTGACAGAACATTTGGAATAAAATACCAAAACAGCTTTAAAAACATGGTCGTTAAAATTGACATGAACGTTGTTCTCAGAATTCAAGGACTAATAATATTAAGAACAAATGAAGCTGTACATTGGCAAAAAATTAAAAACAGCCAGTCTCAACTCAAAATGTGTTGGTTCTTCAAAAAAAAAAGTGAAACCTGGGTTAAAATAAACTTGCTTTTCCTCAGTGGTTTTCCTCAATGCTTGCATCGATTTTTAATTGATAATTTTCATCACGCTCGAAGCACCACTTAAAATGGCAATTTGACTAATAAGCCAGGTTATATCTTTCATTCAGTAAGCTAACTGTTATCGCTACGTTTCTTGATTTTAACTAAAAGTTTGTTCTGTTTACTAGAATAAAATGAACATACTATAATTTTTCGCATAAAAAATGGTTTTCAGAAAATAAATTTTCAAAGAAATGTAATTTCACTGGAAAATAAGTTTTGGGGAAATGTAATTTCAGCCAAATGTAAATTCTGGCTAGAGTAAATTCTAGAAAATAAATTTTTTTGGAAATGTAATTTCAGCCAAATGTAAATTCTGGCAAGTATAAATTCTGAAAAATAAGTTTTCCGGGAGATGTAATTTTTGACAAGTGTTCATTCTGGCAGATGTAATTTCAGGTGAGTGTTCATTCTGGCAGATGTGTTTTCAGGCAAGTGTTCATTCTGGCCGATGTAAATTTGTCCAGATCTGCTTTTGTCCAGAAGTCGGGACGAATGCATTGCTTGTTCTTTTCATTGTGGCTACAAGAGTAAGATTATTGGCTTTTAAGTTTTTAGCAAGAGAAATGGTGGTATAATAGTTATCTGTTGTAATGTTTCTGTTTATCCCTGAGATGGGCGGAGTCAATTCTTAACCGCTTGGGTCGGTACTGGTAAAATAGGTATATGTGTGCCTGCTCCTGCGTTTATTTTGAAACTAACAAAACAAAAAGATTTGCTATCGGCCAGAACATACACCTTGATTCCCTACTTGCTTGGCTTGTTTGGAATATTTTGTTTGAAGCTGCATCTTTCTCGGAATCCAAGTAGGGTCTTATCAATTGTGCACCGAACACTTGTGGTATAATTTTCTGCACAAGCAGCAACGAATTTTTCCTATAGAACCTACGAATTGGTGCAAGCTTATCTCTAGCTCTGTCTCTTGTAGTAGAATCATCAAAATGTAGGCAATAGGCAAGAAACAGAAAACGTCTTTTGCTCATCGTTGCAATGCAAATTGGCAATGCAGTACCATTTTTGGCTCAAATACTCGTCGCATTCACTTTGGCACTTTTTTTCACGCCGAAAAACAGTAAAAATTCGTAGGAAAGCGCGGACTTCTGTTTCATTTGTGTCGTACGTGAATCCGCTTCAGCTCTTATAAACTTTTCTCACATTTTCAATTTTTTGATTACTACAAGTTACAATTTCTGTTATCATAGCGTCATCGAAAAAGAGCTGAAATGATTTCAGGAGTTGTGTCTACTTCAAGACCGCAGCTCTTTGGACCAGGAATGCCTGTTACAATATTTCGCCTTGGAGTTTTTCTGGCGTTCTTGGGTGTAGTTTTGCCATACAATAGATATCCAATTTATCCATCTCTACCTAAAACTTCTTCCACAGGATCATTTTCTCCTTCAGACTCCGAGTCACGTATATCTATTTCACTATTGGAATCTGACAGGGCATCAAGCTCGGTTTCAGTTTCAAACCAACTCAGTTCATCTTCAATGTCATATACTTCTCGTTTTCTTTTTCCGACTCTTCCAGAGTTTCCAAAGCTTATAAAACCGGCATCTTTTGCCGTTTGGCCATTGATTACTATTTTAACAAGCTTTAGCTTAAATAATCAAAAAATAATCTGTAAAACACAAACACAATTTCGTTTCCCAAATAGTACCATGGGGTCAATATGACCCCGACAAGTGCGATGCAAGATTTTCACTACTATGCAAAAGTGGAAATAAGGTTGCAGCTGTGGGAATGTTCATTAACGAGCTCTAAAAAGTACAAAACAATAGTAGTGGGGTTGGTGTAATAATAATATTGACCACATACTATCACAGCAAAAGTGGATGGGGTTATATTGACCCTATGGTACCACTGCAGGGTTAAAGCTGCACTTTTGATATCGTTTGTCATTGCTGGTTCAACTATAACTGCCTTATGCTGATTGCTGTTGCGGTTATCGAGTACTGTTTTTTGATGGACTGTTTACCGGATAAAAAAGGTTTAACTGCTTGGTTAGCTTTCGTAAACTTAGATCCGTATGCGAAGCATTAAACACCCACCTTGCAAAAATGTAACCAATGGCCGAAATACGAAATGTAGTGTATAATATTTATTTGATTTTTCAATGTTGCATCACTATTAAAAACGCATTTTGGGGCGATATTTTTTGGTTAAGTTTTTTTGCAATGCTGTCAAATGGGATAAAAGCGATTTTTGGTTCAGGATACAGTGTTTAAATACGAGTTTTAGACGAACAGATTTAGCAAATCTTGGCATTAAGTATACGGTATTTACGAAATTTAGCCAATCAAATTTACGAAAGCCAACCAACAAAACGTTTTGTGCAAGGTTGGTGCATTCTTCTTTTCAGTTTGTGCTTGTTACGAACAATGAACTAGAATGGCACGTTTACTGTCACTTTTTTGTTATACAATTGCAAAGCATTTAGCAACTATATTATTGAACCAGCTACAAAAAAAGTGATAGTAAACGCGCCATTTTAAGCCAAATGTTTGTAACACGTGCAAACTGAAGAGAAAATTGCATCAGAATTTTGGACTCGTTTAAAAAAAGTAAACGTTATACTGCGACAAAACGCGTTTTAATTTAAGCGCCTATATATAAAACACCAGAAATATCAACGTCTGGTACAAAAAATATCAACGTCTGGCAGTAAAATTTAAACATGTAATTTCTTGCTTGTTTACTTATATGTGTTCAACATGTTCACGGTAAAATTTTGGACTGCCTTGTGAGCGACCACTTTGTGTAGGTCCCCTAAACTTTTGAGAATTTGGCAAGTTCTCACGAAATTTTATTTGATCTTGTCTTTATAAGTCGCCCTGTTGTGTGGTCACATGCAATGCTGCATTTGTGCTTTTTAGCCCAACCCTTTACTCTGGCAAACTTGCCCGTATTTGGAGTTGTACTGCAGGTTTTGATGTAATTACTTACGCGCTTGTAAAAAAAAAATTTCCATTGCTGTGCTTACCTGACTTTTCGGAGACTTTCATAGTTTTTTTTTTGCCTGATGAGACCCTTGAGCAAGGTCGAAACGCATCGCAATAGCTCCTTTGCAACTGTGTGATCTATGGATTTGTACCAGTGTAGACAATTTTTTCGTGTTTGTGATTGCATTAAAATATGGAGCTGATTTTTGACAAACCTGATAATTTATTGTTCACTGTAAACGTGAGCAAAAAAATGGACTGAGAACATGTTATTTGAGGTGTTTGAATTGTTTTAGTGATATGTTTTGTAAGTTTTCCAAAGCATAGAGTTTGATTTTCAATAAATAAAGACAAAAACAAAGTTTTCCAAAGCATAACGTAAACGTCACCCCAAATATGCTTTGGAAAATCAATTTAACGTTTTGTGATAGGAAAATCATTGAAAAGAGACGTTAATACCAAGATTCTTATTGTATGTCGAATTAATTACGAGCTGTTTTTGAGCCACCATTTCCGAAGCGTAAAAAGAAAGCTAAGAGGATTAAAGACGATTGTAGTTGAAAGTTAATAATATTCTTACAAACAAATTGCCTGGTCAATTTATACTTAAGAACTTGCAAACTAGATAGCGAGATAGGGTTTTGAGGCAAATTTCGAACTCTATTTTTTACTTGTTTTACAGACTTCATGGGCCGTAGCCAGACTTGCTGTGTAAGTGGGACTAAACAAAATTCAGGGGGAGTTTAACTGTCTGTAACTGCCATTTACAACTACAGTATGTAGTTATAGGTGAAAATTTTTTGGCGTGTCTCAATTATTTTAAGGTGAGGCTGAGCCTTTTCTAGCCTTCCTCTGTTTACAGCCCTGTAGGTTTATCAGGTCCGGCAGCAGTAAAAATATTGCTAATTTTATTGTTTTTGGTTTGTCCAAACTGGGAATCAAAAAATTGGAGTGACGTATTTTGGTATAAAAAGCTTTTTTTCAGATCCAAATATTTTTAGCATATAGTTACGTATTGCATATGCTTTGTTAGAGAAAAAGAAGCAAGCACCATTGGTCTGGCTTTTTTGGATCGAAGCTTGTTTGACTGGACAGCATATGTTGAAAGTGCTCATAAGCAATGTTTTGACGATGCTTTACTAAGTAGCCCTGGAATTGCAAAAAGAGTTAAAAGGTTTGTGCTAGTTTTGGAAATCGTATATTTTAATGCTTTGAATCAAAAACAATACAGCCAAAATACAGTACAACGTATTTATTGAGACGTTTCGGTTAATTTGTTTAAACCATTCTCAATCGTATTCAAATAGAATGTTATTTAAATATTTTATATAAATAAGCTTGAGAATGGTTTAAAAAAGTTAGCGAAAACATCTCAGCAAATATATGCTCTGCAATATTTTAGCTGAAATGTTTTTGATGACATTTATTTAAGATGTATGTTTACCATGCCCTTAATGTTTTCGTTTTAGCATGCTAATTGCTTTAGGATATTTATTTTTAGGAATATTTTAGTGGTAATGTTGTGTGTGATTACTATGTGTCTTTTTGTTGCTTATTTTTATTATTTTTTTATGCTAAATCCGTAAATCGTATATACCTCAACTCCAATAAAAAGCTATAACTCATGAATGAAAAGCTAACGTTATTTTGACTATTGATTTTTACTTATTACGTAGTCTCAGTAACGTAGCCAGGAGGGGGAGGGGGGCTATAGCCCCCCCATTGGCATGTCGACCAAAATGCAGAATAAAAAAATACCACGTTTTTAGCACTTTTGAGACTGTTTTATGCACTAGTGAACTAAGTAGTGATTAATGGACTAAATAGTGATTTAAAACATTGTTTGAAACATATACTCAGAACAGAAGATGGGGGGGGGGGGGGGAGGGGAGGGGAGGGGGGGAAGGGGAGAGGGGCTAATTTGTCAAAAATAAAACTCAAAATAAATGAAAACTTTGAAAAATGGCCAAAAATAAACAATCAAATTTGATCGCTAGCGTAAAAATGCTAAAAATAGGTGTCATCTACAAATATACTACAGTACTTCCTCGATTATCCGTACCTCGTTTATCCGGCATTCGATTATCCGTCCATTGGGTCAGATAATAATTTATGATATAACAATGAAGTGTTATTTTCATACAATTTTGCTCAAGACTTGTTAATTGTCATTGTAACCTCACAAAGCTCTTATGTACCAAGACAGATTCAGAACTATTTCAATGAGAGAGGTGGAATAACTTTTTGCAAGTTATTAGTGTACAGTGTCTGTAGTCAAAAAAAATTTAATCCTAGATTTTGAGATGGCTAAACGCAAAAGAATTGTTTTGTCGATTGAAGAAAAACTGAAGGTATGTGAGATGTTTCGAAACAAAATCCCCAAAACTGACATCATGCTAAAGTACAGTTGAACCTCGTTTAAGTTTTGGTGCATTCGAATCTGCTTCTTGCTGCGTTGTTTTGGTTTAAATAAAGAAATTCAATTATGCGGTTTTTTTACTTATCCGTTCAGGTTTTGAAGAAATGCTGTCCCGACTAGACCGGATAATCGAGGAAGTACTGTATAAACTTATGAATAGGAGGGGGGCTATTCAATATTAGTTAATTACCAATCTTTCCCCTCAGATCTATTTTCATTAGCCCCCCTCCATTATTTTTCTATATAAACTGTAGACAAAATAGATTACTCCTTGTGAGTTTTATTGAACTACACGATTTTATAATTTACCAGCATCTAAATAAGAGAACTAAAATTTTACCGTTAGCCACCTCCCAAATAGCCCATTTATGCAACCAGTTTAATCATGTTTGCACTGCCAATTGCTATGCCACCTTATAAAAGCATTATTTTTTTTATCAAAATAGCCCTAAAATTGTTATTTTTGTAAAACCAATTCAAAATTTTCGAACGCTTGGGCTCCGCCCCCAAACCCCCTAAACAGTCCTCCAATTGCAAATTTCTTGCTACGCACCTGCGTACTCTAATGTAATTTTTGTTTTTCTACAGAAGTAGCCAAGCTTCTAGTGTGCAACCATGATTGTTCGTATTATGTACTGTTGGCTTACTGTCCTAGGCCTGCAGGCTACACCGACTTGTATAATTTTGCACGAAAAGCTACAAAATCTTGATAGTATTTTTTCAGTCTTTGACAAAAAAATTGCCTAGTCTTTACCATTGATCCGTGGAAAAATTAATTAAATCAGATGGACTCCGGCCGGAGCAGGCTGTGAATATGGAAGAAATCGTCAAATTAGACCAAATGATCAGAGAACCAATGAATACACATCAAATTTCTGTCGGATTCATAGTAGATCTTTACGAGAGACTAGATAGATATTATTACTGACAATATCTGTGAACGGTGGCCTGACTTATAATTGCTCACATGATTTCCAGCCTTTTTCAGAACCCAGTTTGCAAAGGAAACTCTTCTTCCACTTTTTCAAATATTGTATTACGTATGTTGCGCAGCCGTCTTATTGAGTATTTTGGGTGCACTCCAGATGCCAACAAAGGTGATTAGCTAACAGCGAAACGCGCTCGGAACTCGAATCTCGACCCGGCTCTCCAACTCCCGCCCGATTCTCCACCAAACGTGTAGATCAAATCGTTGTTTATTAGACGGTCAGTGTAAAACAAAGGACTGGTAAATAAGCAAGTGAGCGAGCGAGCTAGCAAGCGAGCGGTTTCTGTTAAAAACAATGAGAAAAATAACCACTAGCGCAGAGGCAAAACTTCATAAAGCACATAACATAATAATTACAAAAAAGGCTTACTTATGGAAAACAAAAAAAAACATCCAACTCGAAGATATTTAAGAGAAAATCTTTTTAAGTATGCGAATTTATTAACCGACATTTACTAAACAATCATTAACAGTTGAAATCGGTAGTTTCAATCATTTAACGTACCAAACTGTTTCGCCCAAACGATGTTACAGTGACGGAGAGAAAAGGTATCACCGTGTGGACAACAGCTGACAGTGCAGTACGGTTTTGTGGCGATTTCGTGGTTCGCTCTACAATTTAAATTCCAAGCGTAAATTGAAGGGCAAGGGATAAGCTAATATAATTCAATAAGAGACATTAAGTGAAAACGTAATAAGTGAGAGGTGCAAACTAGCATAATTGCAGTCAGGACGTGAGTTATCAAGGTTTACATAGTTCAACAATTAATATCTCAGTATCATTAAAAGTGAAAACACAACACGAGTTTATAACGTGCAGGAAGGCAGCGGAGCAAGCTAAGTTTTACTATTCCCAAACAAGATCAAGGTAGTTAGCAATAAATTTTTATCCGTTAAAATTATCATGATCATAATCATAATGAAAACGTACGTACCTTGAAGATTTTCAATATTGCAGTTTTCATATTCAACAACTTACTAAGCTAGTCGGTTTAAACAACAAAAATAATTAATGTTACGTCGACTAAACTCAACTGCTAACTGATTGATTTAACTTGAACGCATAAACGTTACAAAGAGGATGTGCAACAAACGCAAAACAGAAAATTAGGTCAGTTTGAACGATTCTTCGCCGCTTAATGCAGTAGCTGTGAGAAATGCTGATTTGCATACTGCATTACGTTCAGATCTTGTGTATACTAATTCCTGGGTTCAAATCTATTCGCGGCAAAGTAGAAATCTACTGTAGAGGCGTGCAATATTTTATAATGTATTCACAAAAAATCTACCGTTTTAACTTAAAAAATTTACACTTTAATATTTTTTTAGTCTGCCTGTAGTTAAAAATAATGTACATTGTTGTGCGCAATGTGGCACTAATGGTCTGGTTGAGTTTTTTGTAGTTCAGTATTACTGCGTACATGTTAGTGTTACAGTAGCATGCTTAATTTTTAGCTGGGCTCCCAGGTCAATTCATCTTGACTGTCATCATTAAAAAGGGACAATGTGAAGTATCAACCGTGCTTGAATGGGTTTAAGACAAGTGGACAGGTGGCTGCTTGAATTAAAAACCGAAAGGGTCCCTTTGCTGTCTCCTGACCACAGCAGCTTGGTAAATAAAGATGTAATTTCAACTACAATTTTTATACCTCCAGAAGAGTGATCACATTCCAGTCGTTCGATAAAATAGATTATAGAACAATATGTGTACATTGTACGCTATAGTGTTGGCTAATGTTGCAATGCAGCCCTTTCAACTTTACAACTTCTAATTTTTTTGGTTTGTTTTAACTCCCTGCTATGCGCTGACAAAACCAGTGTAATATGTTAGCAAAACGTTAACAATATCCTAAAATTATGAAGCGGTTTTGCATACCCTTTTAAAACTTAAGTTTTTGTTATCTCAGTTTCGGTGCCGAATTTTTGGTTCGGCCCCTTAATTGTTTGGATTGTTTGAGTCAAGAAGGGTCAGGTTCAGTTTTCTTTCGCTAGTTGGGTGTACTTTAGGCCGCCAGAAGCCGGATATGACTCCGGTACTGAAACGAAAAGCTAATTTTTAAGTTTTAGATTTTGAAAATTCTGTTTTTCAGCAGACAACCCTGATGATGAGAATACGGGTGAAATCAGTAAACAGACTGTAAGGTTTTAAATTTGTAATATATTACGAATACGCTGTTATGTTGTATAACTTAACAGAGATATTCTACTTCAAACTTGACTTTGGGGCCTCTAATGTTATAAATTTTACTACTTTTTATTGGCAACCCACCCGGACGTTGATAGCCTTAGCGTCGTTTGTGACGCCATCCCAGTTCTAACCCAAAGCAACGCCGCTTTTAGGCTTCGGCATTTAGTCGTTTCGCTGCATACTATTCAGTTTGATCTTGTCAGCAGAATAGATCCCAGCTGGAAAAAGAATAGACTGTACGGTAACCTAGGTAGCAAAACGTTTCAGAACAAGCGAAAGCAAGGCAAGTAGAGTTATTGGAGTAGAAAGCCATTGTTGGCTACTTAGATGGAAAAGTTTATTGCAGGGTGACAGAATACTCCATTTTCAAGTATGAGTTAGTACTTCGTAGCCTAGTAACAAACGAGCTAGGTCAACTGACTGCAACAAACTGACCGCGAACCAACAGTTTGTCACAGTGATTTTGTCACAAAGTGAGGGTTTGGGCAAGATGGCTCTGAGGATAGTAAAATATGCTTATGATCGCTCTTCTCGGCTAATCGGCGTCAGTTTGTTCACCGTCGGTTTGTCGCAGTCAACTGTCTTGGACCCGTAATAAAAACCTTTACTGCTAGGCTAGGCGATATAATTTAGACTGAAATATATCTGACAGCTTGGTTTTACGGAGATCGCTTGGCTGCTAAACAGTCTACTCTTTTTACCAGCTTGGATCTGTTGTGTTAATACCATCAAACTGAATAGTGTCCAGCAAAATGACTCAATGTAGTAGCCTAACGGCGTTGTTTTAGGTTAGCACTGGAAAGCATCGCTAATGACGCTAAGGCAATCAACGTCCGGGTTGCCAATAAAAATTATAAAATTTATGATATTTAAGGCCCCAAAGTCGTGTTTGACGTAGAACATCTCTGGAACGACTGGGTCAAGAAAAATGGAGTCAACGCCAATCTAGTCTAATACAATTCGCCCAACTTTAAATACCCCCATTTATTTTGCCTTTAGTGCTCATTTAAGTCAATTGGAATTCTTTCTGAGATAATTTATTTCAATTCGAACAACATTTTTACGTGGTTTCTTTTAAACATCATCTAGTATCAAACTTTAGCGCATACAGTTGTTGTCAATATCATCAATATAGCAAACTCTTGTTCATCAGTACAATATTCACGAGCATCAATTTTGTATATTTGGAGTGTTATGCAAATATTGTAATTGAAAATTTCTCCTACGGTACACCAAAAAAGCGGATTTGTTAAAACAGAGAAAGTATGCTGCGCACAAAGGTTCAGCAACTACATTTAGAAGTTCTGCATCTGCAGAAATATATAAGCCCTGACGTGAGCATTGACAAATCAAATATTAGCCGGGGTACCTGTACCCATTGTGTTTACAAAGCACCAAAGCAGGGGGTACAAGTACGTTATTTAAAGCTATTTTCTAAAAAACGGACTGCTGGAGTGCTGAATTATGTATGGTCAGCGAACCGCCGAATCCTTATCCGGAGTCACTTCTTGTTGGGGCGTGAACGCATTGTCTGCCTGTACGATAAAGAGCGCGTACCAAATGGGATGATGACTTTTTTTTTCAGTCTTAAATGGAATCCGGTACTAAATCCGTTCCAGATCGCAATGAAGACCTTTTTTTGAAATTCAATGGATTCGAAAACATTCTTCAAAAAAGGTCAAGGGATATAAAAACATTTTACAAAATTTTAAGGGGTACGAGCGCCAAAAAGATATAGAAACACTGATCTAGCTTATTTAAGCGATTCGTATCTAAAATCTCTATGATCCAGAAAAATAAAAATTTTTGAATTTTATTCGATTTAGTTTCTCTATTTTGTTGAGATACCGAATTCTATTTTTGAAACTACGTATAGTGATAAACAACGACAAAACGATGATGCCCATTTAGATGAAAGACTATCACATTCATTCATTCATTTATTCAATTTATTTTTGTTTGAAAAGACGTTACTTTAGTACAACAATTTTCAGTCACAAATAAATCGGCATGTCTTTCCAGTGAGAGGCAGTGAAATGACCTCAAGTCCAGTTCCAGCGGAATAGGCGCGGTCGTCGAGTCTGCAGCCTCTCACAACTCTACGTTGTCAACCAAAATTGTGCACTATATTATCAATTAAAAAATACGACATTGTAAACACACAAAAACGAACAGCACAGGTGGCGAAGACTCCAACCGGAATTACGAAAACACCAAAAAAGCAAATACACTCGGCAAAAGCACAACCCACATGACAAAAGTACAACATGCATGAAACAAACACGAATAAGCTGTAAATCAAGAGAGTTTGATTTGTTGAAGGGAGTTAAAGAGTAATTGTCGCCAGTAACAAATCTGATAGAATACTAGTGCACGGTAGAAGGTTAAACGAAATATTCGTTGAAACAAATTGGGAGTGATTTGGATTTAAATTTATACATTAATTTCGAGACTTCTAGAGTACCTATAAATATTGTTTGGTTTTAGCAATAAATTTTGACTCATCATATAATGGGCAAGTTTTGTTTTAAAAAATGAAGTTTTGGAATTATTTTAACATTGTAGTTTTACTGCACTTGAATTTTGTTGACCTACTTGGCGGCAGAATTTCCCCATGTAGTAATACCATATTGTTAATGTGAATACGCAATACTAAAATAAACGTTCCTCAAAATAGATGGAGGTACATAGTGTCTTAGTTTGCTGATGATACCTCTAGCTGTAGTTAATGTTTTTACTATGCTTTGTATGTGATGCTGCCATGAAAGTTGCTTATCTACATATACTCCTAAACATTTAAAGGCTTTAAGCTTAGCGAAGTAATTCTTTTATGGCATGTTAGTGTTGATATTAGCTACAACATTAGTGTATATTTTCCCAGCAGAACTTTGATCACGATAAATATTATAATTAATTTGATTAAAATGTTCACCTTCGAAGTTTTTTGTCTGACACTTGTCAAGAAGAATCGTCAAAATGGAGAGTACAGGAAAAGGAGCGGCTATATAGGAAAAAGCTGAGACTTGATTAATTGGAAAAAGAACAATGAAAGAGCGTCATCAGTGCACAATATTTAAGCTGTGCATAAATTCTTTTTGTCGGCAGGGAGTGGGGTTAGACGTTTTGATAATTAAGCGGCTCCTACAGCAGATAGATGAAAAGCAGAGCGGCTTTGGGCAAGAATAAAGAATCTGTTGTCATCATAATGTTGAGCACAGACAGGATTTGTAAAAGGTGAAGTCCAATTGTTGAATTAGAAGCTAAGAGACTGGGTATTAGTCTGGGTTGAAGATTTGCAGCGACGGGTAGGAAGTAAGCGTTTCTTGGAAGAAGAGCTAGAGGGGATAGATTTGGGGATGTGTTGTTAAATTTTGTTCGTAACTCACCGGGCTCTTGCCATTTGTTCTGAAAGACTGCCATCTGAACTAGACAAAATCAAGTCCATTTTACAGACTAATGGATACCCTAAGCAGGTTATCAAGTCGTTTATGCCTGAGAAGATGTCGCAATTTCAAGCTCTGCCTAAATTCGGACAGGAAAAATGCCCTGTCTATGTACGTCTCCCATGGCTTGGTTCTGTATCCACCAGGTTTAAAAAGCAAGTAAAATTTGTTGTCTAATAGTACTTTTCCGTTGTGGAACCATTCGTTGTTTACTCATTCAGCGAGCTTTTTTTGTTACCAACAAAGATGTACTGCTTGCTTTACAGAAAAGCAACGTGATTTATTTATTCTCATACCACTGCGACAGTCGTTATGTAGGCTATACCTCCCAAAACCTGCAGGACAGAATTAAACCACACGTCTTCATATTTGTCTGTTCTTGCTCTTTCCAGAAACGCTTACTTCCTGCCCGTCAGTGCAAATCTTCTACCGAGACCAATGCCCGGACTTTTGATTCTGATTCAGCTATTGGACTTAACCTTTTTTACAAAATCCTGTCTGTACTCAGCATTATGAAGACAGTAGATTCTTTATTCTTGCCCAAGGCCGCTCTCCTTTCCATCTATCTGCTCTTGAAGCCACTTTCATCAAAACTTCTAACCACGCTCTCAGCCGACAAAAAGTATTCGTGTACAGTTTGAAGATTGTTCACTAATGGCGCTCTTTCATTGTTCTTTTTCCAGCCAATCACGGCTCTGCTTTTTCCTATAAATAGCCGCTGCTTTTCCTGCGCTCTCCATTCTGCCCACGATTCTTCTTGACAAGCGTCAGACGAAAAGCTTCGAAAATGATCATTATACAGTAATAAAAGCAATTCTCAAGTTCTGTACCACCAATCCACTTTCCTAATATAATTAAACAAAAAAGATTTTGGGATTAAAAGCTTTCAATCATAGACTTCTGTTTGCTTGTCACAATCATCAATCAGAATTATAAGAAAATGCAGACAATTTATTTGTGATATTATACTAATAGGAATAATTCCAATTTATATCCCCTTCAGATAGCACCAACAAGACGTGTCAATGCATCTGACTAAGGGGCCGGATGCATAGGCTCTTAAAAAAGAACGCATAAGCTCACAAAAAACAGCATTACAAGTAAGTAAGTTATTATCATTACAAGATTATCAAATCAAAATCAAATATTTCATTATACTCGCTGTAATACGCCGAAGCGTGTAACGAGTTGGTGGGGCCCATCTCCGCATCATTGCGCCCGGGCAACACAGCTCCTTTCAAAGAAATGTCGTAGCGGTGGCGAGACGTTGCCAACACTGTGTCCGATTTGACCGGCCCGAGATTTGAACCTCAGACCTACTGCTCCAGAGACGAACGCGTTACCGCTCGACCAACTGGCCGGTTGCAAGATTATCAAATTACCTAATTTTTTTGCATACAACGCTCATATTTCCGTTAGCGTTGGTGTGTACATAAACACCTGCAGTTAATGCAGCTTAAAAAGAAATTCAGGAATCTAAATCTTTTTATTGTAAAAATTACATGACGAAACAGTTTTGATAATTTTTTAGAACTTATTTTTACTACTTGGTTCATTTTGGTCAAGAAATCATGAGATATTTGCAATTCTCTTTCCTTACGACATCCCTATTTGTATATGTTACGAGCCTTTAGATTGATCAAATTCAACAATTTTAATTAGAAACGAATTAGTTCTGAAGTTTATTTTTGCAAATAGCAAAAGCAGTCTTTTATTTTTGCTTTTATTTAAGTATCCATAATTTGTCTTAAAATAACTTAGAAACGTAATAGTGCTTGCAGCTATTAAGGGTAATGGATTAGTTTTAGGGTAGCGTTTTATCGGCTTACTTACTTTATTGTATACTGATTAGTTACTGTAAAATGCTTCGAAAAGTCTACATTTGTGGAGGTCATTGTGTTGGGAAAACCACGCTTTGTGAAAAGTTAAACGAAACACTCAGCATCAAAGATGCAAAACTTATTTATTTTCGAGAAACTGGCAGAAGACTAGCTGAAGAAAAAAAGTATACAGCAGTAAGCAAATCAATGTTTATATCTATACAAATGTTTGTATGCAAATGAGTTTGTAGAACCAAATTCTTGTTATTTTTTCCACTTTTCCAACAGTCAGTTAGCAAATGAATTCATTAATTTAGGGTAGAGTGGGGTAAGCAGCCTACTTCAAGGAAAATGTACTGTAATCGATAGCATTAATGCAGGAAAAAATTTTTTTTCTCTGTATGCTTGCACCGATTGAAGCTCTATCAACGCACACGTTTAGGATTTTGACAACTTTGTACTTAAGCTAAATATCAATTTTTGATTTTTTTTAAAAATTGGGCGTTTTACCCCGAACTTGGGGCGAAACGCCCACAGGGAGGCGTTTTACCCCTTCCCTTAAAGTGGAGAGATGTTTGCTTGTTGACTTTTAAAAGAAACGTAATTTAAACATGTCATACATTATTTTTGGGGAGTTGGTAAGATAGGTCAAGGCAAATATGCGAGAAAACAAACCAAAAATTACTACATGACCTTCAACGATTTAATTGGACAAAGTGGAGAGACAGTCTCCCTAAAAAAACTTTTGCTTTTAGTCTCAATTGAAAAAGGCACATCTTCAAACGTTGCTGATGCCTTAATGTTCAAGTCTTGTAAATCAATACCTAACCTACAATGTGTTTGTGCTACCCAACCCTTTCTTAGGGATGACGCGCGAAAAAAATCCGCAAAGACCCAATGGTCGGGCCACACTCCTAAGTCTTGACCAGAAGTTAAAGGATTAAAAGGGAAAAGTCAGAAAACAGTTTACTGTAAAGTTAAAAAGCAGGACACTGTAGGAAGAGATGAATAAGATCCTGTAAAGGTAGGGGTGTCCTCATGCGCTGGTAGAGGAGTTCTTACGAATGATATAAGTAACAAGATCAAATGAGGCTCTGACCATAGCAGCGAAGGTGGGATAGTTAACAGCTTCTTAAAGGCAAATCAGGATTAATTGCACTGAAGGGACTGGAGAAACTTGACAACTCAGGTGTGAGTATGAAATACTGCATTTCCAATTGCGTTACATCGAGTATACAGTATCTAGTTCAGGCTACGGCGGGGAAGAATGGGTAAAGGACCACAACGGAAGGCGCAAGGTTGGAATGCTTTCGCTTTGGATAGGAAATTAGCTATCTTAATCTGGCCAAAGACCACCAAAAATTAACAGAAGCATAGTCGAAAACGGAATGCAAAGGTTCATAACTACATTCCAGAGCGGCTTTGCTAGGAATTATGAAGTGCAGAGAAAAGCAAAAAACAAATTGGGAGTCCGTGATGAGAAAGAGGAGTAACTGAAAGCGGCAGGTCTTCGTTTGCTGGCTGTTTCATCAACCGTTGAGTCCATATTCCATAGCAAGAAAGGATTTTCTCCTTGAGGCTCAACTTTTCCTCTAAAAGTGTACCATTACTTGAACACCAGGCTCATCCTGGTATGAACATGCTCTCCGTCTCCCCTCAGAATCATCCACTCTCGGAGTGTTTACTTCAAAATTTGTTATCAACCGATGGAAAACGACACTCTCGATCATGTCAATTTTCTTTTTGAGAATGTTAAGCAGAAAATAATATTTTATTCTTTCGCGAGCTCCTAAACAAACTCGTACCCCCCAAACTTTACCCTGCTGGTCGTAACAAATTAACCTCAGACCTCTTGGCTTCCTCTATGCCTAGTTGTAATGCTTCCTGTTCTTTGGGTCTTCCAGGGCTCGGTTGCTCTTTCTTCCGATTCATTCACCAACGTATAGACGGAGGAATCTTCCTCTTTTCTCTTTGGACCTGGTGGTACATGGTACTGGTGTATATGCTTTTTGCATTAGATGAAGCATCACTGATTCGTTTTCCCGTTTTTGCTGGCCCATTAATGTGCAATGTCGGTAGGCAAAAAACTTCTCAGAAGGAAGTATTACTCAAAGCTATTGAAAAAAAATCTTTTTTTAATCCAAACCGAATAAGAAACTTTGCTGATGCCTTAATAATATAAATACTGCGTAGTTGTACGTAATCTGCTATGCCTGTAATGGAGAGCTCCACTTTATTAATTTTCCTCTTTTTTGGTATCACATGGCATCATAATTTTTGCATCTTAAAGGTAATACTAGGGGCATTGCAGGCGCTAATGCGGAAAAGGAAATTGAGTTAAAAATTGGGAATCTTTGCTCCCGCTGGAATCGCTTCCTGGTAATACTGCCAACTATTTGTTATAAAATAAGCTTTGGTGTTGAATTTCAAGTTTCTCATTATTATTTTAATAAATCTTAGTGCAATTAAAAAGGATTTTTTTAAAAGTAAGGACGAAATATATTGATGGGGTAAAACGCCTCCCATATATCTCAAGGCTTTTTACCCCACCAGTAGCCATTTTTGGTTATGCTAAACTTATTTAAGGGTTGAGGCAATTGATCAAAAATAATAACCAAATCTTTTATTCACGGCTGTGAGGTAGCACTTACCTCACATATCTGCTTTCCCATTAGGCTAATGTTTCATCAGCATCTGAATTCACACATAGCCTATCCTGGCATCCCACCCGAACCTTCAAACCACACACGAGGGCAATTTCTACACTTGCCATCGTACCCTCTTCTCAGATTACTCTGATCTAAGTCTGACAACAAGGTCACCAGAAAGAGGATTCTCGACCAGTATCAAACTGGCACTTCACTTAGCTCAACCGCATTGCGCTAGCATCACTAAGCATGGACACCATATATGTAAATTGCTAATGTGATGTCATATATGGTGTCCATGCTTAGTGATGCTAGCGCAATGCGGTTGAGCTAAGTGAAGTGCCAGTTTGATACTGGTCGAGAATCCTCTTTCTGGTGACCTTGTTGTCAGACTTAGATCAGAGTAATCTGAGAAGAGGGTACGATGGCAAGTGTAGAAATTGCCCTCGTGTGTGGTTTGAAGGTTCGGGTGGGATGCCAGGATAGGCTATGTGTGAATTCAGATGCTGATGAAACATTAGCCTAATGGGAAAGCAGATATGTGAGGTAAGTGCTACCTCACAGCCGTGAATAAAAACTTTATGTTTCAAGTCTGCTATGTAACTTCTGAATAACCAAATCTTATATCAATAATGGTTTTCACTTCCACTGAAAAGACACAAAGTATATGGATGCTTTGGAGGCAATCAAATAGCTCATCAATTAACCCGCTACGCTTACATGAAAAGAGTAAAAAATTTTGTTTTTATTCCTAAAATTAAACAGCTTCTTTTTTCTTTATTCCAAATATGGTCTAAAATCGAGTCTTATAGACATGATAATAACGTGGTAATATGACGCCGTTACGCTCAGTATGTGAGCCAGTAATTGTCAAACGCGTCTTACCCCGCAGGGCTTTTTACTTTACCCAAAGTTTTAAATAGCTGCACAAAAAATTATATGTAATCAGAAAATGAGTGATTTATTATTAAAAATTTACAAAGAAATGGTTTTCTAAAACTGCACAAATAACTTATGATCTTGTGCAAACTAATGATTCAAATCGTTTTTGATGTCATAGAAAAACTCATACTGTGGGCATGATAAACCTATTGTTTTCTTAATTCAAATATATGTTTTTAAACAGAAAGACTTTCTGAACAGGAAATTGTGCAAAGAATTACTTTCAAGCAGTTTGGATATGCAAGTTAAAGAAGAAGGAAAATTAAACGGTAAGTGTCTAATTTTGGATTAAAAAAGAAAGCTGGCAAAACCAATTTAGTGTTTAAAATTAATTGCCGTTGACTCCATTTCCTTCTTGACCATACTGTTTTTGGAGGTATTTGACTTAAAGCATATTGTCCATTTCCTTTACTTTATTTGGCAAGATTGGTAATTTTTTTGGAAAACAATGCTTTTTTTTTCATATATCTTTGTATTTTTTGAATCTGATCAGTAGTTATTTTCATTTCAGCTGATCTGTTTTCAGTAAGTTTACTGCTAAATGACTAGAGATAAAGATCCTTTGCCACCTTAACGTCAAAATATTTTTTCATAATTTGCGAAATAAAAAAAATGCTTTTTTTATGTAATCGAATGCTTTGTTTTTTCTTTGTTTAATGTAAAGAGAACAAAATAAATATAAGAAATATTCATCCGGGCATTTTTTATTTTTTCAAGGGTCAAAATTAAGGTTTGAATGGGTTGGGCTTGGGTTCGTTTTAAAGTAAGAATTTGAGTTTGGGTTAGATTTTGGTCAGAATTAATAAAAAATTTGATGAATATTTCCAGTCAAATATCGTCTTTTTTTTCAGAAAAAGAAGCTAATAACAACGGGTTGGTTATTTTTGATCGAAGCGTGATCGATTGGATAGTGTATGTAGGAAATGCACATCAAAAAGACCTTGATCATCATTTTTTAAGCAGACCTGAAGTTGTGAAAATTGTTGAAAGGTTTGTGCAAACTTCGGAAATTACTGTACATTATTTTTTGATATTTTGCTTTCTATTTTCTTAATTGAATAATAAAACTTTAAGTCCGGTGGCAAGAAAATAAAAACGGACCCATCGCAAAAAATTTTAGGACCGAAGACCAAATGAAAAACGTTGGCGCTTTATATATGCCTTTAAAAATTTAGACCCATAAACTTCGACAAAACCCCAAATTTTTGGGCACGGGCACGTAAATACCCCATCTTAACGCCTCTCTCTCGTTGTTTTCGTGATACATTAAATCATTTTCAAAAATAAGATTTTTCCTTCAAACCAACTTAATTTTGATTCATTTAATCAAAAATAACTCCTGATCATTTTAAATTGCTCAGGCAAGAAAAGTTACCCAATGTTGAGGTTTGCCAAGTCACTTTTTGAAATTTGAGCTTTGTATGCCGGATAATTAACTTAAATGACGTCGTAAAACATTTTCGTAATGTAACCACTTTAATCTAGGCATTTTACGATTCATTAACAAAAAAAAAATCCATCTACCAAATTTGAACCGCCTATGACGTTATTTAAAAACGGACGTCATATTTCCAAAATATGACTCTGACGTCGCTATGATTGCGTCACCAATTCAATAATTAATTTTTCTAACAAATTTTTTTCTGAACACTAATCCGCATGCCAAATTTGGTATTCCCATAATTTTTGGTTCAGGAGTTAAATAGGGGACATTTTTGCGCCTGTTCCCTCCATGTTCAATACCGTGTGTAAAATTAGTTCAAGTAACAGGCTAATGTGGGTTTTTTAGCGATTGATTTTCGCTTATTTCAATTTTTTGTGTGTATATTCTAACTATAACTAAGCCTCTGGATAGCAAACATAAACTATTGTATTGTGTAGTCTAGTATACTAACTATTAATTTATTGTACAATTACTTACATAGTTGTGTGCAACAAAACTGCGAAATGTTAATGATATTTTTTCAGTCTTCGTGAAGAAAACTGTCTCGTTTTTGTCATTGAACCTGTGGCAAAATTGATTGAATTAGATGCTGTCCGGCGGGAACAAATTGTAAACAAGGAGCATGTCCTCAAATTGGATAAAAGGATTAGAGAACTAATGAAAACACTTGAAGTTTCATTTGTTCGTATTCAAATCTACGATCTTCAAGAGAGGGTTGATTTTGTTGCAGAAGAAATCTTTAAACGTTGGCCTGAGTTAAAGCCGGCCACATAATTTCCGTTTTTTTTAGAAGCCAGATAGGGAAGACAACTCTTTTTCTAACAACCACAAATTTTCAGATTTAGTATTTAAAAATATGTATACTAGTATTCACAGTTTTTTTGTCTTTCTTACATCTGTTAAATACTATACCTCAACGCACATGCGTTATCAATACATATTAGGATGTTTCATAATTTCACCTTTTTTGAAATTAAAAATGCTTGGGGTCTCATCAGATCGGATTTGGGCCACAATGAAAAAATAAAAATTTTTTTTTTCGATTACTCGATGTTTTGAGGGTGTCCCGCCCCCCCAAAGTTGGATATTTTTGGACGCGGGAAAATTTTTTTGACAAGTGCGATATCTCCTTAACAAAACGAGATAGAGAGTAATGTTTAGTATCAAAATTCACAGAATGGTCGACTTCCTATCTGTAGTCAATACATTCTTAATCGCTAGCTCCAACAGAAACGAAGTTATTTACGAAAAAACTGTTTTAGCACTCAGTAAAGCTGAAGATAACATAATATCAAGTAAGTACCGACTTGGCATAAAAAGCAAATCAAACTGCAAAACAGTCATATGCAAAAAAAAAACAAACAGATTTAGAACGAAAACAACAAATGGGACATCTCATTACACGCTACCCTGCATTTATACTGTTCGAGAGGTCCATTCGGGGATGCTCTTTGGCTCCAAAAGGTACGATACGTCGATACAGAGTTTTAAAATGGCTCGAAATTTTGAGCCTGAAACAAAGTTTTTTACCTCCCGTGAACGATTCGAGAAACAAAAACAACAAAACGAGTACAGTAACAAAGGCAAAAAACACATCAACCGGAGCTACTACGTAAGTATGAACGTAGACGAACATATTTTTGGATTCTTCGTGAAGAATTATCTCGAATCTTTTTGCGATGCAATAAATCTTTTAGGTAGCCTACTTCTCTTTCATTGTAGCGACTATAATTTTTGATAGATTTCCAAAATTCGGCAGAGCCAAACGAGATGCATGGCACGGTTTTTCTGGAAATGGTAAAAAATCTCTTAGTCTCGTCAAAAGCAAATCTTCAATTGTCACTTCTTCCGACAGTGAAGTAAGAGATGTCAAAACTTCCTTCGTCATTGGTGGATTTTCAAAGTAGACACTTAAAGGCATTTATGTGGCGAAAGCCAACTCTATGCATGCTGCAAAAAGTACCGGTTCACTACTTTACACATATCCCAATCAACTGCTTCAAAAGCTAACAAGAGATCCCTTAGAAACAATGTCACAAAAGGACCCTCACAAGCATGTGGTTTAAGGTGTGTCATCAGATATGAAGGTAAATATACAGAAACAATATATGACACAAGCCTTGAAAGTTTTGTCATCTCTACAGTAGTAAGATCGGAAGAGTGAAACAAAAGCATTCGCAGATAACCGTTTACCGTAGTCAACCAACGGTAATGACTAATCTCTTCTTGTTCATACCAGAGCAAACTTTTGAGATTGGCTGGTATATCCATAAAAAAGCAGGCAAGACAAAACCAGTAAGCACATCTGGTCGCTTCGAAAGCCTGCATCAGCGCTGTTTTTCATACTTTTTTGTTCAGAAAACCAGCAAAGTTTGTTTTGAAGATGTAGCTTACCAATGGAGGTAATGCGCACATCTGGAGCTTCTCTGTCAATCAAATTCTCCGGAGAACCACTAGTGATAGACTTGATTTTGTTTAAAAGAGCGCCTTCTACAAATGTATTTGAAACTTTGCTTTTCCCTTCAACCTCATCAATAACGTAAGATAGATAAGTTTCATTTATGTGACTTTTTACCGTTTCCAGTAAAACCGCGCCATGCATCTCGTTTGGCTCTGCCGAATTTTGGAAATCTATCAAAAATTATAGTCGCTACAATGAAAGAGAAGTAGGCTACCTAAAAGATTTATTGCATCGCAAAAAGATTCGAGATAATTCTTCACGAAGAATCCAAAAATATGTTCGTCTACGTTCATACTTACGTAGTAGCTCCGGTTGATGTGTTTTTTGCCTTTGTTACTGTACTCGTTTTGTTGTTTTTGTTTCTCGAATCGTTCACGGGAGGTAAAAAACTTTGTTTCAGGCTCAAAATTTCGAGCCATTTTAAAACTCTGTATCGACGTATCGTACCTTTTGGAGCCAAAGAGCATCCCCGAATGGACCTCTCGAACAGTATAAATGCAGGGTAGCGTGTAATGAGATGTCCCATTTGTTGTTTTCGTTCTAAATCTGTTTGTTTTTTTTTTGCATATGACTGTTTTGCAGTTTGATTTGCTTTTTATGCCAAGTCGGTACTTACTTGATATTATGTTATCTTCAGCTTTACTGAGTGCTAAAACAGTTTTTTCGTAAATAACTTCGTTTCTGTTGGAGCTAGCGATTAAGAATGTATTGACTACAGATAGGAAGTCGACCATTCTGTGAATTTTGATACTAAACATTACTCTCTATCTCGTTTTGTTAAGGAGATATCGCACTTGTCAAAAAAATTTTCCCGCGTCCAAAAATATCCAACTTTGGGGGGGCGGGACACCCTCAAAACATCGAGTAATCGAAAAAAAAAATTTTTATTTTTTCATTGTGGCCCAAATCCGATCTGATGAGACCCCAAGCATTTTTAATTTCAAAAAAGGTGAAATTATGAAACATCCTAATACATATGTTTATTTTCTAAATTAGCAATGATTTTATTCACCTCTTCATACACAGTGTTTCTCGCTTTTGCATTCGTCGCATGGTCTTAACAAAAGTAAAGTAACTGTAGATAAAGTAAGGTTACTTACGGGTAAATTCCGTAGTAATTTCAACTTCAGTTAAATAATAATTAATATACTAAGCTAAATATTTCTTTGCAATCCTACTATGAGCACAAATCGCAACTTTTACGGTATGCCCAGTTTGCTGTTCATATGTTTAGCCAATTTGAGTGACAATGTACATTTGGAATGAAAAATTCGTTTTTTTAATAACCAAAACGTTAATTGTAAAAAAAAAATGTTTGCGCTTACGCGAATTCGCAAAGTTTTGAGAAACAATGTCAAAGAGTTCTGCTGCAGTAAAACATAAACTTTGACATAATAATTTGTTGTCCAATGAAAACCTTATCTCACTGAAGCATTTCGTAATTAAAAACCTTTATTGATTGGGAAAACCGAAATAATTTTTGGAATTTAAATAAAGCATCTGCATGTTGATTAGGGTGTCCCGTATTTTGACAGTTTGGAAAGTTTCGCCTCTGAACTTTTTAAATGGTTTCATTTAATGAAAAAGTGTAATGTATGAAATTTTAAACTTTTGAAATGAAGTTTAGAGGTGGCGTAAAGTCTTTCAAGTTTGGACATTTTTTAATTCCTATGCAGAAATACCACCATTATGAACAGCAGAGTATTATGGTTTCATTGTGAATTTAAGACACATAATAATAGTGTTTATTAAAATACTTTGAAGTTAACTTAGGAACTACAGTGACGTATCGGTTGCGACAGAAAATGGTTTTGTGCAGTTTTTATTGTTTGGATCATTAACCAGTTTTTCCAGAAAAAAGAAACAGCTTTTTTACCTAGGATGGCTAGTCTTCTGTGGTATCTTACAGAGAATCTAAATTTGCTTAGCCTTTTAGATTGTAACGTAGGTTTGACTATGAAATATGTCATGGTGAAAGTTTCAGAGAATGTCGAAGAAGATGAACCACTGTCACAAGCTTGTGTGGATATGACCAACACAAAAAACAAAACACTTGTGGAGTGTGTCACCAAAAACAGTAGAAGTTTGATATGTCTGACTAACGAATTAGAAATTCTCCGGAGAGCTGCCATTAAGGTCTTAAGTGGATGCCTTTCTTTCACCCCTATCCTACTGCTTTTTATTGAGATCCAATTTTCCCAGCTAGAAATTACTTTAAAACATCAAGCACCTCTGCGCCTCCTCCCTGAATCTTTTGACCACAGCGCTCTTGGCTGAAGGTAAGTGATAAGCCGGTTAAAGAAGAAACCCTCCTGGTGATCATATTGCTTATCCGCAGAAGAAACCCTTCTATTTTAGTGCTAGCCATGTTCCCAAAACTCTTATGGACTCCACTGAAGTTTACAGTATCATCTTCCATATCTAACTGCAGTTGCCCTAGCCCCAAGGTTATTCCACCTTGAATACGCCAAGAATCGATTGCTCTCCCTTCTTCAGACGCGTATGCATGGGCTGATAGGTCTGTCCCTTCTCTAATTAGACGGGTGGCACTGGAGTGTATGCTATATAATTCAAATTCAATACCTTCTATTACTTTTCTCTGCTGGACCAATTGCTTCCAGTTTCACGTACTGAAACCCATCTCCTGGAGCATGGACTTGTCTGGTGTAAGAACCACAAGACGACTTGCCATTTTCAGTAAGTCCTTTTACAGACTCCCAATAGGTTCATTCCCTACTTTCAAAAGCCCCCTTACATCTCTGGCCGAGATCCGTCTGAAATGTCTGGTTTCATGTCTGCTCTTTCCAACAGTGCCATTTTAAACTTCCAGTGGGTCCTTGGTCATGATGGTATCCCTGAAAATGAGCATGCTGATTCTCTTCCCAAAGCTGTAGCCTCCCTGCGTGCAGCGATCGTCCCTTGAGCCTCTCTTCAGCTATCGCTAAGCCCGTTACACCCAGTCTCACAAATAGCGACGTCACATATCCTCATTCCCCCACACATCTCAACTGTCCTGTTCCGACAGTTTTTCCGGAGGAATTGGTCCACTCTCGCTTTGTATGGTTTAAGCTCTCTGCCTTCGCTTCCTTGATTAAAGCCTCGTGCTACTTTCGTAAGTTAGTCGTAAGGAAAACTCTTCCAGCAGCGCATGTGAACACCTTCTACAGGATCTTAATTATCTCTTTATTGACTCTTAACTCTAAGCCTATATGCAAATCTATCTTTAGTTCTGCAGTCTGCACCCTGGCATGTGCCTCAACTGTTGGGTCTATGCAAAGCTCCATCCCTCGGAAGGGGTTAGGTAGCACCACCACTCATCAAGCCGTTTCAAAAATTAAAAAAAAAAAACAGTGCAATATGCTTTACAAAATATTGAAAATAACGAGGCAAATGTTCCGAATATGAAGAAATCTACTCTTACGCAGCAATAACTTTTCTGTAAACATGAATATTGTACTGATTAGAAAACTGCCTGTGTGCATATAATTGTAGCCTATTTGTTAAGCCAACTTTGAAATCACTGCATCACCTCTAAAAATCAAAATTTTGCACCAAAACTTTGTATGAAGCAGTTCTTGGTACAATGGAAACTTTAAGATGGTTAAACACACATAAATGTGTATTTTAACGTTTGATCCCAAATAAGGGACACCCTGATGTTGATGAAATACTTCTATTCACAAACTGGTGATAGGGAAAGTCAAAATTATGGCCATCTCTGTCGAAAAAAGTTGAATAAATTATTGTGCAGTAACAGTATATGCTTATAGTATTGGTGTACAGTATGTTGTGTTGTTTACTTTTTACTTGCTCAGTAAATGTCACAATAAACAAAGTACAACCAAGGCTAAAATTTTTGGACTCTTGCAGAAACAGCAGCGTGGGTCCGTAGGTGGAAAAAGTTCGTTGCTAAGAAATATATATAGTTCGTCGCTAATACGCGAAACTGTCGTAAGTCCAAATTTTATGGGAATTTTTTTCACTTTTGTACCATTGCTAAGAAACTCTACAAAATGACTTGGGTTTCGTAGCTCTATTTCATTTAGGTTTCAAGATATGAGTTTCGTTGAACAGTCGTAGCGCAACTTGAGTTTTTTAGAACTGTCTTATGTCCCACTTACGACAGTTTTGCGAAATACAATAAGCTAATATGCAATGATAATCGAAAAGTAAAACGTTCTTTCACTATGATTTTAACAAAAACAGGTGTGTTTTGAAAAAGTGTTTTCCAACATGGTAAAAAAATGCTGTTGAATATTTCACTTTTAGCTTTTCGAAAACTGTGGATGAATAGACCAAATTTTCCCGATTGGCAGTTACAGTAGGCCTACCATCGTCCATGCATCATTTTACAGTTCTTGCATAGCCAGACCTACCATTTCTTGTTTGCAGTACACTGTACTGTTACTATTTACGATTAAGGCTTGGTCTACACTGTGTAAAATCGCAAGCGTTCAAGCGTATTAACCCCCAGTTCCCACCTTTGAGTAAATTAGCGGCTACTTTTAATTTAGTTTAATTGTAATCATCATGTGCAAATCGATTGAAGGCATAAGCATGCGCAAAGCAATGTTGAAATAGAGTTTTTATGGAATACTCGTTGCTAATAATGATTGCTCGATGTAATGAACCAACGGCTAAAAACGTTATTAACATTCAATATGTAATGGTTTTGTACCTTAGTAATGAATAAAATGTTGTACTTCTTATAATTTCAATATTGCGTATGAGCAATTTTCGGTACATTATGTAGTACCAATATGTATAAAAGTGTTCGTCCGGTACTCTATTTTACCATTTAAGTTATGTATACAATGTCTAATGTCACAAGCCACTGAAGCATAGGCGTAGCAAGAGGGGGCCCGCCCCCCCCCCCAATTAAAATACCACCAATGATGAAAGATTATGACAACATAGCCTAGCGATGTTTAGTTGCAGTTTTTTTTTCAGTAATTACGCACATAACAGTATTTAACAATATTAATGACGACAAGGGGGCCCCTAACCAACAACCAGAGGGCCCTGAGGCCCCTAACTGACGAACAGGGGGCCCCCGGGGCCCTTAACTGACGACCAAGGCCCCCAGGGTCCCTAGCTAACAACCAGGGGTCCGGGGGCTCCCAGCCGACAACCAGAGGGCCCCGAGGCCCGTAACTATCAAGCAGGGGGCCCCTAACTGACGACCAAAGGCCTCCATGGCTCCTAACTAACAACCAGGGGATCCTGGGGGCTGCTAGCCGACAACCAGGGGGCCCCGGGACTTCTAACTGACAGCAAGAAGGCTCTGGGGCCCCTAACTGACAACCAGGAGGCCACGGGGCCCCTAACTGACAACCAGGAGGCTTCAAGGCCCCTAGCTGACAACCAGGAGGCCACAGGGCCCCTAACTGACGACCAGGGTGCCCCGGGGCCCCTAATAACAACCAGGGGGCCTCGGAGCCTCAAACCGACAACCAGTGGGCACCGGGGCCTCTAACTGACAACCAGGGGACCTCGAAGCCCCTAACCGACAACCAGGGGGCCCTGCGGCCTCCAACTGACTACCAGGGGGCCTCAGGGCCCCTAACTGACGACCAAGGGTCCAGAGCCAAAGGCTTTTTAATTCAAATTTTAAACAATTTATATGCAAAATCTGTGAAAAATGTAAAGAGTTTTGTGCTAAAAGTTGCAACCCCAGGCCCTCGTTTAACGTTATTATCAGAGCTGGGCACCCGCCACTTGAAAAGTAGCGCCGCTGCCGGTATTTGGCAAAAAAAGCAGCGGCGCTGCCGCTTATCACTACTCAGTAGCGCCGCTGCCGCTACTTGCATGCAAAACAGCGGCCGCTGCCGCTACTTTAAAAAAATAAATAGTACAAAGAACGATGGCATTGAAATACGGTATCTAATGGTGAAATTTCAACTTCATTTACGAAAGTTAATTAATTATTCAAGCCTTTTAGATGTTGGTTCAGGTTACAATTAGCATTAGCAGGCTTAAATGGTAGACAAGTAAGCAAATCACCATTCAATTAGGTGTTGGCATGCTCCTTTCAAAAAAAACAAGCATTTCAAAATGCTGATTGGTTAAACCAGCGCTTTAGAAATTACTTAGGCAGTTACCCTTGGAAGTTACACTAGAAAGGTAAATTCCTTATCGCATTTTGTACACAAACGAAAAGGCAATAAGAAATATCGACTCAAATAAGCTAAGGTTTTGCCATTAAAGCACAATGACATACAGTATTCAGCTTCTATACAATTCTGTCCCGGCTCTTATAGCTCTGAAGTTGTCGATCTGTTTATCAAACTCTCGGCCCTCAACCACTAAAATAATTCTTTGCGTAGAGATCCGAAACGAAAATTTATCAATCGACCGAGTTCCAAAACATTTGGAGTTTTGTAGAAATGGTAGGTGATTCACGTCCCTGCGATGATTTCGTCGAACTTTGACACAAAAGTAGATCGAACGTTTAAGATATTGGTGTTTACGAAGTCGAAGGAGATACGTAGGAATGACGTACATGCAGGGGTGCAAATCTTTGTTGAGCGTTGGGGGGGGGGTAATTTGCAATTTTGCCCTATTTTTAACATTGGGGGATGAACCTCGACCATTATTTTTTTCAGGTGAGCAAATTAAGTGAAAAGCAAAAAAAGGTCGTCACAAAAAATGGAACACTTTTTTCCCCGACTTCAGGTGAAGACCAAAAAAAAGGTTTTCACCAACAATGGAACCAGGCGCTAAGCCAGAAATTTGCAATGGGGGGGGGGGGCTAATTTTTGGGTTTGGGAGCGAAGCCCCCAGCGCTCGAAAATTTTGCATTTGAAAAATAGCTTAATTTTAGAGCTATTTTAATATAAAATGTTTTTAAAACGTAGCGTAGAAATTGGCAGCGTAACATGATTCAACTGGTTGCATTAATGGGCTATGTGGGAGGTGGCTAATGATACCATTGTAGTTTTCTTCTTTACATGCTGGTAAATCACAAAATTCTGTCATTCAATAAAACTCACTCGGAATAACGTATTTCGTTTATATTTTATAAAGAAAAATTCTTGGGGGGGCTAACGGAAAGATATTTGAGAGAAGTGATGGGTAATTAACTAATACTGAATACCCCCCTTCCCCCTTATTTTTGAGTTTTTAATATATTTGTTGATAAAACTTATGATTGGCATTTTTACATTTGCGATCAAATTTGATTGCTTATTTTTGGGCATTTTTCGAAGTTTTGATTGATTTGTGACTTTTATTTTTGACAAATTAGCCCCCCCTGAATATATGTTTCAAATGATCCTTTAAATCACTCTTTAGTCCATTCCAGCACAAACAACAGTCTCAGACATAGCCGTAGGAGGCGGGGGGCTGGGGAGGCGGTCGCTCCCCCATTTGGTTCAAAACGTCAAAAATTCGGGCAAACAGTTGATTTATGTGGGCACACCAGTGGCGAAAAACCGCCTTAATTTCAGTGAAGATTTTTTTTTTTTTTTTTTTGGAGAACACCTCTAATTTGGACAAAAAACCGATTGATTTTTCGTGCAAAACTCAATACGTCAAGTCATTTTTCGGGTAAAAGTTTGGTGCCCCCCCAAATCATATTGAGCTCCTACGGCCATGGTCTCAGAAAAGATAAAAAGTGGTATTTTCCTTATTCTGCATTTTGGTTGACAGGCCAATGGGGGAAGGGCTATAGCCCCCCCCTGGCTACGCTACTGAATGGAACACTTTTTTCCCCGAATTCAGTTGGAGATCTGCGCTCAGATGCACACCAGAGTGAAATTAATGGAGGGTGTGCAGATGTAGACCATACTCAAATTATTGGGGGGATACAGTCAAATTATTGGGGGGGATATATCCCCATCCCCTTCGGGTTTCGGCACCCCTGCGTACATGTTAAGCAAATGATGCTCAATGCGATTCATGTTACACTGAGTATTTTTTCTACGAGTATAACTCCATAACTAAGTTGTCTTTGAAGCTTATTTATTACCTGGTTCTATTTGTTCGTTCAATTCTCAGCGCACTATAAATTCAATTCTTAGTTTTACTGTTAACTGTTGTAGCAAAATTTATTTTACTACGCATTGACGTAACTATTCAGGCCCGGCGCCACGGAGCATAGGCGTAGCCAGAGGGGGGGCCCTGGCCCCCTCCAATTGAAATGCTACCTATGATAAAAATGTGACAAAAAAAAACATTGTTTCGTCAGTTTTAGTTTCTTGTAGTACTTTTGCCTACAACAGTAATTAGCAATAATATTGACGATCAGGGGGCCCGGGCCGTCTAAATTCAATTTTTGCCAATCAATTGAAATGTATCCCCGGCTGAAATTAAGGGTTTTTATCATAAAAGTTGCCACCTCGGGCTCTCATCTAATCTTTTTAAAAACGTAATGCAATAACAGGGCGGGATTTACCATATGGCACTGTGCTAGGAGCCCTGCGCTCAGATGGTAAGACTTTATTTTTGGTCTACACTTATGTTTGGCAGGAAGATGTGGCGAAAATCTTTAAAGTGCCAGGAGCCCCGCGCAATGTAAATCCGGCCCGGGCAATAACGTGGTAATTAAGCGTAACCATCTATTGTACGGTTTTCAATAACAATTCACCTCCATCCACCTCGCTAGTTTTTACGCTAAAAAATGCGTTTGAAAAAAATATCTAGGAGAAATGCTCACTGAACAAATTATTGAATTTAAATTAAGGGGCCTGGGGCCTCTTGACCGTACATGTTCACCTACAACTGGTTATTTTCATGTCAAAACAAAAATAAGGAAAATATTTGAGTGGATTATTATTTATACTACTAAAATACTAATAAAAATTTAACCCCAAACTGCAAAATTACAAACGTATTTTCGACCAAATTATACGTAAAAGGAGGATTGAAACAATTTAATTTTTTTTGTATTGGCTTTCAAATGTTAATAATCTAGTTCTTTCAAATGGTTCTGAACACGTGCGAAATGTGATCCAATGGCATTAAAATAGCTTTTTTTTCAAAAAAATTCCAAAAAATCGCCCAGCGACTGGGGGCTTCGTCCCCAGATCCCCGTCTGTGATACGTTTGAATAAACTAGTTTACTTACACAAGTCTCCCAATTTAGATATTTTCATTTTTAACCTTTGCTTTAAGCCCTCTCCCTTTAGAAAACTCTCGGTTAAGTGCCAAACCAGGCCACGGCTTCTGATCTTCCATTCTAGGATATCTTTGTCCCACAAAAAGTTCCTCTATCGAAAATTTTTGATGACTTTATTGCATGTGAATTTTGGTTTGCCCCCCCTCCCCCCCAATCAAAAATCCTGGCTACGTCTATGCACGGGGGATGGCATTTCGAGCCGTGTCCCCCCAAATCACTGGTTGAGTTCCGCAAGCGAGAGTAAATTTTGGTAGTAGCACACAGGGCTGTAGTCGAGACCGAGACCGCGAAATTTTTCCGAGACGAAGACCGGTCTCGATCTCAATTTTGGCTTCGAGACCGCGACCGGCAAAGTTCGAGACCGAGACCGAAAAAATGACGTCATCAATAGCTTTTTCGATTTTTTAAAAAAAAGTTTTTGGAGCTCATATTTGCTCATAAGTTGGTTTTATGATTATACAAATTAATTCAGATGAGAAAATGCTTTAGTCCAAGTGACGATTACTTCATCAAAACATCTAAACATATCATTTTATGTAGATTTTCACCAAAAAAAGAGATCCTTTAACTAAACTTAATGCCTTTTATTCAAAGCTCGAAGCCTGGTCACCTTTATTTTTGTCAGGAATTACGGGTCAATAAAACTGATGTAAACTTAATGAAATAAAATTACTAAAAAATTGTAAAAAGCTATTTGTATATTTGAAGTACCGTATTAAAGGAATAGCTACAAAAACGCAGCCAGGAGTTTCAATTAGGAGATGGGGGATTTCTAAGCGCGTAGCTACGATTATACTAAGAGAAGGCTTAAACAAAACAATACAATTTTTACCCGAAAAATATTTTGTTGCAGGGTTGCAAACTCGATCGATTTTTATTTGAGTTCAAGTTTGAGTTCGGTCTATTTTAGAAAGTCCAAGTTCGAGTTCAAAAATTTAAATTTTTTTGAGTTTAAGTTCGATAAAATAATCAATGGCTCTACGCTATGAATATTTCATTATTTGCCACTACGAAATTAATAAAACAATAAATGATAATTCAAGGACTATCATATGTTGTTTAATATTCTGTTAAAGTAAAATATAGATTTTTGAATTCATCAAATACGATAAACAACGTACTTTTCTGTCACGAATAGACAGGACTAATTTGCTTAAAAGCTATTTTCGCTAAGACTTCACACTTTTGCGTTATGCTAGCCTATTAAATACAAAATTTTGTATGAAGCTTTCATTTCGAAAATTGTGTAACCAAAATTAATTTTGTTGCAATAATTAACCGCCGCGACTTATTTCATATATCGTGAATCTTTTCAATCTCAAACTCATTTCTTATAATTGCTCATTTTTTGAAAAAAATTAAACTCGCAGATTTATTCCACTGAGCTGCAAATACTATCCAAATTTTGTACTTTTTTTTACAAACTATAGAGTAGACCATTGGTTCTCAACCTATTCTCAAAGCGACTTAAGTTTATTGAAAAAATTAATGGTGTAAAATTTTGTGGCGCATGTATATTCTGATGCATAGTTTAAATTAAAAGCTATGTAGAAAAAAAACTTCATGATGACAGAACTGTGTTGAAAATCATACAAAGAAGTTTTCACTGAAATGTTTATGAATATTTGCTATTTAGCTTTCAATATCCTTACCAATAACGTCCTTACGTAGTCTGACATACGTGACATTTGATTTCTAGTCTTCCCAAGCACAAAGCTTCTTCACTGCGTGAATTCTATGCTAGTTGGTCGAGCGGTAACGCGTTCGTCTCTGAGGCGGGAGGTCTGAGATTCAAATCTCGAGCCGGTCAAATCGGACACAGTGTTGCTAACGGCTCGCCACCGCTGCGATATTTCTTCGAAAAGAGCTGTGTTGCCACGGCGCAATGACGCGGAGATAGGCCCAGTAAACTTGTTACACGCTTCGGCGTATTACAGCGAGCATAATGAAAGATTTAATTTGAAAATATATCGTTTACCACTTCTAAGCGTTTTATACCTTTGCGATCTTGAGAAACTCAGAATTTCACTGCTGGAATTTTTTGTTACAAAAATGCAACTAGGGTTGACTCCTATATGCGTTTATTTTATTACTGTGTTGCTTTCTGCAAGTTTCACTCTTTGTAGATGTTTACAAAAAAAAATACCCTAAAAAATTTTTAGGCGACCCATAGGTTGAGAATCATGGGAGTAGATAACTGTTAAAGGCGGTGAATCATCCAGCCAATTCCAGTGGTTTACAATAGCTAAAATTGAACTATAATTTTTGATATTTTTTGTTTTAATTTTGGGACTGCGGTTGCAAAGATATTCAACAAATACAAAAAGATGTCCCCCCGAAAAACGTTTTTGGAAACTCTTAGTTTTGTTCTTCCCGCCAAAACCACAGTAGGCCTAATGGTTTAGAGAACTGTGGTAGGCCTAATAGTTTAGAGATAGTTTGTTAGTTTAGGCCTAACTATCTCTAAACTATTAGGCCTAATAGTTTAGAGATAGTTAGGCCTAATAGTTTAAAAAGATTAGAGTAGGCCTAATAGTTTAGAGAACTGTGGTTTTGGCGGGAAGATCAAAACTAAGAGTTGCCAAAAACTTTTTTCGGCGGGACATCTTTTTGTATTTGTTGAATATCTTTGCAAACGCAGCCCCAAAATCAAAACAAAAAATATCAAAAATTATAGTTCAATTTTAGCTATTGTAAACCACTGGAATTGGCTGGATGATTCACCGCCTTTAACGCAATGATAGTAAAGTTTTCGCTATATAAGATACAAATTTCTTATCACTTAATTAACTCAAGATAAAACGTTGCGTCGCTTTTCCATCTTAATCGTTTCTTTTTTTATACTCCTAGCTGTTTTTCTAGGTCGCCCAAGCATAAACAGTGATAAACATGCACTGTTGGGAAAATCGCAATCTCAATTTACAAAGCTTGATCAACCAAAATATTTCAAAGGATTTTTTAATCGTTAAATTTCGTTTTGCGAACTCGGCCAGTTTTATTCGAGTTCAAGTTGGAGGTCAGCAAAAGCGAGTTCGGCAAAAATAACGAGTTTTTTCGAGTTCAAGTTCGAGTCCGCAGCACTGTATTGTCGTCGCGCTGAGCAAACTGTTGTAACTTAATCGTATCTCATCCAGAGGTTTGCCTCAGTCGCTGGACAATTTTTGTTATTTTTCGTAAAAAATAACCATATGAATCATATTTCGCACGTTTTTAGAACTATACTTAATTGCTAAAACAGCTAAGAATTTAATTGCTAAGATTCGGAAGCCGTTTGAAAGAATTAAATTGCTCAACCACTTTAGCCCCTCTTCTTTACCTGTACAGGTCAAGTCCATGACACGTTTTAATGCTTGCATTCATGAATCAAAATTTGTGAGTAATATGACTAAAAAGAGGAGAGCTGCAGCCCACTTTGCCCTCCTGTTTGCGTCACTTGCCATTTTACATTTAGCTTAGGCCTATACATCATGAACTAACAAAATTTGCCAATTTTAAAGTAGTGGGTTTGTTCGCAGTTGACAAAGAGACAAAATATATAGGCCTACTATAGGTTAGCATATCACTGTTGTCGACCAGTAGCGTAGCCAGCGGGGGGGTGGGGGAAGCTCGAACCCTCCATTGGCCTGAAAAATATGCAAAATAGCACGTTTTTAGTGGTTTTGAGGCCGATTTTTGCTCCAAAAATGAAAACAGCCCCCCCCCAAAAAAGATTCTGGAGCCAAAGTTGTGAAGAACTTGCCGTTGTTTGGACCAGAATAGTGGATTTTTTTGGTTCTGGAGCTCACTCAAAGTTAGGGAAGACCTTTCTTTTTTTTTTTTTTTTTTGAGATCACCTAATTTCGGCCAGAAAAACCCTTTGAATTTCTAATTTTGGCCAGAAAAACCCTTTGAATTTCGGTGAAGACACTTTTTTTCTTTTTTTTTTTCGGAGATCACCTAATTTGACAAAAAAACCACCTCAATCTAATTTAAGACTAATGAAAATTTGGGTCAAGTTCGTTTTCGGTTGTATCAAACTTCCAAAAAGGCCCCCCCTCCTTTGCGAAATCCTGCGGCTATGCGACTGCAATCGACAATAAAGTAATATGTACACAATGTATTCACTCTTTTTTGATAAGAACCAGTAAATTTTGAATTGTGACTGGTTGTTTTTAATTTTTTGCCGATTTTCAGCCTCATTTGTTTTTTAATTTGTTCTTAAATTTTGAGAGCATCGACGTCAATTTTAGCGACTATGTTTGTAAAACAGTTTAATTCCCATAGCTTTGTCTATACTTCGAATTGAGGTTTTTTGCTTCTTTAGCAGCGTCGTAAAATTGCAAAAGCGAAAAGGCGAACGTTTTTCAACAATTGCTTAAACAACTGTCAAAAAATTTCTCACTTATTTGTGCAGCACTCTATAATCTCAAAATAGTAGCATTTGTGTACAACTGTACATACTTTGACACAAAAACTTTTATCACATGGGGATTAAAAAAGTCGCAAAAACATCTGCAGTGCTCAAATTGGGCAAGAACTCTGTAGTTTTGCTTGGACTCTAGTTTCGTTCCTCGTCATCAAAACTGCTACGTGTGAATGACATCTTTTCTCATGTAAAAACGCGACAATCTTAATCTCCAGGTGCAAAACCTCTTCGTCCAACCGATAATGTAACCGCTTCATTAGCTTTTTACAAAACTACATTTTACTTACAAAATTTACACAATCTCGCTATTATTTTTTCTAAGAAAAAATACAAAATTAACTTTTTTTTTTACTTACAAAAATTACCCGGTCTCGAGACCAATTTTTGAGCTACGAGACCAAGACCACAACGATTCGAGACCAAGACCGGTACAAAACAGCCGAGACCAAGACCGAGACCACAAAAAATTGGTCTCGAGACCTACAGCCCTGGTAGCACAACTAGCAAACTTTTGCCTAAAAACAGGTAACCACAACCGCTTTTTTTTATGAAACAGCACGACAGATCAAGTGAACGTAATCAAGTAGCCTTAGATTTTGCGATGAAGACCTGTTTTTATTTTTTTAGTTTTCACCTCCAAATTTGAGGGCAAAATCCATATCAAAGAAGGATAACATAGGATTTGGAGCAAAATATTCACCAGATCGCTGCCGCATTCCGAATTCGTCTGGTCTCGGCTGCGTAAGCGTCCCCTCGCCCAAGTTTTTGTGCCCCCTACCCCAAACACACTACTCTGGCTCCGTGCCAGATACTGTACTGTTCTATTCGCAGTGCACGATCTATACTGTGGTCTGTGACCAGATAGCCAACATATCATCTTCATTTGTTGTACTAAATGCTAGCATTTTGAGGAAATATGGCGGAAAACCGTCTTTGCGATCTGCAAGTTTTTAGCAATTTGTCGAACTCAATTATTGCATTTTCGTTAAAGAGATAGGCTACTGCTCGAAATCGGCTTTATTGAAATCGGTTTTATCAGTTCAAATTGACCCGCTAGTAGACCACATTATTCGTTTAACTTCGATTGAGAAAAAATCGGACTATATGCGATAAAACTCGCCTATACATACAGTATAAGAGCGACGACAAAACGTCACAAAGGTCTTGTATGTTCTACTAAACTGAAACAACGAGGTAACAAGAGCAGAGAGAGAAAACAAGCGGAGAGTAAAGACTCCAAACGGTAACGTGTAAAAATGTGAATTGAAAAAGTCTTGGAAGGAGTTTATTAGCAGTAGCGGCAGCGGCAGAAAATATGCTTCAAAAACAGCGCTGAAGCGCTGCCGCGTTTTCGGCTAAAAAACCAGCGGCGCTGCCGCTTGTCGCTGGTGAGGAAGAAAAGCAGCGGCGCTGCCGCTATCGCTACCAAAAAAGTAGCGCCCGCTGGTGAACAGCGCGCTGTGCCCATCACTGGTTATTATAAACTTAATGCTATAACAGTATAACACAGGCGGTAATGCAAACCCGCAATTGAAATATTACCAATGATAAATACAATGAGAGCATAGCCAGTATGTTGTCCTTGTCCGGAATTGCAGTTGTTTAATCTGGATTTACGCGTGCAAAAGTAACTACTTAGTAATAATGACGACCACGTGTCATAGGCGTAGCCAAGGGGGGGGGGGGGGGAGGGGCGGCTCCCGACCCAATTGAAATGCTACCAATGATAAAAATGCACAGAGCTGGACAGCGCTGTTTCGAGCTTTTAGCTCTCATCGGCAGCCCTCAGCTTCTCTAACAAAGTTATTCCCCAGCTGGACAAGACTCTTGGCCGAACTGGACAAACCTTAAGGGCTTGTAACTTTGTTAGAGAAGCTGAGGGCTGCCGATGAGAGCTAAAAGCTCGAAACAGCGCTGTCCAGCTCTGTGCATCTTATGAATCGAGCTGCTTTGTAGCTGCAGGGTTGGTGGTTGATCTGGCCACCTAACTGCCAGTGGAAGTCGTTATGATTTCCCAGGAGTCGACCACGAAGGACGTCAAACTTGTCGGTAATGATAAAAATGTCACAAAAAAGACTTGTTTCTTCAGTTTTCTTTAGCATCTTCGCGTAAAAGAGTACGTGCGTACAACAATAACCAACAATAATATTGATCCAGGGGGCCCGGGCCCCCTCAATTTAATTTTACCAACCAATTCAACTTAAAATAATATTTAAGTGGCCTTCAATTTAAATAGGCCCCCAACAATAATATTAATCCAGGGGACCCGGGCCCCTTCAATATAATGTTTGCCAACCAATTTAAACGTATAATCCGAGTGAAATTAAGGGAATTTAACCTAAAAGTTGCTAACTAAGGTCCTCATCTAACCTTTTTATGAACGTAATGCAATAACCATTAACCAGGGACGGATTTAACATTTGGCACAATGCCAGGGGCCACGCGCTCAGAGAAGACTTTTTTGGTCTTCACCTGTATCTGGTAGAAAAATATTGCGAAAATCCCGAAGTGCTAGGGGCTTAACGCAATGTAAATCCGGTCCGGGCAATAGCATGGTTTGTATGCGTAACTATCTATGGTACATTTTTCTATAACAATTCACCTCCACCTAGACAGTTTTTATGCAACAAAACACTCTTGAAAAAAATTGGCTACAGTAAAGGGAATGCTCATTGAACAAATTTTTGAATTGAGAGGGCCTGGGCCTCCTGGCCGTATATGCATTCTTATAACTGGTTGTTTTCATGACAAAATAGTAATCTGTAAGGAAAGTATTCGACTGTATTGTTATTTACTGCTAAATAATTGCAGGAGGCAATGTAGCCTACTTTACTTCCCGTACTTGGGCCAAACCACGTACAAAGTTTAACCCAAAAGTGCAAGATTTTAAACATGTTTTGGACTTAAATTGTAAGCAAAAGGAGGACTAAACAAATTAAATTTTTCAAGTGGCTTTCAAATGTTGAAAATCTTGTACTTTCAAATGGCTCTAAATACGTGCGAAATGTGATCGAATGGTATTAAAATAGCTTTTTTTTCCAAAGCATTACGAAAAATCGCTCAGCGGCTCGGGGCTCCGCCCCCAGACCCCCGTCTATGATTCGTTTGAATTACAATAGACTTCTTTACTCTACACGCTTCTTCCCCATTATGCATTTTTCACATTTTAGCTATTGGTTTAAGCTCTCTCCCTTGAACGAGTTCCTAGTTACGTGCCAACACCGGGCCACGGCTTCTAATCTTTCATTCTACGATATTTTTGCCCCAACAAAAAATCCTTTTTCAAAGTTTCTGATGACGTCATTGCATGTGATTTGTGGTTTGGCCCCCCCCCCCACAATCAAAAATACTGGCTACGCCTATGCACTCAAGTAGAAAAAAGAACTGTCGTTACTCCGTGATTCCATCACAAATTTTAGTAAAATTGACCCCCAAAAAAAATCGGTTTCGTCTAAAATTTTAATAGAGACTTCTCTAGCATAGTGGCAGCCCCAAGCTTAAAAACAAAAGCATTTTTGTTAAGAATTGCACAAGTTTGGAAAAAAAAACTTAAAAAGCGGTTTTCTCAAAACCATGAGTTTGGACATACGACAGTTTCGCAAATTAGCAGCGAGTTCAAAATGCCAAAAACGTCTGAAAAAGTAAGGTATATCCCCTAGCCCCCCTCAGAAAAGTAACGTTGACGAGCAAAATTTGTTTGAAATTTTGCGGTAATCCAAAACGCTTAGTATTACCTATGTCATTAACACTTAAAACAGCCCGTCCTTTAATTAAAATCCGGGATCATTGATTGCGAAATTTGTCAAATTCGTAAAAAGTCTCGGTCTCATGAAAAATTGCTTGGTCTTCCATAATCGTTTTCAGAATCAGAAGCTTCACGATATTTCACTGGGGGCTTGAACGAAAGAACGATTGAACATTCAAAGAGCGAGAAAAAACGGATAAACTTAGTGTTATGACTGACAAATAACAATCAATGAGTGGGCATAATCAAAAAATGGTTCTGCTGCAGCTACATTTTCTATTGCTTCCGTATTGGTTGTGCTGCTGCATCTTCTATTGCTTCCGTCATGCAAAGACTAACTTTATTGTAAGCTTCGGTTAGTAAATTTCGTGGCGTAAATGTGTTGAAATCGAAAAGGTGTCACTACGGTATTAAAGTTAATATTTAGGAGCGGCAATGAACCATTCTTTTCAGTCCTTACTTTGTGTCGTTTTATATTCCGGTTACAAAAAACCAGGCACGTCACCAGCGAGGGGGGGGGCATAGGGGGCATTGCCCCCCGATTTTTATTTTTGCCCCCCTCCCCCCCGATTTATTTCTTGCCCTCCCACTGTATTTTTTCTTAAAAGTGAGCATCGCCCTCACAGTTAAAATAGTGGTAACTTTAACTGTTCCATCCCCTATCCTGACATCAATTCTTTTTGATTGATTGTATTTGAATAAGCTGAAGATGGCCACAGGCCGAATCGATTTTAGTGAAAGTTTTTGTTAATATACGTTAGTTAAGTATATTTTTTGGCTGATTCTTTGTTTCCTTGATGCAACTAAGTATCCTGACATCTGTGTTACAATCTAAGGTACGGTTTGGGCCTCAGAGAGAAAACTTTCCAGGGGTTACGAAGGTCGATACCGGGCTTCCAAATCTTATTGGCCCCCCGCAAGCCTTATTGGGGCCCATGCCGTTAAATCATTTTTTGTCCGATTGGTAGATTTTCATTTAAAAGTGAGGGGATAACAATATTCGCATAGGGTTAGGACCTATGAAAAACACAACTAGACATAAAATTGGTTTAAATCCAGCTAGGGGTCTGGGGGAGCGCTGTGAGCTCCTCCAGCTGGGTCCGGGGCAGAGCCCGGAAAGCTTTAGCTCTTTTTGTGTTTCTCGAGGGTAAAATACAGTATTTGATCAATATCCCAGCACCAAAAACTTGCTTAAATTGACAAGCAGAAAACGTGATATACATGAAAAAAAGTATATGTAGTGGGGGATGATGACATTGACACAATATTATACAATATAATGACTTTAATACTGCAAATCCAAATATTTTACTGATAAAAGTATTATCAATTTAGCTAGTCGGATAAAATATTCCCCACTAGGGTGGATCGAAAATGGCAAAAAAAATGTTTTTTTTTGAATTTCACTTAGCTAGATATGGCAAAAGTTGCCAATATGTCATCAAAACACAATGTAAAAATTTGAAGAGTTTTGAGTGAGTTTTTGATCTCCCCCCGTCAAATATAAAATAGCCTATAGATGCTCATACATACAAAAATCGCATGGTAAATTTCGTTTTTTCGATTTTTACTCGCTATACACTCTGAAACCAAACTTTATTTATTTTACCCTGACTCATTGTTGCCAGATATGGTTGTTACTCTAAAAGTATAGCAATAGCCAACTAGAATTAAGATAATTAAATTGGGTTTCAGAGCATATTTAGTTATCTAGACATGGCAAAATTTTCAAATATACTACCACATACAATAAATTATGAATATTCACTACTAACAAGTTTTGATTTTACCTTTATTGAACATAGATAATGATTTCAAAGTGACTTGGTGGATGGAACCCTGTTGTGTCGACAGGTAACCTCAGAGTAATATTCACTACCAGTTCATCAGGTGGCCGCAAATAGATTGTAAACTTATACTTTAATCGAAAAACGCCCATATACTACGTAAAGTCACTTAATAAATTGTGTGCTCATACATGCAAAGACTGCAAGCAACTATAATCATACACTTGTAGAGTTACAAATTATTAAAGTGAGTAAAGTCACGTTTAGACTCAAATTTTGCCATTAACTGACGAGAAGCAATTCGTGCACTAATGAAGCCATCTCGAGATTTCCGTCCACAAACTGCTTTGGATGCTTCAGTAACCAGTTTCACGAGCCTTTCAACAGCCTGTGTGTGACAGGGAATTTTGGAAAAACTATAGTTGGAGTCACATTCATCACAATGAAGTACCGGAGCCACATTCATCACAATGAAGTATCCGTCATTGTTTTAAGTACTGGCGGCTCCGTGATTGGAAGATCTGTCCAGTTAATCAGTTCGAAGCGCTCCACTGCATCAAAACTAAGGTTTGCGTGAACTCTTAACTTCCGTATTTTTCCACTGGGCTTTCCAGCTCTAGCTTTTATCACTTTGCGCAGGCCTAGTTCTCGAGTACGTGGTCGATGGTCAGTTATCATACCCAAAATTATATTTTCCGAATGAGCAAAGTATGAGTTACAGTGTAAAACTGGATCAATAATTTCCCTGCGCTTTTGACTGAGAACAACGTGATCTGGCCACTATTTGGTGAAAGTGTCTAGCTCCATCTATGCAAGATGAGTGTGATTTTATTGCGAACCACATCGGAGCATAAACACGGATGACAAAACATGACCAAGGCTTGCAGTTTAGATGGATTTTTATCGCTGACATGTAACCTTAGGATCCACTTTGCTGTAATCAGCCATCGAGAATGATTTAAACATCCAGGGTTTTGTAGTGACAGGTCTACACTGCATTGATACCATTGCAAATTTCTAGTAAATATCGCTGATCTCTGCTCAGCTCTTTGAGGTCCACGTTAGATAGATCTTGGGTCAGCCTCACTGGTTTAAAGGAGGAAACTGGTTCCTAGGTTCATGTCGCAAGCTGTTTTCCAATCGACCCAGAAAACTCTCGCGGGCCTGTAGTAGCTCCATCAAGAGTTTCGAATAAATCTCACAGGGGTAACTCACTGGCACGGAGTAAACAAACGAGCCATTAACAGAGTGATTAAACGACTCTTCTCGACTCTTCTCAACTTTAAACGTCCCGGGGCCCGTGGACTTTGGGGGGGGGCCCATGAGGGGACCCATGGGCTTCAGGAAGGCTGCTGGCTTCAGAGGGCCCATGATCTTGAAAGGGGCCCATCGAAATGACACTAAGAAATCAGCAAGTGAGGCCTGAAAACCTTTTTTTGGAGACTCACTTAATTTTGACCAAAAAAACCGTTAGAATTTCGGCGAAGACCTATTTTTTTGAGATCACATCATAATTTGGACAAAATTGCGGCATTGTCTCCGTCTGTTTTGGAGTTCACAAAACCGGAAATCCGTCATATTTGAGCTGGCCCCGGGCCTACGTTCGCCTCTCGGCGCCCCTGCCCTCGTACATTGCTATACCGTAAAATTTGGGCTCTCAAGTCAGAGAAATGTAGTAAAACGTTACTTTCGGTGCAAGTTTATGACTTTTGATACATTTTCCTCTTTTTTAAATCAAATTGGCCTCTATTGGATGCCCTATAGGCTGTGTAGCAAAAACTGCGACCAATTATTAGCAGAACCGAATTGGCTGACTGATATTTTTGCTGTTGGCAAGTTTGATTACGGTGTTATGGTGCGATACCAAAACTTAATGCGGAAATCTGAACTCTTTCGGGCCCCTTGAGCCTGGGCCCCCTAGGCCCGGGCCCGGGTACGATGTACCCAGTACTTAAATTGTAGGGGGGGCGCGTCCCCCCATCGAGATTTAGACGTCCACTCATCGAGATTTGTGCGCTGGATGTTCAGACAAAAAATAGCCTGCCAGCACGAATAAATCTTACAAATTCTGGCTGAATATAGTCCCAAACTGCGGTGAAGACCTTTTTTTTTTTTTGGTCTTCATTCAACTGCGGAAACGGAATTACATAATCTCCACTGAAGTTTGTTCAAGGCTGCAAAAGCGTCCCCCCATGCAAAATTTTACAATTTAGGTACTGGATGTTATTGTACCCCCCGAACCCCCCTTTCGCATGCCCTGGGCAAGGATGGCAGTACGGTACGGTACGCCTCAATTTTTGCTAAGAAGTACGGTGCGCTGGTACGGTACGTTTTTTTGTAATGGTACGGGTACGGTACGCCTTTTTTGTAAAGGTACGAGTACGGTACGTTGGTACGTTCTTTTAATTAAAAACCTCGGACTTTTCGCACATTACGATGAGTTTTTGTAAACAGAGGCAAAAAAACGCTATAAAACCAACGCTAAATGTTTGGATTGAGTTCGCTGATTTATAGGCTAGTGATTTTAAAGTCACTTAAAGTTGCGAGTAGCTAAAAGCAAGGATTGCAGTACGGTACGTAAGTACTGTACGGTACGCCTCAATTTTTGCTAAGAAGTACGGTACGGTGGTACGGTACACATTTTTTTTGTAATGGTACGGGTACGATACGTTAGCACGGTACGCTTCGAAAATTGAACTGAAGTACGGTAAGCTGGTACGGTACGGTTCAAGGTGCGAGGTACGTAGTACGCAAATTCTGAACGTACCGTACCGTACTGCCATCCTTGGCCCTGGGTATGGTACGCAGCACAATCTCGTGTCTTGGCTCAGGTTCAACAACAACAACAAATCAATTCAGTGTGGTATAATAACAATGCAACTACCAGCAGTTCGTGTGTACTGTGTAGTAGGCGTGGCATCGCAGATTATGACGTCATATACAGCTGCACTTGCAGGCGAGGCCTTATTATAAGTCAGGTGTAGTGACTGTTGAAGGTAATGTACAGTAAGTTGGTGATCAGTGGTATACGCATAGCACAAACCATCCGCGACGTACCGTGCAATTAATAGTTACAGAAATAAAAGTAGACTATCACCAAATGCCTCCAGAAAAAAAGAAAAGTATTTGATCGGATCAATACCAAAGACATCATGCACGTCAGATAGGCATTAAATAAATATACGGTTTAGTAATAGTAATCGTTTTATTGCAACCTAAGTAATTAGTTTGTAAAATAAAGCAGAAAATGGTTCTATGAACTTAATCAACGCCAAATAACTGTAGTACGCAAAGGCGAAACGAAATTTACCACCCCGCCACACAAATAATCTACTTAACTCTTAAAATACTGCAATAATTTACCGTCAAAACTTTGCCCCCCCGGTTTTCAGCTTTGCCCCCCTGATCTCGCTGAGCTGGCGACGCCTCTGTAAAAAACATAATAAAAACTTAACAGTTATGGTACAGGCAGGGTTGGAAGTCGATGCTGCTTAAAAGCAAAGACGAACCGATATTGATAATTCACGCAAAAAGTAAAGAATTGTCGATTTTAGTAACAAAAAGCAGAGACTAAAGATTTTAGTAATGGATGCCGAATTGCCAGCAAAAATTTTTATTCGATTTTTCATGAAGATGCAATGAAAATTTTCGCTGTAGTGATCATTAAATGAAATTTGTGAGTGGAAAAACTATAATTACCGCAGGCCCGGCGCCAGGATAGCGTGACTGGGGGGGGGGGGCAGAAATAAATTTTAGGGGGGGCACGAGAAGTTTATTTATGTAAATTCGAGAGGGGCACGGGGGCGCGAGAAATTTATCCCAGTCTGGATCAAATGAACAAAGTGAAGACCAAAGATTCAAAGGGATTTTCCGGCCGAAATCGGAAATTTCAGCGGTTTTTCCGACCGAAAACAAGTGATCTCCAAAAAAAAGGTCTTCAACCCAAAAATCTCATGAAATCTGATGTCAGTTCACAAAAAACACCAATTTGGGCCTCGATTTGCACTCCAGTAGCCCCAAGCCTGTTAATTTCTTCGGGGCACAGTCCTCGCTTGGGGGGGCACAATTTTTGTTTGGGGGGGCACTAGCAGTCATTTGGAGGGCATGGCCCCGGTATGCCCCCCCGTGGGGCCGGGTCTGAATTACCGTAATATTAAGGATATAAAACTGCTGCTACGTAAAACTATGAACGAGCTGCATTCTAGAGGTGGAGTCGAGGACACAAGGACAGCCCTTCCGAGTGCAGACCCTTTCGAGCAGGTGTGCCGAAACTCGGGGGGGGGGGGGGGATATAACCCCCCCAATAATTTGATTGTATTCCCCTTAATAGTTTGAGTATGGTCTACATCTGTATCGCCCCCAACAATTCGACCGACTCTGGTGTGCATTTGAGCGTACTGTCTACTTAAATTCAGGGAAAAGAAGTGTTCCAATTTTGGTGAAGGCCCTTCTTTTTTTTTGATCTTCACTTAATTTGGTCACCTGAACAAAATCGTGGTCGAGGTTCATCCCCCCCAATGTTGAAAATAGAGAAAAAATGGGGTAAAATTGCAAATTATTTCCCCCAATGCTCAACCAAGATCGGCACCCCTGCTCTTGAGGCCAACGACACAACGCGGAAGTGATCTCCAAAAAAAAAGGTCTTCGCTCCTAAAATCCGCAAATTTTACGAAAAATTCAGGCGTTCTCCAATAAAAAAAAAAGGGTCTTCGCTCCCAAAATTTAAGCGTTTTCTAGGAAAGAAATGCCTTCAAAATTTTTTCGCAAGCTTTCTGGCATTTTCCTAGACGAACCAAACTGGTCATGACTTTGTCCTATTTTCAACTAGTCAAAAAATTAATGCTGTCCTCGAGCCCAGGACAGGGCATTTTCGAGGACTTACAGGCTTCCAGGCCAAGGACTTCAAATTGTGTTCTCCAGGACTCCACCTCTGCTGCATGCATGCCTGTCACAGGATTGTATTAGTGGTAGTTCTTCTCGGTTTTTTTGAACAATGGTAAGCTAACTACTGATGTCAATCATGTCAGCTTAGGCAGACTCAACAAGAACAAAAGTAAAGTATATGGATTCTGCCTAGCGATTACATTTAAGAAAAAAGCATAGAAAGGCGATCATCGATTGAAGAAAGTCAAAGCAAAGAGTGCGATAATCGATAACAGAAAAGGAAAGAACGTAATATCGATTACTAGTCGATATTTCCAACCTAGGGTACTGACAAGGCATTCGGCAACTTAATTGTAGCCTATTGTAAAAACGCGTTTCAAGCAGGATGGGCGAGGCTGGGTCGAATTTCAGAATTTTATCAGCCAATGTCTAACGTTTTGAATGTTTTGTCAGCTGTAAAACAAGGTCTTAAAAAGCAACGAAAGCTAACCTGCATTTGCTAATATTCCCAAATTGGTTTTATTGTACCAGGTGCACGACATCAAAGAAGGGTTAAGAACTGCTTTCATTTTTTTGTTGTTTTCCATGTTTTATGAGGAAGTTTTATTTTGTTGAAACGCAATGTTTGGAAGCAGAAATTGAGCGAAAATGTTCTTAAAATTGAGTTACTTTATTCCAAGTTTTGAAAATTTCTAAACGCTTGTGGTTCTGACACCAGACACCCGTTTTGCACCTTTTAAACCATATGCCCCCTTTCGAAATTTTCTCGGCCATGCTTCAGCTCAGTAGCGTAGCCAGGGGGGGGGGGCTAAAACCCTCCATTGGCCTAAAGAGATTGCGAAATACCCCGTTTTTAGCACTTTTGAGGCCAATTTTTGCACTAAAAACGAAAATTGCCCCCCCCCCCCTTCCTAATTTGGATTGTTGAGGATAATTGGCCAAAAACCTGTTGTGATTTCGACCAGAAAAGCTGGGCCTGAGCCTGGCCGAAGACCTTTTTTTTGCAGATCACCTAAATTTGGACAGAAAAACCGGCTTATTCTGAGAGAAGATCTTTTTTTTTGAGATCGTCTGACTTAGGACAGAAAAATCGGCTCAATCTAAGTGAAGACCAAACAAAATCTGGGTCAAGATCGTTTGATGTTGCTTCCAGCCTCCAAAACAGACCTCCCCCCCAGCTTTAAATTCCTGGCTACGCGCTTGCTTCAACTCACAGGAAAACGCAACAAAACGAAGAGTCGGTGTGCCGTGATAAAATGCAGAATTGTATGGTGTGCTGCAGCCAAAAATTTTAGAAAACTTCCTTATTGGACTTTGTATTGTATGTGCAGCACTGTTAAACGTTATTGATTTTTCAAAACAAACTGTGTTTAACACTAGCGTACGCAGGATTTTCGAAAGGGGCGGCAGGAAATTTGATGATAATGTAGACCAAAAGAAAAATTTCTGTACTCAGAATCAATCCGTTTTTCTGCCCAAAATTAGGTGAAGTTGCAAATGGATGATTGCCCTCAGGTTGACTCTTAATTCACATAAAACGCAAACTCTACTATTAACCCGATCCAAACAAAAGCTTCAATCTTTTATGTTGTCCCTTAACAATATTTCAATTGAAATACGACAGAGTGTTGGCCTAAAATATCTAGACATTCCTCTTAATTTAACGCTAAATTTTACCAGTCACATTCAAATCAATGAGCGACGAGTATTTTCAGCCATTGAAATACTGTGCAGATTAAAATCTTTGGCTCGTATTGAAATTTTGCTTTCTGTGTACTACGCTATAACAATTTGCATAGACTCGAGATGCTCCGGAACAAAAGTCCGCGAATAGTAGCAGGCTGGCAGATGAAACAAAAACGTGAACATTTTTCACAAAATTTGAAATATTTAGAATTAATCAACTACCTAATTTTGAAATCGCTAAATTCATGTTTTTGCTTCAAAGGAACAAGTTACCGCAATTATTTAACAATTATTTTTGTTATATCGAAGATATCACCTCCCGCCAAACCAGGAAAGCGGAAAAGGATGATTTGTACTTACCCCTTAACAAAACAAAACGTGCTCAAAAATCAATCAAATACATGGGAGTTAAAATTTAGAATGATATACCCTTAAAATCAGAATTTTACTATTTATTAAATTTAAACAAAAATATGAATCGTTTTTGATTTAAAAAGGTGCAAGTACACAAAAATGAATATGCCGCTGCTCATAGAAAATCGCAAATTTTTTAAACATTCAATTGGTTGATCGGACTAAATATTCGATTTTTCAACGGCAAAGACTTATAGCTACACTCACAGGTGACCGTAGACTCGAAGATTGAAAGGTCTCTTCCTGTTTCTTGGTTGATTAACGTGTATGAGTAATTGAGTATTGTCTTATTGTTTTTTTTATACTGTATCTTTTCGACAAAATAAACCCTTGACTGACTGACTGACTGGCCTTACAAATTAAGTTAGAAAATTTAAACATGCTCTTCACTTTTGATATGCAGTATCGACAAACGTCTGGAATAAATTGCATCTTAGGTCATGTTTGCGCTACAGTTTACACTCTAAAATGAGTTCGTAAAAATCAGTCAAACTGACGAGCCGGCATTATACCAAGCATTTAACTCTCTCCTACAGCGAGCGTGGTGAGAAGTAAAATACCCCAGCTCTTTTTAACATTAACCTCTTCTGAAATTGGATTTTAAATTCGATTTAAGTACATAATATTTCAATCAAATTTATTACAGTAATATTCATTGATAAGTCCTTTTGTTGGCGAAATGATTTATTCATATAACCCATGTAAAATAGGGTTAAATATTAGGCGTATTTTAAAAGCAAAGGGTAATTTTTGCTCTAAATTCAAGGTTCACTGTTATTAGCACAGAGTTGTAAACAAGTCGATTAGTCCAGGCCCGAACCCGAAAATCTAAGACCAAACCAGAGAAATAACTTGAAGCCCTAACCAACGCCCACTTTGCAGAACGTATTAGCAAGCCCAAACCAACTTGAAGCCCAAACCAACGCCCACTTTACGCGGTAGACTTGGGTTCGATTCCCGGTCGGGTCAAACCAAAGACAATAAAAATAGGTATTCACAGCTTCCCTGCTTGACGTTCAGCAATTAAAGGGACAGTGTGAAGCCTCCGCCGTGTGTGGAAGACAGGTGGGCAGGTGGCAGCTTGACTCGAACACCGAAAGGTCCCTTCGCTGTCTCCTGGCCAAGGTAACTTGGTGAATAAAATGTAATTACATTACATTACAAGCTCGTTAAGATCATTTTGTTCACTATAAGACGTAAACGGACGAAAAAATTGCTTAGACAAGCCGTTATTTTTGAACTGTTTCCCGAACAAGATAGTGTTAAAAATACTCGCTCAAATTTCGTCGTAAGATTATACCTAACCTGCGTTGGTTTGGTATCGAATAAATACCTCAATTGTAACGTATGATGCTTTTCCACAAGATAATACTGCGTTTAAGCGTATGCACTGTTGTGAAATATTATTTCTTATACTTGTAGTTGTGGAAAAAGACGCAATGAGCCAATAGGCGAAACGTTAATTTTTAAGCATGCAAATTCTTCGCTTGATAATGATTGATTATGGAATGACAGCAATTTAATTTTATTTTTAGATCAGTGTAAAAAGAACAGCTTTTTCCAAACTTCAAAGTTTGAATGACGGAAAGCGCCCTGGAAGTTGACGGTGGGTAAACTGTTATTTTTACACAGTAACATTAACTTTTAATGTTTTTCAAACGTGAACAAATCAAAGTACTATACTCTTTTTATAGAACCAGTAAATTTTGAGTTGAGGCTGACTGTTCCTAATTTTTTGCCAATTTTCAACCTCAATTGTTAAAAAAATTTTTCTTAAATTTTGAGAGCATTCATGTCAAGTTTAACAAACCATGGCCCACATGACAAAAATTTCCTTGTTCATATTAATAACGAGAATTTTTTAAGAGGCGCTACCGAACGAAAATACTCGTTAAAAGCAAGAGAGTATTTTTACACGTGAAGCTGAAGCTCTCAGAGCTACGTAACGTCATTTTCGCTCGCTAAGTTGCTCGGATCAATTGCAAGATAAAATGCGAGTAAAAAAACGTCACATTTTCCTTGCAACTTAAGAAGATTTTGAAGCTCTCTTAAGCGTGCGAGCAATTTTTTTGGTTCAGAAATTTAATGGAGAAATGTTGAAATTTCTAACTAAAGCGAGTTTTTGCTGAAAATTAATTAAAATCGTTGCCATGTTTGCTATTAGACTGCTAAAAAGAAAACGACTTGCATTGAGAACCATTTGCTGTTTCGATTGATGAAGAAATATTTAGTAGAGTCAGTTGACAAAAATGACAATACACGCTTTTATAATAGCAATATTTTCAAAGAACGCGAGGCTAATTTTTGCTTAAACTTTAAAAACAAGTTGAAACAATGCCAGCCTCGGCAGCAAAATAAACCAAAAACAAACGAAAAAAAAATTCAAATCATTGAAAGAAACTGAACTTAGTACTGATACAAAACGATAAACTTTTAGTGATTTTCTTGTGTTTGCAAGCAAAATTTCAACTATTCCAAGGTTATAGAACGCTCTTGCTCTGTGCAAGTAATTGAGAAATATTTTTAAAAAGCTTGCTTTTTTCTTTTTGCAATTTTACGATGCTGCAAAAAGACAGAGCAATAGGAATTAAACAGTGTTACAAGCAGGGATGTGGAACTGGAAGCGGTTAATTTTTTGTTGAAGCGGAAGCACTTTAATGAAAGAGACTGGAAGCGGAAGCGAACTCAAAAGCTAAAGTGTTGAAAAGGAGCTGGAAGCGGAAGCAATTTTTACAAAATCAGGCGCTTCCGGATTTTCAAATTGGCTACAACCGTTGGGGTAAAACGTAACAATAATAATATTAATAAAGAATAGACAACCAGGGCAGAATGTAATAGAAAACGGAACGGAAATTTCGGTTTGGGATATGGAAGATGCCAGAATGGAATGGAATGGAAGATTTCCAGAATGGAATGGAAGACAATCTTCCATACTTCCATACCAATTTCATTTCTTATTTTGTGCCTTGTATTTACAGAAACACACATACTGATGTCGGGTGGTGATAAATAATATTGTCACAGAAGTATTCAACTTCAATATCTACGCGTAATATTTGTCGACAAATCGCGGTACTTTGGTAGTTTATATTGCGCAAACAGTGTATGTATTGCATCATTGTAAGTACTTTGCAATTTGTAGCATTGATACTATGGTTGACGACTTTGACAAGTTTGACTTGTTTTTTTTTGTTTTTTTTTTTTGAGATTGACGATTTGCCAAGTCCTAAATTTTGTTTTCTTACATCATCACGAACACTCGTATTTGCTATTTCAATCCCGTTTCAACTTAATTTTATCTATATTTTTAATTTTTTAGCTTACAATAATTACTTTTGGTGTTGAAGCTTGGGATTTCTATTACGATAAATGTTTTTTAGCAGTTTGGTTATGAAAAATTTTATAGTTGATATGAGAGCAAACTTGTACGGTAATCATTGAACCTTAGGCGTAACCAGCAGGCCCAGGCCTTCTGCCTCCCTCCCCAATTGAAACGCTACCAATGATAAAAATGATGACACAATGCCTATTTAATCAGTTTTTTTAGCATTTTTCGGGCGCAACTGTACATGCGTACAACAGGAATTTGCAATAATTTAATATTGACGACCAGGGGCCAAGGCCCTCTCAATTTAAATTTTTGCCAACCAATTTAAATGTACCAGCCGGGAGAAATTCAGTGTTTTTGTTTTAAAAGGTGCAATCTCAGGCCCTCATCATCTAACTTTTGTATGCAATAATATGTTTTAGGCCCCAAGCTAACTTTTACATTGCAATAACATGATTAGTAACCATTTATTGCATTTAATGTACCAACATTACTTAAAATAACTTTAAATTCCACCTTCATCTCCTTACCAACTTTAAATAACAATCCATCTCCATCTCGTCAGTTTTCACGCGACAAAATGCTTTTGAAAAAAACTTAGCTAAAGGAAATGTTTTTATCGAATTAATTATTGAAGTTGAATCGAGAGTGCCTGGGTTCCTGGTCGCACATGTTTCTAAAATTGGTTATTTTCATGACAAAACAAAAATCTTCAAAAACAAATCTTCGAGTGAATGATTTAATGCTAAAAATGTTGCAGAAAGCAATGTACCTTGATTCCCCTGACCAGGCCTAGTCAAAAAATTTAACCCCAAAAGCAAAATTTTAAATGTGTTTTGGACTTGACCTGAAGTAAAGGGAGGAATTTGTTCAATCGGCTTTCAAATCTCAAAAATTTTGTTCTTTCAAATGGCTCTGAAAACGTGCGAAATATTATCCAAATGGCATTAAAATAGCCATTTTTTGTAAAAACTTACAAAAAATCACCCAGCGTTTGTGTGCTTCGCCCCCACACTCCCATAGCCTCCGGCGGCTGGTAACTCCAACCCCTGGCCCCGTCTGTAACACGTTTGAGTTGCACCAATTTGCTCACCAATACGCTTTAACGCATTATTTTGAAGTGGAAATGCATCGGACGTCACAATGAGACATTTATTACGTCCTAACGTAAGTTACGAGCATCTCGCTTAGAAATTCGAGAGAGCAATTTCAACGCATGTTAAGCAAGACGGTTAGAAAATGGCAGTTTGTGTACAAAGTTTTTTCGTTTGTTAGCGCTTTTTAGAGAGCGAGAATGGCCTTTACAAGCTCGCCAACATATTCTGTCGTGTGGGCCCGTGTCTGTTTAATTCTCGACACTCAGTTTGCACGAGGAAAGGCATTTTGCTGCTATTTCAGCATCGTAAAATTGCAAAAACAAAAAAGCTTGCTGTTTTTAACTTGAACGACTGCAAAAAATTCTCTGTTGCTTGCGAAGAGTAACAGCTCGCGTTATTCTCGGAATATTTGCTATTTTGCTTGTAGACACAAGACAATCACATTGTTTTCAATTAGTACAAAATTTTGTTGCTTTTTGATTTAAAATTTGATTTTCTTTCGTTTGTTCTTAATTTATGTTTGTGGCTGAGTTTGGCATTTGCTTTGATTTGTTTGTAAATTTTGAGCAAAAATTACTCTCGTGTCCTTATTAACATTTTTTTATAAAACAGTAGAGTATTGCTAGTTTTGCCAACTGGCACTACTTAATATTTCTTTACCAGTCGATACAGCAAATTGTTCTCAATGCAATTCGTTTCTGCTTTTGCAGTCTGTTAATAGCAAACACAGCGACAATTTTAAAATTTAAGCAATAGTTTGCTTTAGTTAAAGTTTCCAGCATTTCACCATCAATTTTTTAAACAAAAATCATTTCTCGCACGCTGAAAAAGTGCTTCAAAATCTTTTAAGTTGGCGAGAAAAATGTAACGCTTTTTTTACTCGGGCCATGTTTTCTGAATCGCTTCAAGCAATGACATAAAACTAGTTAATTCAGATGGCTAGTGACCGAAAAACGAACATGCACAAAAAAATAACTTGTGCAAAATTTTAGCGAATTTTTGTGCGCTTTTCTGCTTCCGCCAAAGGGGCAAAATTTCAAATTAATGCTAAAAACGGCATATTTTTAATCCTCTTACGAATCGTTACTAGTCCAAATTTTGTTACGGCTATAGGAATCTGGGTTGGATGAACCCCAATCCTAATGTCAGTTTCTATAATATTCGAGAACGGTTTTTTCTTCTAATTAGCACCACAACTTAAAATGCTTTCTCGTTGTTTAATGGCAGCAACATAAATATAAAAACTTCTTAAAGCCACTGACGTGAATAACGTCCTTACAGGACAACAACAATTTTTCAAAAAAGCAGCCCACTGTCATCTTTTCGCGTTTTGCTTGACGAGGCAATGCTTAGAAATATAAGAAAATACACTGTAGTGGAAGCCCATTGTGTTTTGGGCGAACAAATTGGGATGTGCCTCTTGATGAGCTGCACAAGTTTATTGGACTTATAATTTCAAAAGGGATTTTAGGAGAAAGAGGTCTGCCATTGAAAAGCTTGTGGGATAGCTCTTGGGATGTGCGATGTTCAATAACACTCCATCGAGAAACAGACTCAAAGATATCATGAGGTTTTTAGGATTTGACGTCAAGAGCGACAGGAGGGAAAGAGTTATACTTGACAAGTTTTGCTTGGCTTCTTCAATGTGGAACCCCTTTATTGAAAACTGTAAGAAGGCTTATTTTGCGAATCCTAATATTACCATTTACGAACGCTTACTCCCTTTTAACGCTAGAAGAAGGTTTACGCAATACTTGCCAAAGAAACCTGACAAATTTGGAATCAAGTTCTGGATGATGATTGATGCAGAGACTAAATATCTCTACAATGGCTTTCTTTATCTCGGAAAAGATGAGAGCAGAGATACTTCTGTAAGTCAGGCAATGATAAGTATGTTATGATAAGCTTATGTTATGATACGCTTATGCAGCCAATTTTCTTGTGTGGCTATAATGGTACTTCTGCCAACTTTTTCACAAGTCTTGATGTTGCTCAGCGTTTGACTAAACAAAAATGTTGCATCGTTGGCACAGTCCGGAAGAATTGTAGGAAACTGCCTCCAAGCTGCAAAATAAGCAAAAGCTACACAAAGGTCCCTCAATTTGGTAGCACTGCTACTTTGCCTCCAATCAGTACAAAAATCGGTAGTACTAATGAGCTCGTTACATCCAGATTTAGAAATATCTTCTCACAAAAACCCAAAGAAAAAGCCAGAGACTGTTTTATTCTACAATAAAACGAAATCTGGGGTCAGTGGCGTACGCAGGATTTTTCAATGGGGGGGGGGGGGGGATTTCAAAAGTGACATCAAAAATTTGTTCGCGATCTAGACTTTGGCGAATAAATAACTTAGCGTAATGTAACAAGATGGAGTCAAAGTCACACAATGCATAATGCAAATAAAACTTTTCAAACAAACAACAATTAAGCATACATCAATAGTTAACATGATAAGGTTTGCAACTGAACAATGAAGAAAAAATTGTTTAAAGCAAAAGCTACAAAAACCCATATAATTATCAATAGTGCAAAGCGTGGCAGGCACGTAGCCAGAAATTCGCAATTGAGGGGGCTGTTTTGGGGGTCTAGGGCGGAGCCCCCAGCGCTTGAAAATTTAGCATTTTTTTTCAAAAATAACTTAATTTTAGGGCTATATTGATGAAAAATAATGCTTTTGAAACGTGGCATAGAAATTGGTAGTGCAAACCTGATTAAACTGTTTGCATAAATGGGCTATGTGGAAGGTGGCTAATGGTAAAATTTTAGCTCTTGTTTACATGCAGATAAATCATAAAATCCTATAGTTTAAAAAAACTCACACAGAGTAATCTATTTCGTCTATATTTTATAGAGAAAAATAAATGGAGGGGTGGGCTAACGGAAAAAATTTTGAGACAAGTGATTGGTAATTAACTGATACTAAGTAGCCACCCCCCTATTCCTAAGTTTATAATATTTTCGCTGATGAAACCTATGTTTAGCATTTTTACACTAGCGATCAAATTTGATTGTTTGTTTTTGGCCATATTTAAAAGTTTTCATTGATTTGTAGGTTTTATGTTTGACAAATTAGCCCCCCCTAAATTTATATTTCAAAATATGTTTTAAATCGCTTTTTAGTCCATTTCAGTGCAAAAAAAACCGTCTCAGAAGTGCAAAAAAACGTAGTATTTTTCTTATTCTGCATTTTGGTTAACAGGCCAATGGGGGTTCTATAACCCCCCCTCCGCCTACGCTACTTAAAAGTTACTCTGACTCGTAACACGACATTCCAGAGTTTCAGTATTACTCTTAGCCGCTTACAATGTTGCATTAAATAACAAAAAATTATTTACTATAATTAAATATTTTGTATTAATATGAGAGTAAAGAAGGAACTTGTTTGTTTTGCGCAATTAGGCGATATTTTGAATGATATATGTCGGATCAATAGGGAGGATGGTTTAAACCCCCACCCCCCTGTGTACGCCTTTGCGCATTAGTGAGCTGTGTGGGCGGTGGCTAATGGTAACATTTCAGTCCTCTAATTTACAAGACGGTAAATCATAAAGTCATAATTTGAAAAAACTCACAAGCATTTATATTCTGTAGTTTATAGAGTGAGACAGTTGGAGAAAGGGGGGTAGAGGGGGGCGAATGGAGCGAGATTTGAGTGGATTAATAATTAACTAATACTGAAACCCCATCTCCATATTTTTGATGAAGCCAATGTTAAGCATTCGTAGCGGTTAAATTTGCTAATTTTGGCAATTTTTTGAAGTTGTTATTGATTTATAAGCCATATCTTTGACAAATTAACCCCCTCTAAGAAACTCTAAATGCTTCAAAAGTTTGTTCATTTTTTCAAGAATCTGACCCGGAACAGCGAAGTTAACGGCGATTTCAAGCACTATCTCGGAATAAAATAGCAGAAAATTTATTAAAATCTGGCCGTTCTATTAAATTTACAACATCGATATTTCGTTCACACAAGGTGAACATCATCAGTTGTCAATCAAAACTAAAAACAAACTACATCACTAACTCTGCAAACAAAGAAAACGACAAAATGAAAACTGCATACAAAAAGTCTACGTCTGAAATTAAGTTAAAGAAGAATCTGAAATACACTGAAAGCTGAAACTAAGGACCAAAAGAACTAGGGACTAAAGTCTACCTGCTGAAGAACGCTGACTGGAAAGAAACTGACAGAGAGGAATGATAGAAGTGTAAAGTAGAAACATGACGTAATGACGTAAGACGCAAGGTGCAAAGCAAACCTGACATAAACGGTCGCAAACGGTAAAAACAGTAAAAACAATTATTTAAAGCGAGGCAAAAGTAATTTGTTTATGTTGATGTCAGCTTCAAGCTTATTATACCACTTGTCTTCGCACCAATCTAAATGACTAAGCTTGGGTTCTTCTACAAAAATAATCGAAAAGCAATCACTAATAGTGGGTTTGGTGTTGAAATTTTGTGTGTGGCAATTGGCGTAATGTCGGAGTAGTGCTGATTTGTCGTTATTATCGCTTAAATCGAATTTTTTCCATACAGCGCGGTGCGTGCTCCATCTGGTCGAAAAGGTGTTTTTAGTTTGTCCGACATACTGTTTTTGGCAAATTTCACATTGAGCCACATAAATGCCATAGTTTTTGCAATTTAAGTTTTGCCACAGTTTGATTTGTTTTCCTTTGGCCGTTGTGATTATTTTACAACTTTTCACCGTATTATTATGCTTGCCAAAATTACCGCAAAGAGCACAATTTCCGCACGGTGTGGATCCAGGTTCGAGCTTTTCTGAATTGTTTTTGCCAAACGAAATTTGTTTATAGTTGGTGAGTTTCGATCCCAAAGTTTGAGGGTTTTTGTAAACTACGGAAGCTTGTGGCTTGAGATTTTTTTCTTTCGTACTGAGTTTCAAAATTTGGTTAAATTGCGTAGCCCATATGATTCGGGTTTTGTTTTTAGTCTTGTTAGTTTTGGGGCCAAAACGGTCTGTCCAGTTCGAAGCCAAGTCAATAATTTTAGTGGTAACTTTTGGGTTAAAGTTAGAGTTGAGGCATTTGGTCTTCAGATCTCCTAAGCTCGAGCGAAAATTACCGTCCAGTTTCACGCAACGGGTTTAAAGTATGATGATCGCAACCAAAAGTACAACAAAATTACAGGTACATTGGCTAAACACTTTTCCGGCAACTCCCCTGCTTATGCGTATCCGCTGTTTAAAACGCACAAATTAACTGAAGAAGCCCTCAAAAATGCGTCCATTACTGAAATTCCCACTCGCCTTTTACAGTCAGCTGGATCAATTACTACATCAAGAATCACCGCTTTTTTAGAATTAATTTTACAACCCATCAGCGTAACGTACTGCAACCGATTAATTAACGAATTTTGCCGCGACAGCAAACACTACTTACTAGAATTAACCAGATGGAAAACTACGCAATTGCCCACTTTTGATCCAAATAATCAATCTCTATTTATAAATGCCGCTGACGTCAAAGCACTCTATCCCAGTGTCAACCGTAGCTTGATTGAAGACTCCCTTACGGATGCTTTAAATTTAGAAGCCAAATTCAACGATCAAGCCAAGACAATTATTGTCAAATTGGTTATGTTTTGCCTCGACAACACTATAATCCAATACGAGGAAAAGTGCTATAAACAATCAAGCGGCACTGTTACCGGAGACAACCACTCGGTCTCGATTGCAAATATAGCAGTGCATTACGTCATACTGCCAATTAGCGATACACTGAACGAAGCGGTCATATTCAAACGCTTCATTTACGATATAATTTGGCTATCCATTGGACATAACAAGACTTCACGAATCCAAAACGAACTGAAAGCCCAGTTTGACAAACATGGACTATCCCTAACTTTTCGGACTATAACTACTGCTTCACCTGGCCAGACCCTTGAATTTTTGGATGTGCTACACGAAACCACCCTTGAAAATAAACAACTGAAATTTGTCACAAAAAACTTCACGAAAACCACGGCTAAAGATAGATGCTTTTTAAATGGAGCATCTCACCATCCTTTGTCAATTTACAAAGGTATAGTTTTCGGCGAAGCAGTGAGGTTACGCAGATTAAATGAACTGGACGGTGATTTTCGCTCGAGCTTAGGAGATCTGAAGACCAAATGCCTCAACTCTAACTTTAACCCAAAAGTTACCACTAAAATTATTGACTTGGCTTCGAACTGGACAGACCGTTTTGGCCCCAAAACTAACAAGACTAAAAACAAAACCCGAATCATATGGGCTACGCAATTTAACCAAATTTTGAAACTCAGTACGAAAGAAAAAAATCTCAAGCCACAAGCTTCCGTAGTTTACAAAAACCCTCAAACTTTGGGATCGAAACTCACCAACTATAAACAAATTTCGTTTGGCAAAAACAATTCAGAAAAGCTCGAACCTGGATCCACACCGTGCGGAAATTGTGCTCTTTGCGGTAATTTTGGCAAGCATAATAATACGGTGAAAAGTTGTAAAATAATCACAACGGCCAAAGGAAAACAAATCAAACTGTGGCAAAACTTAAATTGCAAAAACTATGGCATTTATGTGGCTCAATGTGAAATTTGCCAAAAACAGTATGTCGGACAAACTAAAAACACCTTTTCGACCAGATGGAGCACGCACCGCGCTGTATGGAAAAAATTCGATTTAAGCGATAATAACGACAAATCAGCACTACTCCGACATTACGCCAATTGCCACACACAAAATTTCAACACCAAACCCACTATTAGTGATTGCTTTTCGATTATTTTTGTAGAAGAACCCAAGCTTAGTCATTTAGATTGGTGCGAAGACAAGTGGTATAATAAGCTTGAAGCTGACATCAACATAAACAAATTACTTTTGCCTCGCTTTAAATAATTGTTTTTACTGTTTTTACCGTTTGCGACCGTTTATGTCAGGTTTGCTTCGCACCTTGCGTCTTACGTCATTACGTCATGTTTCTACTTTACACTTCTATCATTCCTCTCTGTCAGTTTCTTTCCAGTCAGCGTTCTTCAGCAGGTAGACTTTAGTCCCTAGTTCTTTTGGTCCTTAGTTTCAGCTTTCAGTGTATTTCAGATTCTTCTTTAACTTAATTTCAGACGTAGACTTTTTGTATGCAGTTTTCATTTTGTCGTTTTCTTTGTTTGCAGAGTTAGTGATGTAGTTTGTTTTTAGTTTTGATTGACAACTGATGATGTTCACCTTGTGTGAACGAAATCGATGTTGTAAATTTAATAGAACGGCCAGATTTTAATAAATTTTCTGCTATTTTATTCCGAGATAGTGCTTTAAATCATGTTGGAGTCCGTGTCATTGCAAAAAAAAAAAAGGCTCAGAATCATAGGCGTAGCCAGGGGGGGGGTCCAGGGGGCGCGGTCCCCCCCCCCAATTAAAATACCACCAATGATAAAAATTACGACAACGTAGGCTAGTGCTGTTTAGTTGCAGTTTTTTTTCAGCAATTACGTACATAAGAGTAATTAACAATAACATTAATGACAAGGAGGGAGCCCCAGAGGCCCCAAACTAACAACTATGGGGCTCAAACCAACAACTAGGGGGCCCCGGGGCACCTAACTAACAACCAAAAGCCCTGGGGCCCCTAACTAACAGCCAGGGGGCCCCTAACTAATAACCAGAAGGCCCCTAACCGAAAACCAGGGGCTCCGGGGCCTCTAACTGACAACCAGGAGCCCCAGGGCCCCTAAACAACGATCAGGGAGCCCCTAACTAACAGCCAGGGGGCCCCTGGGCCCCTAACTATTTACCAGGGGCCCCTAACCGAAAACCAGGGGCCCCGGGGCCCTTAACTGACAACCAGGGGCCCCATCAGGGGGCCCCTAACTAACAACCAGGGGCCCCGGGGTTCTAACTGACAACCAGAGAGGCCGGGGCCCCTAACCGACGAACAGGGGGCTTCAGGGCCCCTAAGTAACAACCAGGGGCCCCGAGAACCCTAACTAACAGCTACCAGGGGGCCCCAGGCCCCTAACAGAAACCAGGGGGCCCTGGAGCCCCTAACTAACAACCAGGGACCCCGGGGCCCCTAACTAACAACCAGGAGGCTCCAGGGTCCCTAAGTAATTATCAGGGGCCCCTAACCGACTACCAGGGGCCCTAACTGACAACCAGGAGGCCCCAGGGTCCCTAACTAATTATCCGGGACCCCTAACCGGCAACCAGGGGCCCCTAACTGACAACGATAGGGCCCCTAAATAACAACCAGGTGGCTCCTAACTAACAACCAGGGGGCTCCTGGGCCCCTAACTGACAACCAGGGGGCCCCAGGGTCCCTAATTGACAACCAGGGGGGCCAGGGCCCCTAACCGACAAACAGGGGCCTCAGGGCCCCTAACTGACAACCATAGGCTCCGGGGCCTCTAACCAACCACCAGGGGGTCTCCGGGGCCCCTAACTGACAACCAGGGGCCCTGGAGACCCTAACCAACAACAAGGGGGCCCCTAACCAACAACCAGGGGGCCCCGGAGACCTTGACTGACAACCAGGGGGCCCTGGGGCCCCTAACTGAGACCAGGGGGATCCAGGGCCCCTAATTAAAGACCAGGGAGCCCCAGGGCTTCTAACTGACAACCAGGGGTCCTCGGGGCCTCTAACTGACAACCAGGGAGCCCCAGAGCCCCTGACTGGCGACTAAGGGTCCTCGGCCAGGAGCCCCTTAATTCAAATTCTTAATAATTCATAAGCAAAACCTGTACGAAATTTAAGAGTTTTTTTCTAAAAGATGCAACCCCAGGCCTTCGTTTAACGTTATTATGAACTTAATGCTAAAACACAGGCGGTAAAGCAACACCCCAATTGAAATACTACCAATGATAAATATAATGAGAGCATAGCCAATACGTTGTCCTTGTCCGGAATTGCAGTTTCTCTAATTTAGGATTTAGGCGTACAAAAGTAAGTAATAATAATGACGACCACGTGTCCACGTCATAATAATGTCATGCAATTCTTGTACGTTTCAAAAAACTGTCAAGTGACTTGACTCAAGTCCTCCACGTTTTGGAAAAAAAGTTATTTTAAGTTTGTTTAAAATGTTTTTTTTATGAAAAAACTTAAGGGCGCGATCTTATCTCAAAATCATAGACGAAGCCAGGGGGATGGCCCAGGGGTAAAAAAAGCTATTTTAATCCCATTTTTACAAACATTTTTAACAAACATTTAACAAACATTTTTCCAAAACAAACATTTTTTTCAAAAACTTTCCAAAACAATTTTTTCATTTTCCAAAACAAACATTTTTTTCCAAATTTTACAAAAATCGCCCAGCGTCTGTGACACGTTTGAATACACTAGCTTTCTCAACACGTCTCTTAAGTTAGACATTTTCGCTTTTTAACTGTTAGTTTTTGCCCTCTCCCTTCACCAAAATTCTGGTTAAGTGACAACAGACCACGACTTCAGATCTTCCATTCTGCGATATCTTTGCCCTACAAAAAGTTCCTTTTTTGAAAATTTCTGATGACGTCATTGCATGTGATTTGTGGTTTGTGCCCTCCCAATCAAACATTCTGGCTACGCCTATGCTCAGAAGTGCTAAAAACGTGATATTTTCTTTACTGTACATTTTGGTCGACAGACCAATGAGGGGGGTTTGAACCCCCAACCCCCCCTGCGTACGCCCTTGTCTGGGGTTGATGTCATTGATCAAATGACTAGGAAATACTCTGTAAAGGCTGGAAGTAGAAGATAGCCCGTACACGTGCTTTACAATGTTATTGATCTAGCATTGATCAATAGCTGGATTCTCTTTCGAGTCGTTTACAAGTCGAACGTCAGTCGCCGCAGATTTATAAAACTCGTAGGAGAAGAACTTACTGGGACAAATCCTGGCGGTGACACTGGTAAAAATGCAGCTGCTCAAAAGAAGAGTCATCAAAACTGATCAACCTCCCTCCAAAAAGTGGAAAACATGCGCAACTTCAAAGCGCCGAATTAAAACCATGGAAATGTGCAACTCCTGCCGGGATACAGTGTGTGGCAAATGTGCCATAAAACTTTGCCCAAACTGTGTTGAGTGAGTGCAACCAACAAGTTGCTTATCTTTCAGGAACTTGCACAGTCGCTGTTTGCAAGCAGCAACCTATTTTACTGTACGCTCTTTGGCCTTCGTATGTTGCAAATGTACAAAATTGGCTTTGTTTACGCTTTGTTGATTTCGTTTTTAGTAGCTCATCAATTGTCAGTTTCTTTCTTTTTCCGACCAAAATATCGCGTGGTGGTTTGTATCTCTTTCTATTTTAGAGTGAACAAATAATGCATAGCATTATTTCGACTTCAGGATTGCTTTTTTGGCCAAACAAATAAACGAATAGCAGCATATATATATTTAATGCGTCAATTGACGCGCTTGGTCGTTCTAGACAGTTTAAAAGTCCGGTCGTTTTGGTGTTAATTTTGTTTTTCCGCGGGCGAATATTTTACATTTTTTGCAGATTAAAGTATTGATATGAAAATATTTTCTGGTTAGCATAAGACCAAGTGATCCATTATTCGAAGCTTTTAAGCGATGTGAGTTGGACCATGGACTACTATATATATGGACCGGCAACTGATGACGTTACGGTTTTATTAATTGGCGATTACTCGGTAACGCGAATGAGTTTTGTTTTCAAATTTGAAGCATTAGTTTTTTGAATTTTTTAACATTTTTTAGTTTTTTTTCTCGACAAATATAGACTTTAATAAGATGGTTACAAACAGGGGCGCCCGCAAGGGGGGGGCAGGGGGGGCAAGTGCCCCCCCTGGAAATTAAGATGTCAAGTACTTTTTGTGTTTAAATTTGCAAAATAAGTCTAAATATATCTATCTAAAGTAAGAAAACAACCTCTTGGAGAGTTTTTTTTAACTTGGTGCAGAGGGCGGGGGCAGCAGTGACGTTGCTAGGGGGGCGGCCCACTTCGGGTGTCATCATTTTGGGGTGACACCATTTTATGATACCAATCGAACAAAAAAGAAAACAACAATGTGTTTGATATCATCGAGAATGCTTAGCACACTGAAATGGATTAAAAACGATTTAAAGCGTCTTTTAAAACATTTATTTAGAGGGCTGGGCGCTATTTTGTCAAACGTATTACTCACAAATCATTAAAAATTTTGATAATTGGCCAAAACTAAGCAATCAAATTTGATCGCTTCTTGAAACATGCTGAATATAGATTTCATAAAAAAAATATAAGCTCAGGAATAGGGAGGGGTGGATGTTCAGTATCAGTTAAATACCAGTCACTTCGACTCACATATCTTTCCATGAACCCCCCCCCCCCAATCATTTTTCTCTATTTGATTAATCGACGTTTGTAGTTTAATAGACGAAATGCATCACTTGTTGTGAGTTTTATTGAACTACAAAATTTTTTGATGTATAGGACCAGCTTGTAAATAAAGAGCACTGAAATTTCACGATTAGCTACCTCCCACATAGCCATAGCCCATTTATGTAACCAGTTTAATCATGCTTTGCACTGCCAATTTCTATGCCATATTTCAAAAGCATTAATTTCAATAAAAATTGGCCTCAAATTATTTTTCAAAAATAAAATAAAATTTTTCGAGTGCTGATGGCTCCACCCCCAGAACCCCAATGGCCTCCGGTGGATGGGATACGGAGCTTTCAGATCACCAAAACAACCCTTCTCCCACAGCAGATTTCTAATTACACGCCTGATACTAAACGCGCGCTGCTTATACTTCCAAGTTTCAAAATCTTACAATGAGAAGTTTTTAAGATAGTCAAATAACAATCGCGCCATCTACAGTAATGGCGTAGTACTGCTTTTTTTAAAATATAACCTTTTGCAGCCTTCTATACATTATGAAAGGTGACACCATAAATTTCGCCACGGGTGTTACCATCCTCAGCGACGCCCCTGGAGGGCAGGAGGAACAGGATTGGTTATTTCACGTAAAATATCATACATCATTTTCTTAAAAGCGAGCGTAAGCAATATCCTAGGATTAAGCATTAAACTGTTTGATTAAATAATCAATATCAAAAGTTTCAGCAGCTGTCATTAAGCCCTTATCAGGATCTAAATACAATATGCAGCGTTTAATATTTCAAGTTTACGCTGTGGTTATATAAACCCTAAAATAATAATTACTCCGCCATTAAATTATTTTTGCTCAGAAACCGAAATCAAAACCAAACTTGTAGTCAATAGTGTAGCCAAGGGGGTTGTGCCTCCGGCATTGGGAGTGCACGATAAGAAAAATGCCACAATTTTTGCCCTTCTGAGGCAGTCTTTTGCAGTTACATGGCCTCTAAAGTGGTTTAAAGCCACTTTTGAAACATTTGTATTGTTTTTTTTAGACGGAGTATTAACTTACTTGTCAAAATACAGCTTACAAATTAATCGATAAAAACTTGAAAACATGGCTAAAAATGAGCTGTCAAAATTAATCGCATAATGCAAAATCCTCAACGTAAGTTTTGTAAAAAAAGGGGATGGGGGGCTACTCATCAATTACTTTATTCAATTACAACAAGTTTTGGACTCGACCTGTGACTAACATGGGGGTTTGAAGGAACTGAGTTACTTAATTCTTTCAAATGGCTCTCAAATTGTAGGCTATCAATTTAGGTTTTTAAATGGCTCTAAAAAGATGCGAAATTTGATTCGAATTGCGTTAAAATGGCTATTTTTCTGAAATATTGGAAAAATTGCCAGCAGTTAGGGATTTGTACCGAGACCCCGGTATGTGATATGCTTTAGTTGCATCAGTTTTCTCGGCGCGTTGCCCAATTCAGGAACGTAGCCAAGGGGGGGGGGGGGGGCTATAGCCCCCCCATTGGCCTGTCAACCAAAACGCAAAATAAGAAAAATACTACATTTTTAGTTCTACTGAGACTGTTTTTCTTTGCGCTGGAATGGACTAAAAAGTAATTTAAAGCAACTTTTGAAACATATATTCAAGGGGGGTTAATTTGCCAAAAATTAAAGTCACAAATCAATGAGAACTTTAAAAAATGCCCAAAAATAAACAATGAAATTTGATCGCTAGTGTAAAAATGCCAAACATAGGTTTTATCAACAATTATATTATAAACTCAGGAATAAGGGGGAGGAAGCTATTTAGTGTTAGTTAATTACCAGTCACTTCTTTCAAATATCTTTCCATTAGCCCCCACCACCAATTATTTTTCCTTATGAAATATAGATGAAATAGACTACTCTGAGTGAGTTTTATTGAGTAGTAGGATTTTATGATTTATCTGCATGTAAACTAGAGAACTACAGTTTTATCGTTAACCATCTCCCATATAGTCCATTAACGCAACCAGTTGAATCATGTTGCTCTGCCAATTTCTATGCCACGTTTAAAAAGCATTAATTTTTACTAAAATAGCCCTAAAATTAAGTTATTTTTGCAAAAAAAATGCAAAAATTTTGAGCGCTGGGGGCTCCGCCCCCACACCCCCTTGCCTACGGCGGATAGGGGCTTTTCCCCCAACCCCCCAAATAGCTCCCCCCCATCGCCAATCTCTGGCTACGCCCCTGTCCCAATTGCAGAATTTTTCAAGGAAAAACTTTAATTTTTTGGGTTAATGAACCTCCTCCCTAACAAAATTCAGGTTGCAGTCAGTGGCGCAACCAAGTGGGCTAAGGGAGCTTGGCCTCCCCTTTTTCTTCTCTAAGTCACTTGGAAAACTTAAGTCACATATGCGTGCGTTTAAACGTGGTTTGAATTTGATCTGCAATTAAAGAGGGCTGAAAGAGCTGGGCAATTTAAGAATTTCAAGTAGATTTTTAATCTCAACAATTTTGTTCTTTCCAATGGCCTTGAAAACGTTCGAAATGAGATCCAAATGACGTTAAAATGGTTATTTTTTTCAAGAAGTTGCGAAAATTGTCCAGTGAGAGGGGGCTTCGCCCCCAGACCCCCTTCCATAATATACTTAAATTGGATTAATTTGCTCAACATGCCGTCCAATTGCAACATTTTTTGAACAGGATCATTTCAACTTTTGGTTCAAGCCCCTTAGCAAATCTTGGTTGCAGCAGTAAAGTTTTATTCAATCCAGTAGATAATAGATACATCGCTTGCCCCCCCCTGAAAAAATTTCTGCGGGCGCCTCTGGTTACAAACACTCATTTCAAAACATGCATTAAGACACGTTACGCTTGACTGCACGTAGTAGATTATCAGTTCGTGTTGAGGTTGTCTGCTTGAAGTTGCATCGTTGGACAATTTTAACGAACGAACTACACTAAGCTGCAGTAAACTATCTTGAAGCAGATTGTACGTAAAGCAATATTGATAATCATTAGTTAACATGCCATTTGCCTCGGAATAGCATTTGAGCTATTTTTTGCTGCATTTTAATAGGTCCAAAATTGCAATGTCAAACGTGATGATCTTAGCCAAATCTATGCAAGATTGCAAAAGTAGAAAACGAGGCAGACAGCAAGGTGAAAACTCACAAAAGGTATTCACACTAATTTAGTCATCAAGTTATGGATCGATAGATGTTGAGGAACAAAAAAGTACTGTTTATAAAATAAAAGTTGTTTAGCTGTGATTACAGCTGTGGAAATGGAATTTTTTTGGCTGATAAAAGATCGAGACAGGAAAAAAATTAGCTCTGCCATTCGTTTTAAGGCGTAGGTTACAACTACAGTAATACTGAGTAAAATTTTTTCATGTCGAGATCAAGCATTTCAAGAAGGCACACGCCCAACCCCGCCATGTCCTTTTTTCATGAAGCCCTCTAGTTTACACTATTAATCGTTCTGCATTAACTTAACCAAATAGACAAACATACAATGAAGACAGTTGTTACAACTCTTCACATTTCATTTTCACAGTTAGATTATTTTTAATTTCAACCGTGCTTACTCACTTAATCAGCTAACCTGTAGCTGAACATTTATTCTCTATGAGAAAAGGCTATGCGCTTAATGTAAACAGAGCTATTTAAATCTGAAAAATACAAATGTACCGTATGGCCTGGATAAGAAAGCAAAAGTGCAACAACAAAAAAAGATGGGTATACGATTCAGCAACCTTGAGGTCGCTTTTGATCAGAGTGATATTTTAAAAAGCCTCAGCTTGAAGTACTGTCGTGAGTTTTAGATATATTTATTGCTACTGTACAATAAATAGCTGCTTTTCAAGTTTTTTGATTACAGTTTACTGCTATTGGTAATTGTATAGTTAATCATTACGAATTTATTTTCTTTGAATTCATCTTTTGCTCATTTTGTTTTTGTTGTTGTTCTTGCTTTTGTTTGATCATTATACTACCGTAATTATTCAATTATTTAATCTACATGTATGTACATTGGTGCACAGCATACTGTATAATGCTGACGTAAGTAAAACTAATGCGTAACATTCACGTGAGTGATTTAAACTTATAGTATTTCCGCAGTAATGGACAAGACTCAATTTTGCAAATTGTTTTGAGTATTATTATCTAGCGTAATTTGGGGTAATTAAATGAAAAGAAATGCACCATATTGTGATAATTGAGCGCCCAAATGTTTTGGTTCGGGTGTAAAACTAAATGCTTTGATTACAAGGACTTCTTGTAAGTTGACAATTTTTCTGATTGCACCATCAGAAATTGTATCTTTTTACAATTGCTTGAGTGTTAGATAAACCAGAATACTATGTTTGTATGAACTTAAAATAAGCAAATTAAAGTTTTTTTTTTAGCAAAAATTTTAGCAAAATAATCGCAAAAAACTTCTTATTTACCCAGTTTTTCCTATAATGATTGTGTTCTCAGGAACCAGAAATGGAATTTTGCTTTTGTAAAACATGTTAAGTAAATTTTGACATTGCCACACCACACTTGTTATAGTTTAATTAAAATGCTTCAAAAAATCTATATTTCTGGAGCTCATTTAGTTGGAAAGACAACGTTATGTGAAAATTTACAGAATCAACTTCGAATAGAAGGTACAAAACTTATTTTTTGCCAAGAAGTAGCCAAAACAATATACGAAGAAAAAAGCTATACACCGGTAAGTAATCACTGTTTGCGCTAGCTAGACTTCAATCAAATCTGTTTTTTTTTAATTTTTGGCGCCACTTTCTGTGCCGTATTAATTAGGCCTGCGGACTGTGGAGTTACTTACAAAGAGTTGTGGTTATTGGTGGTAGCAAACCATTAGCATCACTGTTTATTTTGACCGGTGTAGGAAAAGAATTTCAAGACATCTTAACTTTTGAATGTTGTTGTTTTCATGCTTGTCGCCTCGCAAATTTTGCACAAGATGTGAACAAAAGATTCAAATTGACTTCTGTAAACTGTTTTAACAAAAAAAAAAATTATAAAAACAATTGCTGATAAAAATCGTAAAAATTTTTACTACCAGCGCCTTAGATTTTGAGATCTTCCAATTACACTACATCTTAATTCTTCTTTAAAATTTTTACATATAATTCTAACTGTGCAAGTTGTGTTTTTCTAAAAAATGGAAAAAAAATTGAAAGTTATTTTCACTTGGGGTATGCGATATTCAAAGATAAAGCTATGCGATATTCAAAGATAAAGATCAACAAAATCAGAGTCTTCTAGAAGCATTGATTGTAATGCATATTTTTATGTTTTGATAGGCGGACATATTAAACAAAAAAGTGAGCCAGGAATTAGTTTCAGACAGCTTGGACAGGCAAATTGTACAAGATGCAGAATTTGAAGGTAAGTAGTTTCAAACCAGCGTGTAAAATCGGAAAGGCAATATTGAAAAGACTAAATTAAGTGTCAATGAAAATAAAATAAAAGGTTTTAAATATAAAAATATGCAAATAGTGAACCCTATTTTACACGGGGAATTTAACCAACGCATTTTACAAACAACGAGGAGGGGGGAGGTAAAATGCCCCTAACTATCTTCTAAGACAAACGCCATAGAATCACAAAATTTGGCATGCGGGTCGGTGTTTAACAAAAGTATTTAGAAAAATTAGTTTTGAGTTGATGACATCATGATTGTGATGTCACGGCTAAAATTTCAAAAAAGTAACGTCAGGTTTGCTACGACATAGGCGGTTCAAATTTTCTACATAGGTTCGCTTTTTGATACTAAATCATAAAATGTCAAAGTAGTTGCCTTCCTCATAAAAATGTCTTGTGATGTTATTTAAGCTACGTAAATATTGACCAAAACCGCTCAGATTTTGGAAAGTCACTTTGGCAAACCTCAAAATTGAAAAACTTCCCGTTACCGTAGCAACTTCAAATTTTCAGGAATTATTTTTAATGAAATGTGACTCGAAGTGAATTTCAAGAAAAAAGGTTGTTTCGCTAGGGATTTATCACAAGAAAAAACAAAACAGGCGCAAAAATACCCCCTCACAGAGTAAAATAGAGTTAGCTCTTATTGTAATGTCAAAAAAAAATTCTTTGTATGAAATTTCTATTGTTTTTTATTAATTCGGATTCAAATTTATTCCAAAGTCAAACTCTTATGCTAAAAATCACCCCAAATCTAACTCTGTCTGAAACACTAAACTTGGCCCTTAAAAAAAAGCAAACGCAAAATGCGCGAATAATATTTCTAATTTTCGATTTACTTTCTTTCGCTTAATTTTATGGTGAATTAGACACTTTTAATGTGATATTGAGCTTAATTTTCCCAATTGACAGGAACATCTTATTGGCTGGTTATTATCAGTCAAGGGTTTTTTCAGTCTAATTATGTTATAATTTTACACCATCATTAAAATTTTTTAAGAACTTTTCCAATTTTGAAAAAAAGAAAAGAGATCCATGCTTTAATTCCAGTCATGCAGATTTCCACTGAATCAGTTATTCTCAATTGGCTTCAAATCAAACAGTTTTTACAAATGGAATTGAAATAATTTTTATGAAAGAAAAATGAACATCAGTTTAACACCGAAAAAATCACAATTGTCATGAAAATATTTTTCATACACCAACTTTTGTGAAACAATTAAAAGCAAGCCTTGTGACAAAATTTTTACTGCATTTTTTCTTAAAAGAATATGGCAAAATCTAATATGAAAAGACTACTAGGAATGGACGGCCGCTGTGAAAATTTTCGGACTCATTCCTATAAACTGCCCCTTTTTTGTTTTGTAAGTTTTTTTTTTCTATTTTTGATTTCGAAACAAACTTTCAAAGTATTTGAATATATATTTACAGTCAGGGTGTCGAACCGTTTCAAATAACAGTTCGGGTTTAGCTCCTGCTCAAAATGTTTTAGCGGTTCAGGTTTGGTTCGGGTTCACTTGAGCACCATTTTCGAGGTTCAGGTTTGGTTCAGGTTCACTCAAGTAAAATATTACTGGTTCAGGTTCGGTTCGGGTTCATTGACATAAAATTTAACTGTCGTTACTCGTTTCGTCCTGAAAAAAAAAGGAGAAATTGATGATCCTGTTGATGATCACCACTGCTCTTATTGTGCCTGTACCAGCGCCAGCGGCATCCGGATATGGAAAAATATATTCTTACTTTTGTTAGGGGTTCAGGTTCGGTTTGGGTTCACTTAGGCACAATTTTGAGGGTTCAGGTTTGGTTCAGATTCACTGAAGTAAAATTTAGCCGGTTCAGGCTCGGTTCGGGTTCACCAAAATGAAACGGTTCATTCGGGTTTACGGTTCGGGTTCAGGTTCGGTTCGACACCCTGTTTACAGTAAATGCACAAATCATTGAATGAAATGCATGAAATTCTACAAATTTCATAAACAGATGGAAGAGGAATAAAAAAAGTTTTGATTTTGGAAAAATGGCTTACACTGTGTGCTGGCACGTTTGATAACATGTGAAGTAATGTTTTTTGCAGTTAATGCATTTATTTATTTATTCATTACTATGTGTTTTCTTTTTATTTGTTTCCGAGAAAGGAGAAAACAACACTCTGGTTATTTGTGATCGAAGTGTGTTGGACTGGATCGTTTTTGTCGCAAACTCACACGAAATGTCCCTCGATGATGTTTTACTCAGTCGACCTCAAGTTGAAAAAAATCTGGAAAGGTTAGCTGAATTTGAAAATCACAAAATTGTTTGTCTATTTTAGTGGCTATAAAATAGTATCTTGAAATTGTATTGCCGTTTCATTGTTTTTCATTTATACTAGAATATTAATAATTAAAGATTATAATATAAAATATCAAATCCACTAAATTTCCACAATATTAAAACGTTAAAAACATTAAAAATTAATGCCTATAAAACCCAACTCAGTCTGTTTCAAGCCGTACCACACTAATTGTATACAAATGATTAGCGTTAAAATCAACAACCTATGATTCCCACGAGAAAGCGTAAAAAAATAGTTCGTTTTTTAATGTAAATCCCATGCTGGGCAGCTTATTGATAAATTATGAGAAAGCATTTTCAAAATATTTGAAAAAGTCATTTTATAATTTGGCACTATATTCTGCCTATGTCTGATTCAATTTTTTTAAGCCACCAACAAAATTAAAACTATGTTTTAAAGAATCAAAATCATAAAAATGAAGTTCTAAACTTTGCTATTCGTTATCCTGCTTCTGAATTGTCTTGCAACTAAAAATTATGTTTTAATGTAAAATTAACCTACCTATGCAAAAAAAGAATATTTTGTTTTTAGTCTTCGGAAAGACAACTGTCTCTTATTTACAATTGACCCAGTTGAAAAATTCTTTCAGCGAGATGGCGTCATACCGGAGTGGGCCATGACATTTGATTTTGCCCTCAAAATAGACGAAATGATCCGAGAACTCATGAGCAAACTTCGAGTTCCTTTTGTTAGAATTCAAGTGGAAGATCTTCAAGAAAGATTTGAAGTTGTCAGAGACGCCATCATCAAACGCTGGCCTGACTTAAAACTAAGTTAGATGGTTTCCAACCCAGGTAGCAAAGAACTGACAGCTTCTAAAAAAGATACATGATTTTCCTGTATCACGAATTGCATTATATTTGAAACTGTCGAAAAGTTAATGTGATAAGCAGCATTGCAATCATGTCGAATTTAAATTACTGCTTTAATCAACAATTTTTATCTTCACAGAGCTGGACAGCGCTGTTTCGAGCTTAAAATTAGAACATTGGGAGATTATTTTCAAATGAGGAAAGGAAACAATCAATCGACAGACTAGCAGTGGTGTTGTCTTTTGTTCGGTTATTTTCCTTTTTAACCAGCCAAGAATAATGCTGTCCTCATGCCGAGGACAGGAATATTTTAAAGTCCTGTAGGCTTCGAGGCCAAGGTCAAGGACTTGAGCTTCGAGGCCAAGGACTTCAAAATGTGTCCTCGAGACCCAGGACGTCTTTGAGTACTCCACCTCCAATACTAAAGCTGGTGTTTTTAAGTTCTGCTATTGACAAAGAAAGCTTATACTTCTCTTTTTCTTGGTCGCGCGATGCAGCGTATTTTGACTAAATTTTTAAGAGGGGGGGGAACAACAACAAATTTAGAAGTATGTTGTTCGGCCTCGATTGGATATGGGTCAACTCAGCGATGGCGGAACCATTTTGAAAGTGGGGGGGCCCAAAGTCTATCTAGTTTTTTAACCTACAGCGCATAACGCGCAGTTATAAGCTTACAGTGATTTTCGTTGTTTTAGTACTAGCTACTGCAAATACAGCATGTCGCTAAAGCTTACCGGAACAACGCTGTTCGTTTTAAAAAGTGCGCCCATAAATGTTATTCGAAGCCGTAATTAATCATCAAAAACTATAGTAATAATATTAGGCCTATCCAATATCCATAATAAAACAGTCGCAAATTTAGTCACAGCAAAAATGCTACATTGTTATTTGTTAGTAAACACACTGCAAATGTACACATTAAACTCGGCATATAGCCCAATAAAAAGGAGGATATCTGATAAGCTAGGGCGTTGCCTCAATTTTTTTCTTGAAATCTATAGGATATACTGACCAATTTTTTCCCTTTGTTTACATATTACATTGCAGGCTTTTAAACTTCCGATCCGATATTTTTTCAACTTCCAACTCCTGCACTCCACGAGTCCACAGTCTTGCTTAAACCTATGAGAACTTATTTTTTTTGTAGTAGCGTATAGCTTAACAAAGATTTGCCAAAATCTCCAGTATTTGATCACTGTTAATTTTGCGACTGCGATTCCACTAGCTTGTCCGCTTGACTTAAAAATAAACTCAGCTTATCATATTATGGTCTATTGCAAACCCAAACCGTAAATTGTAAAAGACAGTTTAATATTTCTATTCCAAACCAAGTCTTCAGCCCTCCGTTTAACTAAATTTGCAAACTTACGTACGAGTATCATTGTGGGAGTACCAGTACCGCTTCGACTATCATAGCTTGAACTTAAATCACTGGCAAGGCCACTACCATTATCCGAATTTTCGTCGCATATCTTCCCCTTGGTTTGTTATCGGCTGTTTAGACGGAGGTTCTGAACTTGACTGTTCTGCTAACGAACGTTTGCTAAAAAACGATGTTATCTTTTTCATTTTATTTCTATATTAGCATTAGAAACATGCCAAGCTCAACAGCAACATATACAAATAATTATAGGTGGGCAAGTTAATGCAATACGTTTGCTTCGTGAACCACTAGTCCGTTAACAAACTTCACACCTCCGTTAACGTTAATCCGTTATTTTTAGCTTTAATTAACGGAAGTTAATAAAGTCCGTTAAGTCCTTAAGATTTTGCGTGTAATTTACATTTGTTTTTATTCACTCGCTTCTAGAACACACATTGACGCAGTTGAGCTGATTGAAAGTAAATATTTATAGTTCTGGTGGTCTTTTTGTGTTTTGGAAGTTACATTTTACGGTCTAATGTAATTTCAAGATAAAAATAAGATCAAATGCACTAACGAAGCTGCGATCGGAAAATCTTTGAAAATTGCGAAGAGCAATGAGACTGCAGCTTATTATTTGCCACAAAAAAGAGTTCCTTTCTTCGCTTCTTGTATAAAACTCGTGCTAACAAGCAACAAGTGTTACCAGTGTAAACTGGTTTGTATCGGTACGATGAATGAATGGTACACGAAATTAAGGATGAAAACCCTAATGGAAGTTAACAGAACGTAACGGAAGTTAATTTAGTCCGTTAACATTAAAAAACTTTTTAACGGATTAACGAGTTAATGAAAAAGTTAGCTTCGTTATTAACGGATTAACGATTAACGGACTAGTGCCCACCTATGCAAATAACATATTGATTGAAAAGTCTCTTAAAACACGCTTTTCAGAGCAAGCGTCGTTTGAGGCATTCCATTTTGGCTTCTTTCCAAAAGTTACTTGAAACGCGTGAGTGCAAAATATGAAGATTGCGTCGCTTCTTCCTTTTCCAGATTCAACATGTTACTTTTTGTGTTAGTATCCATTCGCTATTAACTATTTTTGAGGTGGTCAAGAACAAAAAAATGAATGAATTATCTGAGAAAATAATGTAGCATAGTACTCATTTTTTACACCATAAATTAACCTATAATTGTTTATCAGCTGCACACCAATCAAATTCGTTCCTATTTCGTCTGTGACGCTTACAATAATTACGTAAGAATGCAAAGAATAGCGGCTGAGGTACAGTAACCGTGGAGAGGGGAGGTTATTTTTAGAAATTTGAAATCACTTTCAAAATAACGTAAACATCGTATAGTTGCAAAAATGACAGCCGCACAGCCTGTGCCGTCGCTACGGGGGGCCCAGGGGGGCCGTGCCCCCCCTAACAACTGCTTGTGCCCCCCATTTCGGTTTACTCAAGAATACTTTTTTGGAGCATCAAGTAGCGACACGACAACAGGCAATAATGGAAAAAGAAATAATAACGTTTAAAGTTTATTCTCGTTTGAAGTTTTCTCGATTCTTTACGAAATTGCTGGCAACCTGTACGAGTACATAAATGTGACGCAATAATCCGCCTTATAAAAACGACCTTACGGATGTGTCGCGGAATAGGGATGTAAGTCTATAGAATCGTTACCGGTACTTCGTTAGTGATTATGACCTGAAACAAAGTGTGAAAACATTTTTTCTAAAAACACGCTGTTTTTTTCTTTTTTAGAGCACACTCAAGATTTATTTTAGGTTGCAGTCAGTTGCGCAACCAGGGGGAAGAGTCTAAGGGGGCTTCAGCCGTGGCCACCGAAACAACAAGGCCTCTCGCGTTGTTTTGAAAAAGGCGATGACGTCATAGCGAGTAGTCCGTCTGGCGAAGCTTTTTGCTTACTAGTGGTAGGTGGCTGCGGTGAAAAACTGCATTAGTCAACACTTAAATTTAAGTAATGTACTGTAATTAAAAATATTGTGAACACAATACATGACAAAAAAATATGGGAGCATATAATGAATAATGATACACCATATTCTTGTAATATCGAAAAATTCAAATAAAGAAACATTCTGTTTTTGATCTTTGCACAGTAAAACACGTAATAATTTGTGCAGTTGAAATGTATAAGTTAATCATATTTCAACTAGTAATACAGATAAGAGTACGAATATCACGAATCAAACAATTATTGTGCAACAAATACTGCTTTATACTAAATAAAGGCTACAGTACAAATGCAGTAATATAATATAGTGATTTGCAAAATTAGACATTGCAACAATAAACCAAGTATTTAACAGCACAAACCTTGATCTCAGCGACAAACCTTCATTGCAGAGTTATTATTTTAGCTTAAAATTTATGTTGAAAATGGTCCCAGACTTTTAACTAATATGTATAGCTGATCACAACATTAAAAACAAAATTACACGTTCATTTCCTGTAACTCTTGCACGAAAACAAAAACATATTACACATTAGAATCATTAAAATTTCATTCAATGATTGTCAACCTAAAACTATAGGTTTTCGTGTTTTGACCAGTAACTTAGGCCATCTTCACGGCTAGCATTTAGAAGCATAAGTTATTTATCTATACAATTTATTATTGTAACATACAGTGCGATTGAGCTATCTTATTTTGTACAATACTACAGTTAGTACACTCATACCATTTCCAATTTAGCTACTAGATTTTCAACGCAACGCATCGACAGAAGTTGAAGGTAGCTATTACTCATAAAATCGAATAGGAGAAAACAAATTTAATAAGAGAAAAACATTACTGTACCGTGTAATAATTAATACCGAACGATTGTAAGGTATTATACAGTAAATAAACTATCGAAGAGTTGCCAATTTTCTTCTTTTTGCCAACTTTGCTACCCTTAATACATCGGTTTTTATAAAGCAATGATTGTTTAATAATATGTTAACCCAAATTGACTCAATTTTAATCAATTGGAATGACTCATGATTGGATGAACGGAGAGCAAAAAAATCGAGCAACTGCACTTCACTTCATCATCCATTGCGGCTAAAATGAATTTAAGGAAAGAGCACGTTGTGAATTTAACCGGAGAAATTCCTCAAAGCATGCAATCTTTTGGATTACGATATAGCTAATGAGTCTTATGTGCATAATGTCAGCATTAGGATATAGAAGATTACCTCCACTTATGCCTCTGATCAAAGAATGATTGAAGGTGGTTTCATCCTCATCACTGGATGGACACTGTGCGAAGTTTACATACTCGCAATTTAATTTCTTATTGATGTTATAACAACAATTACTGCCAATATAAGCAACACGGAGATGGTGTCGTCAGCAGAGCTAATGTCTTCCTTAATTGCAATTTTCCATCGGCAAGCTGTCTGTACAGTCCAAATCGGATTCCAATTAATCGGTTTGGAATTTGCCAAATAAAACTTATTTTGCTCAGAGTTTGTAAATGCGATACTCAGATATTTCTTGAAGACCATAGTGTGGTAAACAAAGCACCAAAAGTTTCTTTTGTCAGCTCTCCACCAACAGTTTGAAAATAAACCCATTTGAAGTTGAAAATTAGCCCATAATTAACTTATACACTACATCTATAAGGCATCACTACAAAAAGTAAATTTTCAGTGAGAGTACGTTGACAGATTTTACTGGATAAATTGAAGTTTTGTCCTGTAACAACAACAGGAGTAAACTGAAAACAAAGGCAGTATTACATCTGCACAAAACTTAGTTCAGCTACATTTGCTAACTACGGTATTCTTGTACTTAACTCATACATTCAATATTTTGCGTGCATGCTGATGCAAGCAAAAATGGTAGACGTTCTTGTTGCAAGCGATCTCATACAACACAATAATGAATGTGATCTAATTAATTGAAAACTTTTACACAACCATGGTTTCACAATTTCTGGCGGTTCTGCTTATTCTAATCCTTTTAGTGTGATTCTAATTATGTTTAAAACTATCGCACGCTGCCAATCATATTGTATTTTTAGTCGCTGCTAAGGATTCACACTAAAATGAAACGGCATATACACTGGTTCTAATCAAGTTAGTTTCTGGTAATAATTGGGTAATTTCTTGACATACCAACCACTAAACCACATTGCTAAACCCAGGCTAAACACAATAAACGTTAACAACCAGCAGTATTTCTTAACTTAGAACTATAAGCTGAGTAAAAACACTTTGCTAAACTGCTACTCTATTACTGCAACTGCTTCTAACTGTCTGCTACAAAACCAATGCAAATCCAGGCGATTTCGCACTTTAGTCAGCAAACAAAACAAACCGCGCAGAAAAGTAGGACAATCAATCGGACTACTGTTGATGACGTCACAAACCATGCGTGAGGCCTTGTTGTTTCGGTGGCCACGCTTCAGCCCCTTTAGCCGAGTCATTGAGAAAATATAACCCTAAAGCCAAGCGTTAAAGTGTTTTGGAGTTAATCTTAAGAATAAAAGGGGCTAGGCAATTCAAATTTTTCAATGACTGCTGAATTTTAGCAATGTATTGTTATTATTCTTATGGCTTTAAAAACGTGCGAAATGTGATTAAAATTGCTATTTTTTGGCACAAAATCACCAAAGTCATCCAGCAGCTGTGGGCTCTGCCCCCAGGCCCCTCTGTGATACGCTTGAGTTGCATTGGTTTGTTTAGCACGGGGCCTAAATTAGACAATTTTTGTACAAAAAAAATTACTTTGGGTTCAAACCTCCTCTCTCTTAACAAAATCCTGGTTGCGCTTCTGGTTGCGTTATGGCTTCAAAAACGTGCGAATTATGATCGAAATGACGTTAAAATTGCTATTTGTTGCTGCAAAATCACAAAAATTACACAGACACTGGAAGCTCTGCCCCCAGGCCCCTCTGTAACAAGCTTGAGTTGCATTGGATAGTTTAGCACGGGGCCTAAATTAGACAAATTTTGTGCAAAAAAATTTTACTTTGGGTGCAATCCCCTAACTCTTAGCAAAATTCTGGTTGTGCTTCTGGTCCCATTCACTGCAGCAGACAGATTTTTCAAGCAATTACGTAGGCCGCAGAAGAAACGAGCTAATAAACACTGCCAGGCTTATACGTCTCTTTTTTCACATACGAATTCAAAATTTTTAAAAGCGCATGATTTGTAGCCGTAAAATATCAGTTTTTGTATGCAAAAGTTTGGTCTATTTTAGTGCCCCCCCCCCACTTTCGGCTAGTGCCCCCCCACTTTCGGCTAGTGCCCCCCTCACTTTTGTTTAGTGCCCCCCCCCCCCACTTTCGGCTAGTGCCCCCTCACTTTGTTTGCTCTGGCGACGGCACTGCGCGCAGGTATTAAACCTAAACCGAAGGTATCGTACTCTTAACACGAGCATCACAATTGGGAATAGAATCGATCCCGTGTTAAGCTCAAGAGGAGAAATTACGCTACAAAAATTATTTTGAGTCATCGTCTTAAAAGTCAATGCATATAGTCCAATGCCTTCCCACCCGGTTAGGAAGTGTGATTCTGCATTCTCCGCCTTCTGGTTTTGACATCTATGATATAAAGTTGCAAAAACATTTTTCAGCAGTGTTATTTTAGAAAGAAATCACGTAAATTAGGCCCCCCTGAAAAAAAAAGTGGGGGGGCCAGGGCCCCCCCGGCCCCCCCCGGTTCCGCCACCTATGGGTCAACTTGGGTTGCTAATTTGCGTACTTCAAATATTACAAATCGTTGTGTCTAATCAAGAAAGAAAAGTTTTTACTTTTAAATAAATTACCTACCAACATTAAAGTTTAATTTGGATATAATTTAACACGTGTGATTGTGAGGAAGAAAAACTATGTGGTACGGTATTTCACAACAATCTGTCATAATATCATAGATAGTTTGAATGTATTTGCAGTACTTTTTATATAAATTTGAAAAATAACAGTTTTACTTTCATAAAAACTTTTGTTAAGACGATTGCAATGACATTATCAAAAATAGTTCAACGTCACGGTTGTTGCCACTTAAAATTAGAATTTGAAACTACAGTATTACAGACCTACGCAAGTTAAAAGTATGTCAACCTAAACACAAAAAATCATGTATAATGCTTTTAAATGATAAAATTTTACTGAAACACTTACTTTATTTGCTTCCTCACCTTTGAATTTTTGAGTAACTAGCCAACTATAGTACTTTTTTCATTTCTGCCGCTAGAGGCAGCATTTCACAAATTTAGCACTTTATTGCTCAAAACTTTCGGCCTTGTTGCTCTATTTTGTTCAATTTTTTTCAAATAGTGAGTAATCATTAGGCCCATCTCTCTACAACGTATTTAAGCATCCAAATTGTCGCTATCGCGCACAATAAACAAAAAAACTCAAATCTGGGCCTAGTGGGAATTGAAAAATGAGTTGGTGGGGGACCTTTTAGTAAAATTTTCAAAGCTTGTGTTGGAATTTTTCATACGTAACGAAAAAATCATCTCATGCTATAGCGGGCAATTTAAAATTAAAAAAAAATTTTCAGTCATTGCCCTACTGGACAGCGCTGATTCGAGCTTTTAGCTCTCATCAGCAGCTCTCAGCATATCGAAACCAAAGGTATACTAAACCAAAGATATTGTTGCTGAGATCTGCTGATGAGCGCTAAAAGCTCGAAATAGCGCTGTCCAGTTCGGTGCATTTTATAATTCAGTTAAAAAAAAGCATTGTGCAAAATTTAAATCGCGTATGAAGTCATTTTTTATGGCTCTGACGTCACTATGGTGACGTCATCAATCCAAAATCCTGTTTTTCTGAAAAAAATTAAGGGTACGCCCAGTAGCTTACGCAGGATTTTGAAAAGGGAGGGGGGGCCAGGAACTTCAAAAAATTTGAGAAGAACAAAGATCAGAATAAGAAATTGTTCCACCCAAATTCAGTCCAATTTTTTGCCCAAAATTAGTTGAAGAGCAAAAAAGAAAAGGTCTTCACTGAAACGTAGTCCGATTTTTTGGGCCAGAGTTGGGTGCAGGCCTACAACAAACGAATAAAACATACCCTTTGTGTGATCCAGGCGCGTAGCCAGAAGTTCGTAATGGGGGGCTGTTTTGGAGGTCTGGGGGCGAAGCCCCCAGTCGCCGGAGGCTGGGGTTTGGGGGCAAAGCACCCAGCCGCCGGAGGCACGGGGGTCTGGGGGTGGAGCCCCCAGCGCTCGAAAATTTGCATTATTTTGCAAAAATAACTTTATTTTAGGGCTATTTTGATTCAAAATAATGCTTTTAAAACGTGGCTTAGAAATTGGCAGTGCAAGCATGATTAAACTGGTGGCATAAATGGGCTATTTGGAAGGTGGCTAATGGTAAAATGTTAGTTCTCTTGTTTGATGCTGGTAAATTATAAAATCGAATAGTTCAATAAAACTCACGCGGAGTAATCTATTTCGTATACAGTTTATAGAGAAAAATAATTGGGGGGAGGGCTAATGAAAAGAGATTTAACCAATACTGAATAGCCCTCCCCTTTTTTTCTTACTTTATAGTATAGTTGTTGATGACGCCTATGTTTAGCATTTTTACACTTGCGATCAAATTTGATTACTTATTTCTTACCATTTTTCAAAGTTTTCATTTATTTGTTAGTTTTATTTTAGACAAATTAGCCCTCCTCCCCTGAATATATGCTTCAAAAGATTTTTTAAATCACTATGTAGTCCACTCCAGTGCATAAAATAGTCTCAAAAGTGCTAAAAACGTTGTGTTTTTCCCATTCTGCATTTTGGTCGACATGCCAATGGGAGGGGGGCTATAGCCCAATCGCCCCTTCCTGGCTACGCTACTGGTGTGATCAAAGCTTCTGCCCAACTTACAAAGGGGGGGCCATGCCGCAATTTTGCATACTATTATATGCTAATTATACTCTCCTGGCGACCCAAAGGGGGGGGCCATGGCCCAATGCCCCCCCCTAAAAACGCCCCTGGGTAAACCAACACGCAAGACAGTTATTTTTTGTTTTTGATTCAGAAGTTACATAGAGGGCATTTTTGCTCACTCTCGAGTAAAATGCGTTGATCAATTGCACGAGTAAAATACTCTAGGAATAAGAACAGACGGCGGCTTTTTTGCTTAGGACGAATAGCTCAGACCCGCGTAGAAGCTGATCATTTTCCAAGCTTTTCAATATTGCTTCGGGGATTGTTTCCTGGTTTGATTTGTTGCATATGAGAAGTTATTATAAACATCAGAGATATTAATACCGTAAAGCTCTTTATATACTGTACAAAGGCACAAAATTTCAAGGTTGGATGAAGATCAAGTGATCATGGTCTTCTCGACCATGCTGCAGACAAATACACAACAAAAAAAATCAAATTTTTCATTACACTAATTGCTGCATTACGTCGAAATCTGTAATGATGGCGGGGCCCGTTTTCGGGTCATTGCGCCTTCATGCAATAAAGCTCTTTCCAAAGCTATAAAAAACACAATAAATCAAAACGGACTAATTTTTATTATAAGCTGTTTAATGCGCTTTCAAGCTTAATGTTCAGTTAGTACCCTTACAGTACGCAGCTAGATTTTGGCGTTAGCTTCAATCACGATTTGCGTCAATGGTATGCATTATTATGTTGTATAAAGCAGTAGTAATTAAAAGAATCGTGTTGTATTTGCTTTATAAATAAATCTTACAGCTCTGCACTTTAACAGTACATTGTGTAGTGAATCTTTACGCAAGACACTTATAAATTTATTTTAGCTGAATAAATTGGGCAGTAACTTTTTTATTCGTCAGTTGAAATATATTAATTAGCAAAATAAGCTTTCATGTTTTCAACCAAAGTGTAGAAAAGCAAATAAAGTTGTAATTTGCTGGCTTGCAGCTGCTAAATTTCAAAGTTTGAGTGTTTTTTGAATTCTTTTTGTTTCCAAAAACTATTTGCAATACTGCATCCAGTTTAACGAAAAGGTAGACTTTATATCGTATGCTCGCACAAAAAATATCAAGATGACAGCATTTAATATACAAATTACGAGATCTACTGTAGACGTGTTGTCTACGTCGAGGCCATTGTTATCTACCTCCTCGCGGTGGGTCCTGGACTTAGACTAAGACAACAGGCTGCAGTCGTCGTCATCATCGCATCGTTTATTTGCAAAAGCAATAAATTAAGATTTTGCAACATTTCAAACAGTTTTAAAAATTTTAGAAGTTTAAGATTGATTGAAATGTTGCTAGCGTACCAGTTAGTACATCAACAGTACCACAAAAATAAAAGTAAATTTTAAATCAAGCAATGATTTAGTTTAAAAAGTAGAAGGTACGTGTGTTGGTCGAACGGTAACGCGTTCGTCTCTGAAGCGGGAGGTCTGAGCTTCTAATAACGGGCAGGTCAAATTGAACGTCAGTGTTACCAACAGCCCGCCACCGCTGCCCGATTTCTTCCAAAATAGCTGTGTTGTCCAGACTCAATGACGCGAGGACGGCCTTGGAAAATCATTACATGCTTTGGTTTAATAAAACTATATAATAAAAGATTTGATTTGGTTTAGGAAAGTCTGCTGCTGAAAAGAACGACTCTCGCATTTGTTCGGAGTAAATTAGAACGGTACAAAGTTGAAATTTTAGGATAACTCATAGCTACAATACTTCCAAATTTTAACTAAATGCTTTAGAGTTTTAAATTGCCGTAGTTACTGGTCTGTTTTTTTTAACTTAGCTTTTTTTGGAATAAATAAAACTGTAGACTTTGAATCAAATCACCATCTATGTCATTAGTAAAATAGATAAGCGCTCAAAATTGAACCAATGTAAGTTGTTGGTTCTGTTCTCAAGTACCACCAAGTTTTGAGCAACATGTATGAAAGCGGCAATTTGGAACGCTCTAAGCTGAACAATAAACTTTCGTATGCGTAATATGCGGTAAATTTTCTTGTAGACCCTGCAATATGATTGCTGGCAGGATAGCTAGAAAGACAGACATTAACGGATACTTTATATAAGGCAGACATTGTGTGGAAGCTATTACAAAATGATAAAACTCTGTATATGGATATTATATTTTAATGCTCAGTAAATCTCTTTGCTTATTAACTCTAGTCTATATGGGTTATTTGACCAACGCATTTACAAAACGAGTGGGGGCAAAAATTGTCACCCCTTCTATAACTCCTAAACTAAAGGTAATAGAAATTTCAAAATTGGCATGCAGTGTTGTTTACCAAAATTTTTTAGTAATGAGGGTTTTGAATTAATGACGTCATTATTGTGACATCACGACTATATTTTGGAAAAATGATATAGTTTTTGATGATGTCGCAAATGATTCAAATATTTTTCATATGCTTTTGATAACAATATGTCTTGTCAAAGTAGTTGCTTAACAACAACTTCTTATGACGTCATTTAAGTTAAAAATTCCCCCAAAAGTGCTCAGATTTCGGAAAGTGACATTGGGATATCTAAAAATTGGGAGACTTCTAGTAACTTAACAACTTCAAATTTTCGGGGGTTATTTGTGATACACTTTGACGCAAAATCAAGTGATCTTGTAATAAATTCCTTTTCCTTTAAGGGATTTATCACAAAAAAGCGAGAGGTGAGGAGACAAAAATTCCCCCCCTCCTTCCGAGCAAAATAAAGTTAACTGAAGTTGACTTAGTTTGTGATATAAAATTTAACCAAAAATGGATAAAAGTAAAGCGGTTTGAGAGCTATCCTTGATAGCCATAGTAAAAATTTTAACGAATATTTTCCATGCAGACATAAATCTCTATTAAAATTTTGCGTTAAAGATACAATGCTTCGAAAAGTGTATCTCAGCGGTGCTTACTCAGCAGGAAAAACCACGTTGTTTGAGAGTTTGAAAAATCAACTTCAAATCGAAAATTTAAAGCTTATCTACTGTCAAGAAGTTGCGAGAAAAATTGCAAATGAAAAACAGCTTTCATCAGTGAGCTAAGAATTTTAACCTTTCGATAAATTTTGTGGTAGCGATTAGCAAAACCTTGAATTCAAAAAATGATAATGAAAAAGTGTAAGAGGGTCAATTTAGTTTTGAGTGCTTTTTTTTATTAAATTTGAAACAAGGTTTTCAAAGCTAAATTTCGAACAAAAGATGAGACATTGCTAGAAGCACGATAAGTGTGGATTCTAAAACCCGCACCAAAACTTTTGTTTTGAAGATTAGTGCAGTAGTTGCTCTTTTCAGTTTAAAATCGGAAACGCCTAGCATCGTTGAGCTTTTGTATTAATCGTGTATTTGAATAAAGAACGCCGATCCCAAGCTTGCTGCTTTTTCCCACTAAAGGAGTGTTATGGTTATTTCATCAGTATTTTCGGCTTTGGAAATTTGCATATTATTTTTTTCTAAAATTCTTTATCAATTTTTTTTCATTATTATTCTGATTTACGCTAAATTTTGAAGATGGTTGAGAAAATTGTCCAATTGACTGAACTACTATAACGCATAAAAGTTATTTTATTACTGTTTTATGATACACGCTATAAGTGGCAATATTTTTTGTTTTCAGCAATATTTTGTTTTCCATTTTGGTTACAGAAAGACTTTGAAGATAAGAAGTTGACTAAAGAAATCCTCTCTATTAGTTTGGACGAGCAAGTTCAGCAAGAATTGGAATTAGAAGGTACTTTTGATTGGTAACATTTATAGCAATGATTATTTTTTGCTAAGTTTGTACCATTTTTTGCTTTTGTAATAGGTAGTAACTTTGTTTTTTAGAAAAAGAAGCAAACAACAATGTGCTGGCTATTTTTGATCGTGGAGCAATAGATTTTGCCTGGTTTGTAGCAACGTTATTGAGGAAATCTTTCGAAGATGTTCTTCAAAGCAGACCTAAAGTTTCTAAAAATGTGCAAAGGTGTGTAAACCTTTTAAGGAAAAAGCATATTTAGTTGTTATTTTTGAGGATTTTGCATTAAGATTTTTAATTTTTATCAAAGGGCTCAAATCTTCATTTGGTTTACTTTGGCGCATGTTAAGCTTAAATGACGTTGTAAGCCTTTTTTTATTATTAACCATCTTGACTGAGACATTCTACGATTCAGTTTCAAAAACAAACCTACGTTCAAAATTCAAGCCGTTTATGACATCATTGAAAAATGAAGTATTTTTTTCCAAAATGTAGCTGTGACCTCAACCAAGTTTTTTTTTATAAGATTTTAGTGAGCGTCAAATCACATATCAAATATGATGTTTTCAATGATTTTTGGTTTAAGAAGTAGATAAATGGAAGAGGGGGCAATTTTGCCCCCCACCTAGTGTAAAATGTTTGAGTGCCAGTGTAAAATATGATTAACAAGTTTAATGCATCAACAGGTTTGTTAAAAATGCTTTTTTTTTTTTGCGGAAGTTGATTAAAAATGGGTGCAAACTTAACCGGAGACATTTTTTTTTAATTATAAAATCTAATCTCAAAATACCTAGAAGTGTAAAATGAGGTTTGCCTTCTACAATTTTTTTAAAAATATTTTTCAAAAGTCAAAAGTACCCTGTAATGGCCCACGTTGCAAATATGAACATAGATTCTGAAGCGTCGAAAATGGAACTGTGATTGAATAAATTATTTTTACAAATTTGGCTAGTTACCTAAACGCCCATTGTTGCAGTCATAACAATTGTTACACATCCACCTACTAATTGGCTGCAAAAAGCAGCTTTTTTATATTTGCTATGAGCATTTTTTGCCAAATTTTGGTTTGTTATCAATTTTGTTTCCGTTTTGCAATTCAGATAGGAGAGAAATCAAAATGCATTTCCTGTTTTTTGAATTAGTACCACCCAAATGATACTTAGAACGCGCAAAGCTTTCAGACTTGAAACAAAAGCTTACGGAACAAAACGAATTGGAATGATGTTGCAAATTTGCAACGCTAGGCCCAGAAGGCTTGATTGACAATTTGTATAGATGCTGAGTAAAGCTAGTCAGTATTACAAATACACTACGCATTTTCTTCAAATATACTTTTTCAAAGGTCCCGGCACACAGTCAAGTATTTAAAATAGCGCCAATTTGCGCAGCCATATAATCCCCATTAAAATCAAGCTAGTTGAGCTGCAAACAGTGATGCTAGCGGTGATGTTTTTGACTTGAAAAGACTATCAAAAGCTATAATTACGAAAATAGATTATGGAAAGCTAACGTATAGTGTATCATTTGGCAAAAAGCTTTGGGAACAAGGTCGGCAGCAAGCCCTAGAGGGTAAAGGCATTGTTTGTTACGATGACTCTGATTGAATGATATGGTCCAACTTGCACTTTGGTCACGTTGTTGCATCCTTGGATAAGACACTCTGTGATGATTATTTCTGCTTGATGGCTTTGAACAAGCATATAATTCAATGGACAAAACTTTGAAGAAATCCACAGGAGCATTGGATTTTGGAAATTCCTTTAGGCAGGTGCGGATTCCTCTAATCATGAAGTAGTCATTGCAATGAAAAGTGTGCGGATCAGTCAATAGTGAGATCTGTCGATGTCAGGTGACAAAAGAATTAATATGCGCTACAACAACAACAACTTGCAATCTGATGCCTGATGTTTTTGCTAGAAATCAACGGTAATTTGCTTTCAAAAACAAATCTGATGTTTTTGCTAAAAATTTGATGTAAATTACGAAAAAAGATCATAAAAAGCTAACCTATAGCCTATCATTTGGCAAAGAGCTTTGGAAATGCAGTGATCTCCAAGTAAAAAAGTAAAAAGTCAAAAAATCAAAAAAAACACATCTCTTTCAGCGGTTAAAAGAGATGTGTTTTTTGATGTTTAAAAAAAAGGTTTTCAACCCAATTTCACTTCTATTCAAGAATGTTTTGTTGAAAGTTTGCTGCATTGGTTTTGTAGTTTTTTTGTAATCCGATGTTTTTTCTCTAAAAATCTGATGTTTTTGAACCAGAGTTGTAAACGGGCCGATTTGTTTTGGCTTAAACCCGACCCGAACCCGAAAATATAAGGCCGAACCACACCAGGACCCGAAAATTAATTTGAGGCCCAAATCATGCCCGAAAAAAAACGAAAGTAAAGTTAGGTCTGAAAGATTTAGCAATGTTGCCAAATTATTTTGATTTTATTTTTGTGCACCTAAGACAAAGAGTAAGTTTCAGGCCCGAATTAAGCCCAAAATTTTTGTCAACTTTAGGGCCCGAACCCAACCCGAAAAGCCCGGCCCGATTACAACTCTGTTTCGAACAGCCAACGCTGGCATCACTGACTACAGAACAAAAATAGCATTGGTTTCGAGAAGTGGTTTGGTTAGCAATTTTATTCAAGTACTGTGCAGTGGCTCCATAAGGCAATGTAGTTTTTGCTGCATTGTATATCAACACTATAGTAGTTTCAAAGAGTCCTACAAAGTCACCGCTGAATACTAAGTATTAAGGGGTTACTTTGTATAGGACATTTTAATGCAATATGTTTTTAAAGATGGTGGTTTCTGGGTCTACATTAGGGGTAAGGACTTAAAAATTTTGAATTCAACGTTTTAATTGGAGCAAGGGTCAAATTGTTGTAGATCTTTACTACTAAAAAATAAGTACCAGGACAAATTCTGCATGAAGTTGTTTTGTGTCAAGATTATTCATCAATTGTTCTAAATTATTTTTGTGTATCTTATGAATAATAATTTAGCTTTACGGTATTTGCAAACTTGATTTGCATTGAAATTATTTGTTTTTGCGTGATTAAGCATTGCTTTTTCTTTTTGTTTTATAGTCCATAATTGCAGTTTATAACACCCAGTGTTGCAAATTTGCAACATTGCCAAATATGACAACCAAATATGATGCACCCCAAAACACACCAAGGTCTGACTATGTATCACCTTTTGACTTCAAAAAACCTTTTCTGTATTTTTTTTTTTACAAATTTTTCTAAGCAGGGGTGCTACAGGGTTAAATTTTTAACGCTCTAAATTTTTGATAATGTTAGACTTATTAATTTTTGATTACGTTCGAGTATTAAAATCTTTTAAACCCAGTAGTAATTGTAATAATGTAAGTGGATTTTATTCATAAAGTTGTCTTAGCCAGCAGACAGAGAAATTCTTAAACCATCTTTCACTAATCATTAGGGCCCGCGAAAGTCAATAAAGTCAAAATTTTTTTAGGGCTTTATTATATCATTAAACGCATACCAAAATATTTTTCGGGTGCTGTGGAGCCAGTTTAGATAGATTTTATAGATCAAAATAAAGTAAAAATTTTGGGTTAGGTCAAAATTTGTCAAAATTGTAGGTGATCAAAAATCAATTTTCAAAAGCAAACAAAAGTTTTTTTTCTTCATTTTTCTGGTTATTGAGAATCAATGTTGAATATTGAAATTGAAAAAGGATATTGAAACGTTATGAGCATTTTTATACATGTTTGAATGGAGCTTTGCTACTCAAACTTCTGCAAATAGTTGCAGTATGCCGCAGTATATATGCCTGGGTTAACTTCTTTCTAAAAATAATTTAAACTTGTACATTGCCTTCCCAGTTTCCAAAGTGCTCAATGAACAATGGGCCAGAGCCAGTTAACGAAGCAGAAAGTTCAGTACGGTGCAGGAAGTTCAGTGGCTCCATAAGGCGATGTAGTTTTTGCTGCGTTGTATATCAACACTATAGTAGTTTCAAAGAGTCCTACAAAGTCACCGCTGAATGCTAAGTTTTAAGCGGTTACTTTGTATAGGGTTACTTTTGAACTGAACTTCCTGCATCGTTAAAAATAATTTTATAATAAGCGAAACTCATTTTTTAAATTAAAAGCAAATTAATAATGCCAGACTTGGCATGAATAAAATAACTAAGAACACTGCATGTCTAAATTCAAAGATCAAAAGTCAATTTCTGTTATACAGGACGGTATATCACAACGAATTAACCAGAGTTTTGAAATGTTAGGACTGTATTGTTTTGCTTTCACAGCTTAAGCAATCGATAAAACTTTTACAGAACGCAGCTTTTTACCAAGCAAGATTGAAATTGTGTTAATGTATTTTCCAATAAAAATTTAAAAACAAATGACGCCGAAAATTCGATAAAATTTAAGAACAGCAAATTTCAATCCAACATCTACTGATTATTAAAAAAAGTGTAATTGACATGGATATGTGTGCAGATTCGTAGGTTTTTGTCCTGCAGCGATTAGTTACTTTAATCACAAGACTGAATGATTGATATTTTTTCTAAATGCTGTCAATGAAAAGTGAAGATGGTTACCTGCTCCAAACTTAGGTGAATTGCGTATAACAAAAATTTTTTTTAATCAAAATTCGGATCTCAAGAAGGCAAAACGGTTTAGGTCAAAGCAAAGTCAAAATTTTGCTAAAGTCAAAATTAAATTGTTTTAGGTCAAAATGAAAATGGCCCTTCTAATTATATAATCATAATATTTTTAAGTGTGTGATTTTATTATGTAGTTTTGAGGTGATTTTCTAAAACGTTTGTTATCTCAATGCTTATTCTTCTATCATAAATGTACCGAAATTGCGAACACTTTTCCCAATACAAACTTCTATTTAAATTTTAAGAGATATTGCTACTTGTTTAATATTGCATTACTACAGTAGTTTGCAGTAAATTGCAATATAACTTCAGATATTAACGATTATTATGGATAAATGTCTTGAACAATATTTTACAAAATGACCTAGACTGGTTTAGGCCAGTTGGTCGAACGGTAACGCGTTCGTCTATGGAACAGGAGGTCTGAGTTTCAAATCTCGGGGCGATCAAATAGGACACAGATTTGCCAACGGCTCGCCACCACTGCAACGTTTTTTTCGAAAGGAGCTGTGTTGCTCAGGCGCAATGACGCGGAGATGGCTCCCGCAACGTGTTTGCTTTGACTAGACTTCATGACGTTAATAAAATATTATATGATTTTGATTTGACTAGACTTCGTGACGTTAAAGTACATAAAATATTTGGTTCAAAATTTTTTATATTAAAAGCGCATAATGTAAGTATTAACTGTAATCACATCGCAGTCATTTTATGTAGCTACTATGAGTTTAATTTTATTGAATTTATGCTTGCTGCTAATTTGTAAAAAATGGACGAAAACCAAGCTTGATCTCTAATTAGATTTTAAAACCCTTTACTCCGATACTTTTGCCTCAGGCGCGTAGCCAGGATTTGAAAAAGGGGGGGGCTATTTTGAAAGAGTGAGAAGTGTGCATACGACGTTGACTCGAATTTTCATTGACCTTGAATCAGTTTCAGACGGTTTGTCCGAAATTTGAGACGAAATGTCTCGGAAACATCGGAAATTCAAAGGTTTTTTCCGCCCAAAATTAGGTGACCTCCAAAAAAAAAAAAAAAAAAAAAAAAAAAAAGGTCTTCGCCAAAATTCAGAGTGATTTTTCGGCCGAAATCCCAAATTCAAAGGTTTTTTCCGCCCAAAATTAGGTGACCTCCAAAAAAAAAAAAAAGGTCTTCGCCAAAATTCAGAGTGATTTTTCGGCCGAAATCCGAAATTCAAAGGTTTTTTCCGCCCAAAATTAGGTGACCTCCAAAAAAAAAAAAAAAAAAGGTCTTCGCCAAAATTCAGAGTGATTTTTCTCCCAAGTTTCGCAAGTTCAAACGTCTGAGGGGGGGCTCTTTTCGTATGGGGGGGGCTATTTTCCATTTTTCACAGAAAATCGGCCTCAAAAGCACAAAATACATGCGTTTTTGCATACTTCACAAGCCAATGGGGGGGGCTCGAGCCCCCCCCGCCCCCCCCCCTGGCTACGCTACTGTTTTGCCTACGCGATTTTTGAAATGAATATTAATAATTGCAACAATTTATTGTTTATGAGGCCAGAAGACAGTAAAAAACCTTTACAGCTTTTGAATTATTTAGTTTGATTTTTCGAAGCGTCTAGAATAAAAACAAATTTTAAGACTGTTTTGTTTTTTTCTAAAATTTGCATACCTGATTTTTTTGAATTGAAACCGCCTTTGAATAGAAACCGCCCTCAAATAGAAACCGATCGAATCGATTAAAAAAAAACAAGCCACCCTTGACTAAAAGCCGCAACCGACAATGATAAAACCGCTTTTTAAATGGACAATGATAAAACTGCAAATTAGCGGTAAGTTAGCCAGTGAAAATCTTGTATGCGAGTATTTCACAAGATACAATGAAATTGCAGCTGACTTCCTATTTCGCATTCTTGTCACTTATGGTAGATAAATTTGGATGCCCACTGAGTACCTATTTCAAAACGAAAACGTTCATGTAGAAAAGTAGAAGCTGGTTTTGAATAGAGGCCGCCCTTGCATGAAGCCGCACAAAACCTTAAAAAAAAAAAGGTTGTAGCCACGGTTTCTATTTTAGAAAATACGGTATTTGCCATTTTCAATGTAGCAAAGAAAATTTTTTACTCAAAAAAAAAAGCTTGAAAACCAAAGTAATAATTATACTTATGATAAAATTTGCTAAATCTTTTAGTCTTCGGGAAGATGACTGTCTTGTTTTTATCATCGAACCAGTTTCAAAATTCTTTGAATTTGATGGTGTTCGACCAGAAAGATACATGACTTTCGAAAATGCTCTTTTTGTGGACAAAGCCATGAGAGACGCAATGAACAGTTTACAAATTCCATTCGTTCGAATTCAGGTGGAGGACCTTCAAGAAAGAGTTGATTTTGTGATGAACGAAGTTTTCAAACACTGGCCTGATTTAAAGCAAAACTTTTGAAAATTACGCGTTAGTAGAATGTAAGTCAACAAGCTCAGTTGTTGACTACGATGTGACTGTTCAGTAGTCAATGCAATCATTCAAACAAAAAAGCATTTAATGAGGTGATCTTAGCTGTTATATTGAAGAATACTTCCACAATTAGAATTTTCGTTTAGTAGATATCAACTCCTAACCATATTTTACACGAGAGGGGGGCATTTTTGCCCCAACCCTTCTAGTTTTTTTGTGATAGATCCCTTCAGAAAAAATATTTTTATTTTGAATTAACTTGACTTTAAGTCAAAATTCATCGCAAATAACACCTAAAAGTTTTAAGCTGCTAAGGTAATTGGAAGTTTCCTGATTTTTGCGGTTTCCGAAGTCGCTTTTCAAAATCTGAGCAATTTTGACCAATAGCTATCTTAAGTAACGCTATATTAAGACGTTTTTGTGAAGAAACTACTTTGGAATTTAATATCAAAAAACCTACGTATAAAATCTAAACCGCATGTGACGTCATCGCAAAAGAATGACATCATTTTTGTAAATACAATCGTGACGTCACTGCGATGACGTCGTCACATTAAAACTTTTTTTTGATAAACTTGGGTGAACACCAACCCTCATGCCAAATTTGTTGTTCCCGTGACGTTTGGCTTACAGTGAATAGTTAAATGGGGGGCATTTTTGTCTCCCCCGCCGTGTAAATTGCCTTGGTCAAATACCTAGGGTAAAAGAGGATTAAGCAACAGCGCAAAGTGGTGTAACATTAGCCTTGTGTTGAAATATCTGTTACGACTTCAAAACTAAGGTATGTCTCTGGTTGTTTTGAGCATGAATTCGAATCACATTCGCAGTAATTTTTTCTGACACCAGAAAGCTGAACTAGCTTTTTTCTTGTTTGTACGTAGAGTTAAACCATACAACGAATAGATGATGTTCTTAGTCAAAAAGAAATCGGAGTGTTTATTTTGATTAGTCTTAATGAAATACTGTAACATTTCGTATTTCTTCAAGTTTTCAACTTAACAGGAAAGACAAAATTTGAGCTTTGCTTTCAACTAATGATTGTTTTGGTGGAAAAGTTACAAAATTTCATGTAAAACTTTAGGTTCATTGATGTATTATGATTATTGTTCTTATAGTTTTAAAAAGAAAAGGAAAACAAAATATGCAGGCAGTGACGTATATATAGGGTGTGTATATAGGGCAAGGTATATAAGGTAAAGAGACATCATGCCGTGGCACAAAAACGAAAAAAAAAACATAAAAAAAATCTTAAAAATCACAGCAATTAGAATGAAATGGAGCAAAAACTTGGAAGAAGCTTTTCCCACCTGATGTTCCCATCTGCATTTCAATAAGCTAGTGGGTGAGGTGGCGCAGACTTCAAAACTTATTTATTTCATGTCTCAATTCATACCGGCGCCGGCTGGGAATTGCCATGTGATCCAGTTTTTACCCATGCTTTCTCCCCACCAAAATTTCTGCCTACGCTACTGATTGAAGCATTGGAAAATTTATCGATACTATAGGTAGGCTAGCCTACTAACTGTACTTCCGGCAAAAGGCACACGATTAGCATAACGCTAATTTATTACCTTGACGTTTCGCTCAGCTGAAAACGCCGAGCATCTTCAGAAGTTTGTAAAATTAGCGTTATGCTAATCGTGTGCCTTTTACCGGAAGAACAGTTAGTAGGCTAGCCTACCTATAGTATCGATTTTCATGCCCGGTAGACCAGATGGTTCTAGAAACCACTCTTATTCAGTTTTTGATTGGAAAATTTATTTCAGCTTGATGGGCATAGTTTACAGATGTTCGTATCAAAAAAATGAAAAGAAACATCATTTAAAAAGAATATTACAAAAACAATCGAATAAACATCAAAATTAATGCTTTTTGTGAATTTATTTGGCGTTTATGGTTTTCGATTGTTGATTGTTTTTGTAAAATGATATTGAGATGATGTTCTTCTTCAATTTCGTGTTATTGCTTTTTACTTTTTGTAACTTGGACCTTGAAGATACTTTTATTTGCTGCTTATTAAACACTCAAGATGATTTGTGCATTATTTGAAATTATAATTTGTAATGAAGCAGTTTTTCTTTGCCTTTAAGCGAAAATATGTTTTTAATTTTTGCATATCCCAAGTTTCTTGAAAAGAGAGGATCTATAATAATAAAATTCAATTTTATGATGTCATAAAATGCTTATTTTACAAAGTCATTATTATTTTTTCATTTTTGCCTGATGGATGCTATGTCGTGGAAAAACTGTGGTTAAGTTAAAGGATAAATTTTGTTACAATGATTACTGACCTGCGTGTGCATTAACTATATTGCAATTGCAAGTTACAATACTAACGGCTGCATAGCCTATATTACAGGGTAGTAGCGTTATTTTTACGACAACCTGATCTTAATTGCTAATGCTCTAGTAAGCTTTTATACTATGTGTGGGCTGTATATAATCTAATGGATTATTAAGCAACTGCTTTACTAGTTAATGCTAAACTCCAATTAACCTATGAATGAGAACATGGTGGCTGGAAAATTTGCTTTCCCATTCGTCAACAAAGCACCCGCTACCAATGAAGACAAGATCATTATTATTCTGACCCTCAATAAGATTACATGCCCAAGTGGTAACGAAAACGAAGCAGGTGGATTGAATCAGTGTTTTTGTAGACTGTGTAGGGACGTAGGCCACACCGCTTGCTTTGAGCACGTGAAAAATGAACCCAACAAAATGGAAGTTCTTCTGAAGGCTTAACCGACAGGTTTGCATTGCTTCAGTCACTAATTTAAGAACACTAAATGATTTGACAATTGATTGATTGATCTATATTTATCCTTCACTCACAAGGAAGCAACGATGGCGGTTTTAATTTAAACGAATTTTCCTTACCCGCTAAAGAGTTGATCGTATATTCCTAACGTTTCGGTTGCAGTTCTATTTCTCACCACGTACATTTGCTGCGTGTTCAAAGCCACCAAGCTGCGTGTTCAAAGCCACCAAGCTGATGAGGATTAACAATCATGACAAAACGCATAATCAAAGGACGCAACAACGTGACCAGGGTTAGTGTTGAACGGAGATCATGCGATCAGGGTCGTTGTAAAAACGTCGCTTTTACCATTCGGCTACGGTACCACCATGATGAACTTTTAGATCGTTATTATAATCTGATGGTTGAAATGTGAACAATCGGAAGGTCTGTCCTGTCACTTGACTCCATTTTTAAGAAGGTGAGGGCGGCACCTTCTGAAGTGGCTGGACATTAGTACGAAATGCATCTTTCTATTCTAAAGTTTACAGAGCTGGACGGTGTTTTTTTTTTTGACGAACAGTTATGAAAGTTAATGAGTCCCCTTCAATTACTTCTAGAAATGTTAACTGGGAGGATCTAATCAGAAGAGGTGGTTGAAACAACTCATAACAAAGTAACCCAAATACTTGAGGTTTATAGACCATCACGAATTTATTTTTGTGCATTAGAGGGACTTTTTGAGACTCATGCACTCAAAAAGCCCCTCTAATGCAACAACGCCATAACGTACGTTGTGACAAGATTTATTCATGTAGGTGAGTTGCGCTCAATGTTGTCGTACACAGCGTTTGTGTGAATTAAATCATCTCTGCTACAGTAATGAGAGTTGCAGCTGATGAGGATTAACAGTCCCAAACGACTCTGCCCAGGTCTGTAAACTTTAGCTGTAAGTATGCTCCCATTTGTTCTGCGGGTGCAGGGTTGGAGGCAGATTGGCGTTCTAACTGCAGCGAGAAAGTTAGTTGTAACTTCCCAACTAGCCAGTCGACAACGATGTGCAGAATTCACTATTTCATTAATTCTTGGCCGCGATGGTGACTAATGACTTAACGTAAGAGCCACCGTCGTGTTTATTTGCTTCCCCAGCCAGGGAAAAGAGCTAATTCCGCACTAAGCCCGAATTTAACCCTGTAGCGCCCCACGTTGCAAATATGCAACATAGATTCTTGAGCGTTGAACATGGACTTGTGATTAAATAAATTAATTCTACGAATTTGGCTAGTTACCTAAACACCAGCTGTTACAAATGTGCACCTTATTTCACTTCCACCTACTACTGGCTGCAAAAAGCAGCCTTTTTCATATTTGCTTAGCATTTTTTGCAAAAATTTGGTTAGTGACCAATTTTTGTTTCCTTTTTGAGATTTAGATAGCAGAGAAATCAAAATGCATCTTGCATTTTCTAAATTAGTACTACCCAAATGTCACGTAGAACGCGCAAAACTGTCAGACTTGAAACAAAGTCTTGCGGAGCAAAACGATTTGAAATGATGTTGCAAATTTGCAACACTGGGCATTGAGGGCTTGATTAGCAAATTGGTGTAGATGTTGAGTATTGCTAGGTTGCTCGTATTGCAAGGTTGCTAGTATTACAAATACACAGTCCATATTCTTCAATATACTGTTTTAGGTCCTGGTTTATTTTCAAATATTTAAAATAGCGCCAATTAGTGTTCACCATGTAATCTAAATCAAGCCAGTTGAGCTGCAGACAGCGATGCCAGGCGTTGATGTTTTTGACTTGCAATCTTATGTCTGATGTTTTTGACTTGCAATCTTATGTTTGATATTTTTGATGTAAATCTGCGGTAATTTGCTTTTAGGTGGAAATCGGATGTTTTTGACAAAATTTTGATGCGAAATACAAAAAAAGATTATAAAGAGCTAAATCCGCCCTATAGCTTATCGTTTAGCCAACAGTTTTGAAAATGAGTTGATCTCCAAACAAAAAAAAAGGTCTTCACCCAAGCCTAAACAAACGGTTGAAAGAGATGTGATATTGCGATCTTCCAAAAAAGCGATCTTTAGCCCTATTTCACTTTTATTCATGGATGCAGACCCGGCACCAGAGTAGTGTGCTGGGGAGGAGGGTGGCATAGAAAATTTTGGTGGGGCAAAAAGTATTTCTGGGATGAAGACCAAAAAGAAGGTCTTTATCGCAAATGCATCTCAGTGGCGTCGGTCTTGTTGCTTTTTTTGGGGCACAATTTTCGCTTGGGGCTACATTCTCGCTTGGGTGCACAAAAGTTTTTTTTGATACGGATTTTGCCCCCACATTCGGGGGGAAGATCAAAAAAAACAAAACAAACGTCTTTTTTGAAAATGCACCCCAGTGGCATCGGTCCTGTTGCTTTCTTTTGGGGCACAACTTTCGCTTGGGGAAAACACTCTCGCTGGGGGCCCAAAAACCTCCTTTGGTACAGATTTTGCCCTCACATTCGGGGGTGAAGACTAAAAACAAACCAAAAAGGTTTTTTATTACAAATGTATCTCAGTTGCGTCGGTCCTGTTGCTTGTTTTTGGGGCACAATTTTCGCTTGGGGCCACATTTCTCGCTTGGGGGCCCAAAAACCTTTTTTGATACGGATTTTGCCCTCACATTCGAAGGGAAGACCAAAAAAAAACAGAACAAACGTCTTTTTTGAAAATGCACCCCAGTGGCATCGGTCCTGTTGCTTTCTTTTGGGGCACAACTTTCGCTTGGGGAAAGCACTCTCGCTTGGGGGCCCAAAAACCTCCTTTGGTGCAGATTTTGCCGTCACATTCGGGGGTGAAGACTAAAAACAAAACAAAAAGGTCTTTATCACAAATGCACCTAATGGCGTCGGTCCTGTTGCTTTCTTTTGGTGGACACATTCTCACTTGGGGGCACAAAAACCTCCTATGGTACGGATTTTGCCTTCATATTCGGGGGTGAAGACTAACAACAAAACAAAAAAGTCTTTATCACGAATGCACCCAATGGTGTTGGTCCTGTTGCTTTTTTTTGGAACACAATTCTCGCTCGCTTGAGGGGGCCACATTTCTTGCTTGGGGGTCACGGCCCCGAAATGACCCCTATGGTACCGGGCCTGCATGGATGTTTCTGTCAGAAATTTACTGCCTTGGTTTTATAGCTTAGATGTAATCTGATGTTTCTTCTCTAAAAATCTGATGTTTTTGATCAGCGGTCGCTGGCATCACTGGCTGCTGAACAAAATAAGCATTGGTTTCAAAAAGTGATTTAGTTTGGTCATTTTACGCAAGTACTGTGTAGTGGCTTTATAAGACGATGTAGTATTTGCTGCATTGTATATCAGCACTATAGTAGTTACAGAGAGTGTCTACTAAGTATTCAGCGGTTACTTAGTACTAGTAGGACATCTTTATGCAATACTTCTTCAAAGATGGTGGTTTCTGAGTTTAAATTAGGGGTAAGGGCTTTAGAATTTTGAAATCAAAGATTTGATTGGAGAAAGGGTCAATTATTGTTGATCTTTACAACTACGAAATGGGCACTAATTTTGTATAAAGTTGATTTGCGTGAAGATTATTCACTGATTACGCTAAATCCTTTTGGTTTGGGTTATAAATAATAATTTAGTCATGTGGTATTTGCAAATTCGATTTGCATTGAAATCATTTGTTTTTGTGAAATTAAATTTTGTTTTTTCTTTTTGTGTTGTAATCCATCATTGTAGCCTGTAATGCCCAGTGTTGCATATTTGCAACATTGCCAAATATGGTAATTAATTATGATATCCCCCAAATTTCACAAAGGTCTGATTATGTATCACCATTTGACTTGAAAAAACCTTTCGTGTATTTTTTTTTTCAAATATTTGTATGCCTGGGCGCTACAAGGTTAACTACAATTTCTTGGTAGCCTACTTCATTTTTTGCGTTATCATGAAGTACGCGATCTTTTGAACACTAATTTGTAAAAAAATTAAAGCTTGAAATTAAATCGCAAATCCAAGTGAAATGATACAACCATCAGACATTTAAAAAGTTCACAATTCTTCAAATGTCCGCAAATTAGCAGGAGACACGCAATCTAGATAAGCACAGAAATATGAAATGCATAAATGTAGAGGCAAATACCGATATGTGTGAAGCAAAATTTTTACGACATACCTAGAAAGCATAAAAAAATTGGAGAATTTGAACGAAAAACAACTTTTTCTGCGTCAATTTTCCGTATAAAATTAGCTAAAAATAAATAACGTCATGCAATGCGTAAATATTTGCAATTTCAACTTGTCCAGTTCAACACTCCTAAAAAAGTTAGTCAAAAGTACAAAAAAGCAAAAAAAAAATTTATGCAAATATGGAAATCACCAGATTTTGAAGAAAAAGGTTGATAGTCCCCAATAAAGTGAGATACCTTATCATTGTTACAAATGAGATACCCTTATTTTATTGCATATTTTGAGAAAACTTGATCAGTGCTCTTTACCAGTGATTAGAATGAAGCAAAACTGTGGCAGATATAAAAGTTAAAATATCTTGGGATAGCGTTCAAGACCGACAGAAGGCAAGACGAAGAACTGCAACCCAAATTGAAAAGGCAAGTGCATTATTGCAGTAATGCAATATTTGCACACTATTCGGTTGTCAAGAAACGAGAAATACCAAACATCACAACACTTTTCTTTTTCAACACAGTTTTTTCTCCCTTTTCCCCTACGTATGATAATTATTGAATACTTCATAGATCACAGTATGTACCTACCGACGATGTATTGAGGTATAGTAATTAGGAACGAGGTACATTATATAGGAGTGACACTATTTAGTATTGAGGTAATGACTGAAAAATTGTGATGGCAAGTAAAAGCGTTCGAAATGAGGTTTTTACAAAGAATTGAAGGCGTTACTTTATTTGACGAAGTGCGTAGCTCTGGGATTTAAAATCTCTAACCACCAACCTGCTTCTTCTCCAAGTTAAAAAATATCATCTCCGATGGAGGAGGAATGTTTCAGAATTACCCAAGCAAGATTTAGTCGCAAAGCAACGGGAAAGATCAATTAGACGACTCCTATAACTAGATGTCAATTAAACTGAAAATCTTGGATGGAGTCGCTTGAGATTTTCCCCTGCAATATTAAAAGTGATGGAAGACCTTGATGTGTAGCACTGGGTCTCTGGCTGCTGCCTCAACAACCCTCAAGGAAAAGCAGGCAATAAATAGAGAAAAAAACTTTTTGAAGCATTGCGCTTAAAACTGTATTTAGGTTAAAAGTATGCCATCACCAGGGATTAGTTGTACCGAAAATTTTGTTGATTTTTTTTTTTCTGATCAATAATTGTTTTATTTTTAAAAACAGTCAATCATTTAACACTGCCATTTTTTATACTGTTACACTATATGATGTCAGGCCGATCAGATACTAAAAGTCGTAAGCACTAGCGTGTATTAACGTTAATATTCGCATAATCAGTTTTCTAATCGAACTAACTAGAACAATTTACCGAATTCACACGTTCAGAGAAGTAATTTCTGCTATTTGCTGTATAATTTGGACTGTGGTTGATATCAGGGTTTCAAAAAGTGTTCTATTCAAAATTTTGTTCGATTTTACTCGAACGATACATATCTCTGGTGAACCCATTTATGGGTAAAACAGACTGATGGGTTTTATTAAATTTTATAGTTTTTTATGTTTTAGAACTGTTACAATTTGCTGTGATACTTTGTAAATATATTGCAATTTGAGCAGGTGTTTATCCAAACTTTTCATCAGAAGTTTTGGTAAACGTCGAGTTAATCTCTATGTCAGTGCATACTGGGACCCTTGGTAAGGTTTTCTGTGATTTTTTTTTGTTTGTTTAAGGCTTAAATTGCAAAACAACAAAAAACAATAGCGATAATGTAGAATAGCTAAATGTCGCCACAATGATATATTGTTTCCGTAACCGGGTGATTTTGTAAATTCTCATTTTTTTATTTTCTTCTCTGAATGATGTTGACAGAAGTAAATGATTATTCGTAAATCATTCTGAAATTGATTTTAATGGTGAGCATTTAAATGAAAATGAAAGTAATGTTAACTACTTCAAAATCAGCGAAGAGGACGATATCAACAACACCTATTGCGAAACAAAAATCGTAAGTTTAGTAAGAACTATGTACTGAGAAATTAATGATATGCTCTAGGCAGTATTTAGAGTCTTAAAGGCACAATCAAACTATGATTAGCAGCCTAAGATGTTTTGAAATCGGCGAAGTTTTATTTTTAAAAAATTTGATGAACAGCCTGCAGTTTCATGCGGTCAAGATTTCAGTCTGTTAAGATTTATTAATGGTTTAGCTGATTTTAGTTGGTAAAGGTTTATGCAACATACGTGTAATCGCGGTAATGATTTTTTCATTAATTGTTATTTAATTGCTACGATGTACGTTATGAAGGTATTTTTAAAAAATGATACCGTTACTATTATTTTATAAAATCGGCCCTGCTTGCCCGACCGAATAACTTTGAAATAGACGAAACAGCTGTTTTAAGCATGCTATTGAAAATTAATTTCGAGCCAACAAAGTTTAATTTTTTTTCATTATGCAAAGGTTTTAGTTATTTCATTATAATCCGAATAATCTGAACCATTTTGGGTTTCTGCGGTTATATTTTCATACTTGCGTAATTTAAGCTATACTGACAAAGAATAAAAAACGAAAGTCGATTCGGAAACAGTAAGCTTAAGTCTTAAGGTTTTTAATTACAATAGACCAGTAGTTTTGATTGAAAATTTTTTCTTCATAACGACGCAATTGATTTAAATTTGCTATAGGCCTACAAACCCACTGAATCCAATTCATTGCTCAAACTTTTCGCTTGCACTTTCGCTAAACAAAGCAAGATACTTGGCATTTTTTGCAGTTTTAGATGGTGATTGTGTTAAACAAAAATAAAACAAAAAAAATAAATACTGTTAATAAATGATACGTGCTACAATAGATTAATTCTGCACTATGCACATAATATGTAATTCGTTTGCATTATTTTGCATTTTAAGTAAAGTTCTAAACCACACTTGCTTCCAACACAAATATTTTATAAAATTAATACAGTGCATTTTGATTTTTTTATGTTACAAATCGGTGAAACCAAAAATGAAAAAAGTGATGGTAAAAATCAAAAGCAAGCAAAATTTCTTCAACTGGTAAGTAAAACATTGCTACTTCAAAGTTTATACCAATTTTTTATTCACCAATCGGTAGTCTAGTGGATAGAGCGTTTGCTACTGAAACGGCAAACTCGGGTTAGATTCCTGATCGGGTCAAACCAAACATTATTAAGATTGCTATTCATAATTACTTTCCTGATTGATTTTCAGCCATAAAAGTCTCCATCGTGTGTAGTAGACAGGTGTCAGCTTGACTTAAACCAAAAGAGCCCTTTGCTTTATCTTGGCCGAGGCAACTTGGTAAATCCAGATGTAATTACCATACAAGCTAACTTTTCTGGAACCTGATTCATAGAACAAAAACAAACGTAAGAAATGACGAACCAAGAAAAAACATGATGAAAACAAATACAAACTGAAGGTTTTGTTGTAAGGTTCAGCAATTTACCCATTACTGCAACAGCTTAACATTGAATAAAAAACTAATATTACTGCAAATACTGTAAAATATTTTGTAGATGGTGTAGCTGCAGCGAAAGAATTGCTTGTGGGGTCTGCTTTTCTGCTAGTGCCTAACATAGTGGGTCACACTCACGAAAGCTTGCAGAAATAAAAACATTTAACTTACTTTAAAGATGTAACTCTGACGTCTTTTTAAGTTATGGCATTTTAAATTTTCTAACTTTGAAGAGAACTCAACTTCACAATAGTTCTTACAGTAATTATACTGCAGCTTTTATAATACAGTATATAGCTTTCACTATATTTTGCAGGAAAAAAAGTTTTCAAAACTTGTAGTCTCATATGGATGTGAGCAAAATGATTTATTCAAGTTCTTTGAATTTTTAAAGAACTGAAGATATTAAATAATTGAATCTTAATGATTTTTCAATAAATCAAAAAAATCTTAAGTTATAATAATTTTAACAATTAACCAACTAATGCAGTACAATAACTGCGAAACCGATGAATGACTTCGAAAAATTGGCTAGTACTATGCTATCACATGAAAAGAAAAAAGATGCAAAAAAATTGATTTTGGCTTCGTGCAAACAGCAAATATTTTAAAATCCATCAGAGTTATAATTTTACGCGTTAACTTTTGTTAAAGTTTTTCCGTAAATTTATGTCTGCAGCATTTGATAAATAACTGAAAACAAGAAAAAACAAAAAACATAAAACAATTAAAAGCAATCTTAAAATTTGCTAACTGAGACAAAAAAGCAAACAGCCATTTTTTAAAACTTTATCTCAAAAATGTTATGTTTTATCAGTTTCAATATGCAAATGGGTTTGATTATTTCATGTTATTTGTCGGAACATTGTCTGCTGCGATTTGTGGCGCAGCAATGCCAATTCTGTTTATAATCTTTGGAGATTTAACCACGTCTTTTGTGGGCTACGGAAGATTTTCAATTTGCCTTGATAACTTCACAATTTGTAACGAAGAATATGGAACAAATTTCACGTCTCAAGCGTAAGTTTTTGGGCTATTAAACAAAAAGTTTTTTACTGCGCTTCACTGCTTAAATTATTTATTAGACTATTTTATCCAAATCTATTTAACTTTTCAATGAAAATTGGATAAACCTATTTAAAAATACAGTACGTTAATTGCACATTATTGAAATTGAAACATTCGTGTCAAATGGATGCGACCCAACGCCATCAATTAGCTCGGTCGATCAACCCACAAACTTACTTATTAAATGGCTACTGGGTTGCTTTACTAAGCTATGTACCTCTGTCACGTTTCGTTTGTAGGTTGTTGCTCACTGAAGCGTGACGCTAAAATAACCATACACACTTTTTTGTTGTCAAAACAAAGCAATGTACAATTTACATAAAACCACTGCTCCTTTTTCTTTTCGAAGTGCAGAAGCAAGTTGAAATTTAAAAAATAAGATAAAAAAGTATAAAAAAGTATATGCTGTTGTCATCACGTTATTGAGCATATTGTGATTGAGCAAAATGGTAAAGAGTGGTGAAGTCAGCGACCATATGAACTCTGATATTCTCCGTTGACGGACCCGGATCGAACCTGAAATGATAGCGAAATCATACAAATTACCATAAAAGCCTTCAAACAATGTTATGTTTTAGTGCAAAATTTTAATCAAGGATGGCAGTACGGTACGGTACGACCCAATTTTTGCTAAGCAGTACGGTACGACCCAATTTTTGCTAAGCACTACGGTACGCTGGTACGGTACGTTTTTTTTGTAATGATACGGTTACGGTACGTTGGTACGGTACGCCTGTTTTGTAAAGATACAGGTACGGTACGTTGGTACGCTCTTTGAATTAAAAACCTCCGACTTTTCGCACATTGCTCCAGTTTTTTGTACACAGAGGCAAAAAACAGTTGAAAACGACGCTAAATGTATAAATTAAAATCGCTGATATATAGGTTAGTGATTTCAAAGTCAGTTAAAGTTGCGAATAGTCAAAAGCAAGGATTGCAGTACGATACAGTACGTAGGTACGGTACGGTGCGCCTCAATTTTTGCTGAAAAGTACGGTACGATGGTACGGTACGTTTTTTTTGTAATGGTACGGGTACAGTACGTTGGAACGGTACGCTTCAAAAATTGAGCTGAAGTACAGTACGCTGGTATGGTACGATTGAAGGTGCAAAGTACGTAGTACGCAAATTCTGAACGTACTGTACCGTACTGCCATTCTTGCTTTTAATCATAGACGTGAAATTTGTGATTGAACAAAGGACCGTTGTTCTGCTTTTGTAAAAAGAAGTGATAGACTATTTTTACATCACATTTTTGAGTTTTGCTTGGGTCAAGTTGGACCGTCTTGAATTACTGCGTAGACGAACAGAATATTTATTTTGATGTTGCAGCAGCAAAAGTAAAAACGGCAATATAAATAGTACAAAATAATGCAACGCAACAAAAATTATTAATACTTGCAATACCGTAAGAGGAAGCTGTGAAGAAGCGTGAAGTCTTCGAGTCACAAACGGTTGCCTTTCGAATTACCAGCTTTAGCTGGCAGGTGGTGTTTAACGCTAATTGTTGTTTATATTGCTGAATGTGAGTCTAATTCTTTGAAAGATGTGTTTTCGTGTAGAAGATCAAATGGCCAACATTGAAAATAACGTTTGTATTTTAAGCCTATTTTACGCAGGGAAAAGGGGATAAAAATCCCCCTTTCATGGTATTTTACGATAATCCCGTTTAGAAAAAAAACTCTTTATTCTTCAAACTAATTTGACTTTGAGTCAAACTTTTTTGAAAATAGTAATTGAGACTTTGATGTTACAAGAAGAAAAAAATTCTCCAATTCAAAGGGTTTCCAATGCCAATTTAACAAAGTTTGGCTTTAAAGGATATCAAAAGACGTTTTGGTGACACAAACACGTTGACTTAGACATACTATGATTCAAATTTTAAACAAAAGCTTGTGTAAAAAATTTGAACTGCCTATCACGTTATTTCAAAAATGAATCAGTGTTATCGAACTGACTGTGACGTCATTGTTACGATAATGATTATGATGACGTTGTCAACTCAAAATTAATTTTATCAAACAATTTTTGTAAGCAATAACCCACATGCCAATTTTGGTGTTCCCATATCCTCTCGTTTGGGAGTTGAGTAAAGCGGGTTTGCACCCGACCTTCCCCTTGCGCAAAAAGCTTTTGTTAAGTAGTATGCGTAACGTAGGATTAAATCTGCTAATTTCATATGCGAAGAAAGTCCAGGACCTATTTCAATGGAGTAAGACGTGATTGACGGCTTAAGAATTTTTTATGATCATTTATAGTCTTAAGAATTAACGATCCCATTGCCAAATAATTTCAACTAATTTTGTTTTTTAGACAGTTTCAAACAGCAGTTCTGGAAGCTGTCGGAAACAGCGATTTGAACGAATCAATATCTGAAAAATCTCTATATTTTTCGATCTTAGCGCTTGTGGTTTGGGGATTTGGAACATTACAAGTAATAAAATTAATTTTTTCAAATAATTTTTGTGAGCAACAACTCACATGCCAATTTTAGTGTACCCTTAACCTCTCGTTTAGGATTTCAGTAAGGAGGACTTGCACCCGACCTTCCCCTTGCTTACATAGATTTTTTTTGGATTGTAACATCCAGGTCAAAACGACGTTTCCCAAAGCGGTTGATCGGATGGCTGAACAACCTAGGAATAAATGCATTCCATTTTATTTGTGGCTATGCTGGATTGCGACGCTACAGGATTAATATTCTCAATAGTCATCTTATACTTTTCTGACAGTGTAAATAAATTATTGATTGATTGTTTGATTGAATAATTAAATTAAATGTATAACTTGTATACAATTTCAATCACTTTCTGCAAAAAGAGTAAACTTTAGTTTTAACTGTTTTAGAAAAAATGTGGGAAAGAAGTTTTAAAGTTGTGAAAAAAGTTTTGAACGTTTATGTGTGTCACTAAAAATAATTTTGAATGCCTGAGATATGATTATTTGCTGTATTTTAACATGCACGTGACTGATTTACCACTTTTGCTTCTTTTTTTGATTTAGAATATTCGAGATATTCGAGATAATTCCTTTCTAGTACATTCTGCTATTTTCTACAGTTATCGATGTTTGGGTTGTTTACGACTCTTAATTGCTATATTTAGACTTGAAGTTTGTGACGTCATACTTATGTCGAAATTTGTTTATCGTAAGCTCGTGTATTTTTTTATTGTGACATATCAAGGATTTTTCTGGGATATTTGATAGCTTTTGTTGTAGTATAAATAGGCGAGTCGTTTTTCATTCATGATTCTAATATTCTAAGAGTGGGTGATTTTAGGTATTAGTTTCGTAGGCAGTTAAGCCGAGTTTGTGTTTCTGGAGTTGGCTCGCAAAGCCATTTAGTAAGAGGTGTGAGTGGAGCGATTTTGCTCAGTGAGTTGGTTTGTGTTTCAATCTTAAATAGAACTTTCAATTTAAGATTGGTGTGCTGCTTTCTGAGATTCAAGAAGCTAAAGGAACTATCAACTGCCATTTTCGATTCGTCAATTAACATCTCAGTCGTTCTCTAGTTTCAGCCGACGTGGGTAATTCTAGTGATTAAAGGTTGTACTCTAGCCAAGTATCAACGATCGCGACAATGTGGTGCCTTGAAAATGTTTAAAAAGCTAAGTCTTTTGTAACTTCGAGAACCAGAAAAAATAATGATAAATTGATCAACGGTGTCAATACATTTTATAATTGATTCGTTATATTTTACAGCAATATTACTCTTTCTTTCTTTCTTTCTGTAAGCAGTTGCAATGCTCAATTTTAATAAAATTCTACTTTTGTATTATGAGACACAAAGTTATCATATAACTTGCATATACTGTACATTAACTTAAAATTATCAAACTACCTTTTTGCATAAAACTTTGTAAAAGTGTTGATAAAAATTTTTTACATCTTTTCGTCGTAAACATGGGCTAGATAGCATTACGAAAGCTTATATTACGAATATTACAAGGTAAAAAAAATTTATAACAACCTTCAAGCTGTTTACATGAAGCTTCGAAATGATGTTAATGACAAAAATCAACACCATTTCTTCATAAAAGACATCAAGCTTCTTTTTTGAATAAGGCTTTACAGTTGTGTTGATGAAAAATTTCTGCTTCATTTCGACATAAATATTGGCTATTGCAACACAAAATAAGCTTGTACCACAATTATTATTCATTTGCAAAATTTTTCTTAACAACCGTGATATTTATCTTTTTTTGACAAAATGGTGCTGATTTTTTTTATGAACGCCATTGCAAAGTCTCGTATAAAACAGCTCAGACTAAAAACCACCGTAACGATCATAAATAGGAATTATCAAAAATACAGTGCCTCACTCTAGAATCTAGATAGTCCTATTTATGCGTGAAACAAAAAGTATCTTGTAATATGGTGCAGCAAATTTTTTTTTCGGTTTCTTTTAACAGTGCAATGATTATTACGAACTACTCTGTGAATGAAATGCATTCTATTTTAGATAACATTCTGGTTGTATCCTGCAACGCGACAAACAAAGCGAATTCGCAAACAGTTTTTTCTTAGCATTCTACGTCAGGATATCGGATTCTTTGATTTGAATTCTGCAGGAGAATTGAATACAAGAATAGCTGAGTAAGTGTTGGAAAATACTTCTTTGAAAAAAAGTATAACAATTTAAAGATATAGACACATGGATATTTTAAAAATTCCGACATACCATGAAAAATTCTTAACATTTTTAATGTACTGTATGTTGGAATTTTTAAAGTACCATACTTTAACGTAGCCACGCAATTTATCCACTGCATTTTACACGAGATAAAGGGAAAATGCCTAACTACTTAACTCCTAAATTAGAGGTCATGGAAAAAAATCCGATGCGGTTTTAGTCCAGCCCGCAGCACCGTAGACCAGATCTTCACTCTGGTACAAAGATCGCATTGCATTGTTGATCTTGAAAAAGCATGTGACCGAGTTGCTCGGGATAAACTTTGGAAGGCTTTGCTAGAGTATGGCGTTGATGGTCATTTGTTATGCGCCATTAAGTTATTTTACTGCCCATCGAAGGTTTGTGATCGAGTAAATGTCAAGTATTCAAACCTTCCATTTTGGTGTTGGACTCCGGCAAAGGTGCGTTTTGTCACCTTTCTTTTTCATTGTCTATATGAATTGGATCGGCACACGCTGCCAAGCTGATGAGTGTGCCACGTTTGGGAATTGCAAAATCAGTAGTCTGCTATTCGATGATGCTTCGGTTCTGCTTTCTTCCACAGAATTTGTCCTCCTACGCGCATTAAATAGCTTTGCAGATTCATGAGACATCGCCGGAATAAAAATAAGCATGGCCGCAAATGAGGTACTTCATCATTCAGGAAACCTTGATCAGTGCGTGTTGCAAGTAAATGGAGCGACACTGAAGCTTAGGCAGAGAAATTCATGTATCTTGAGTGGAACTCGCGAGTGACGAAAGGCAAGAAAAAGAACTACAGTAGATACCCTAATAGGCAAGGATAGTGTAGTAATACGAGCCTTGCTCTATTCGGTTGTCATAAAACGAGAATAGCCGAAAAAGACAAAGCTCTCAATTTTCAAACAGTTTTATTCCCATTTTTGCTTATTGTCATGAATCTTGTGTAATGACCGAAAAAGTGCGATCACAAGAGCAAATGTCTGAAATGAGGTTTTTACAATCCAAGGAGTTACTCTATTTAATAAGGTGAGCAGCTCTGAGATTGGAAAATCTTTAACATCGAGCCGTTACTTTTGCGAATTGAAGGATCTCAGCTTAGATGGTTTGACTATGTAAGCAGAATGCTTTAGGAAAGACTTTCGAAACAAACTTTACTTGCCAAAGCAAATTGGAAAAAAAACACTTGACGACCTACAACTAGATGGAACAATAACTACACTAAGGATCTTGAATGGAATCGCTTGGGATTTCCCACAACCGAAATCCTGGATGCGACGAAGGACAGTGAAGTGTGGGAGATTAATCTCGAATTGCTACCCCGCAACCCTCACAGAAAAGCGGGCAATGAAAAAAGGGAAAGAAGAGGCACTTTAATATCCCTGGCTCCAGCAATTTCAAATTTTCAAGAGTTAGTTGCAAATAAATTTGGCTCTAAGTCAGATTGGTTTGATATAAAGTTTTCATTTTTTATCTTTGAAAAAATAATTATGAAAAAATCGAAATAGAAGTACTCATAACTGTTCTCTTTTAAAGCTAGGCCTTGCTACGCTATCAGAAAAAACGTGTAGAAACGAGATCTCGTGATATTAATCGAGATATCACCTGAAAAACTTTTTTACAAACGGGTCATTCCATTATATTTCAAAACGTATTTGAGCATTTTTATACCCAACCTCTGTAAAAGAGTCAATTAACCATTTTATAGATAGAGGCTGGTGTACTGATCAATCTGCAAAAAAATGTTTTCAAATTGGCCCAGTGGTTGCTGAGATATTGATAACCATCACTAGGTGGCAGACACTACCATAAAAATTTTTAAATTTAAATTTTACGAGTTTTACTAGAAATATCAACTTGGTTTTTGTGTCTAAAGACATGTTTTTTGAGGCAAGGATTCAGAATTTCAGATTACTTTCATGGTAATTTCTCAAAAAAGTTTGTTATTTAAAGTTTTGTTTTTAATTTTCAAGACTAAGTGGAGGCCCGAAAATGGGAATGAAGGATTGCGCAAAATAAAAAAAATAACAAATATGCCTTAAAGTCTTGACAATATACGTTTTTTTTCTGCTTTTTTCGTTTTTCCTTGACAATTGTAGTCTTCATCACCTTTGTTGCATTTTTTGAAATAAGCTTCCAAAAATTCCTACGATATTTTTTCAAATTTTCAATTGATTGCTTGCTCTGTATAAATACAAACATAGATTGTTTCAAAACAATTACAGTTGTCTCATAATTATACAACAAAAATATGGCTAGCCTATGTATCAGAATTAAGAAATTTACCTTATTGAGCAATAATCAGAGATCATTCACTTTAGTGCATCATTATGAGTGTAGTTGCCATGAATGATTTTTATATGATTAGGCTATATTTCACCAAATGAAATCAATTAGCAATTGTTTGCGCAAATTAGGTCGTATATAGAGCGAACCAAAATTAATCAAAGTTATTTTGATCATTCTCACCAATCTCCGATGCATTATTTTAGAGCTTGAATGCAAAATATTTTAATTTTTTTAGTTATTTTTAGAGCAAAATCTTCAATTTTTCGGCTATTCATTAAAAATTTACGCAATAATTACCAAATAACCGAAAATCTTAATAAACCTAGACTGTTAATAGTATTGATTTAATAAACAAGGTCACTTAAAGTTTGCATCTCATTGTTATTAGGATTAACTTCTTAAATTCTGCTCATCATGCAAAAGATGTAGGCTACAATATAGAGAAATTATTAAAAAATACCATATTATCAAACATTTGAATTGCTTACTCACTTAGATCAATACTCATGTATTAAGTAATTAGTTGTGCTGTTTTCTTTCAAGACCTTGATATTCTTTTGTGCATGTGATTTCAATTGTCATTTAATTTTATCAAAATCAAATCTTTCATTATACTCGTTGCATTATGCTGAAACGTGTGACGAGTTTGCGGGGCCCATCTCCGTGTCATTGCACCCCAGCAACACAGCTCCGTTCGAAGAATTGTTGCAGTGGTGGCGAACCGTTGGCAACACTGTGTTTGATTTGACTGCCCCAAGATTTGAACTTAAGACTACCGCTCCAGAGACAAACGCGTTACTGCTCGACCAACTGGCCGGTCATTTAACTTCATTCCAAGTGAAATTGCAATTGCACTACAAATAAGTTTGCTGAGTTAGTTTTTATTCTTTCAAATGACATACCGTAGCAATGATTTGAAGATGAACCCACGTGTATGATATTTTATTATTTGCATCAACCTACTTGCTCGTGATATTTTTGAGCTAAATTAGTAAAAAAGTATGTGCAAGGTATTTCAAAAGAAACATATCGGTATTGTATTGAAATAATATGAGTATATTGGTATGCTACGTTGGAAACACCCTATACAAAGCTTTTGCAATGATTAAAATTGTATAGTTGGTCGAGCGGTATAACGCGTTCGTCTCTGGAACAGGAGGTCTTGGGTTCAAATCTCGGGCCGGTCAAATCAGACACAGAGTTGCCAACGGCTCGCCACTGCTGCGACATTTCTTCGAAAGAAGCTGTGTTGTCTGGGCGCAATGATGCGGAAATGGTTACCGCAAACTCGTTACACGCTTCGGCGTATTACAGCGAGTATAATGAAAGATTTCATATGATTGATTTGACTTTTGTAGCAAAAATGCACAAAGCACCAATTACACCATTGCAACAATGACACCAATCTCATGATTGACTAGCATTTATAATATTAGTCAGCAAGACCAATATAATGTTATGTATAATTTGTGGCCAAAACGTCTGCTAATGTTCGTTACATGTTACATGCAGCTGTATCATTATTTGCTCAGCTGCATTGTATGGTAAAGCTAATATAGGCCTACTCAAAATTTGTCTCTTTACATACCCATACTTTCATTTCACTTAAACGAAGAAATTTTCATGTGCTGTTTTTGTAGTTTTACCTATCTTGGTAGCTGAATATCACACCAAAACAAATTGTTCTGTTTACGCACATTGCTAATCAATTGTCATCCTAAATTCCTCATCAAAAAGAAAGAACAACCTTTATACTACCCAAAAATATTTTTGTTTCAAAATTTTGTTCAATCCTTTATCCCCAATTTTTGACCTCAATTTACCCAAAAAAAACCTAAAAAAACTATCAAAACACAATTTTATGGCAAAATTAGCCTCAATTAAACCCCAAATTTAGATTTCCCATCCTCCAAAACATATATGTTGACACAAAAACCAACTTTCTGCCATATGTAAGGACCTCAAAATTGATTTTTGTATTTTCACGTACTCTCGTCTGACATCTAGTAGTGATTTTCGATATCTAATTAACGGACAGTCCAATTTAAAAAAAAAGCTTTTTATACAGCTTGTGCCATCCTATGTAGATGGTCTATAAGCATTTTATATAAATTTTCCAACCTAGGGTATTTGGCATTTGTTGAAATATAATGGAACAACCCAAATAGATTTTTAATATCTGAATAATGATTGAAATGTCTTCGGGTGCAACCAGGTGCCGTTTTTTAGGCATACCGTTTTTAATTGAATGCAGATTAATATTTTAAAATCATACGCTTGAAGAGTTTTTTTTACAATCAGTGTTGCTGTTAAATAATTCACAAATAGCAACAAGCATATTTTTTATCTTTCTTTGAATGTAAAAATTAAAAATATCATAATTTTAAACTAAATGATTTATCATGGGTTAACTTTGAGTTATAAGTTTGCATCTTTAGTGTTTTAGCTTGAATTATAGTGCATTAAATTCTAAAACATGGAAACATGATTTGAAGTCACGTGACCGTGGTCGCTTGGCAGCTAATGGTAACAAATGAAAAAAACTCAAAACATTGTTTCCAGATAGAATACCGGTAAACCTGCAAATTAATAAGAAATTAATTCCTGCATGAAGTCGAAAAACAAATGAACTACCTCATGAATTACCACATGCCTGTTATGATGATAGCCTACCCACAAAAAGCAGCCTAATACAAAAGCTGCTTCGAGAATTACCTACAGGCTTTCGTTTTTCAAAAATAACTATATAGCCTAGCCCTAACACGTTGGCTTATCAACTCTCGAAGGCCTGTTGTACCACACTTCAGCTCTTGAAACAATCTCCGGAGTTAAACCAGCTAAAAACCCAAAATAAGAGAATGGCTCTCATGAAACAGCTGAAATGGAGCTTGGTTTATTCAAGGCTTATTTTGCAAAATTTGCGTTAGAATATTGCTTTATGTTGAAACTTCAAAGTAAAATAGTCTTAAAAATTTGTAGCTGACTAATTTATTAAAATCGAAGCTGTGCTTTGGTTCGATCAGAATAAACTTGATGGATTGATTACCGGTATACCCATAGCTACTGACCATCGCAGGCTATCGATATTCCTCAAAGTCTATGGGTATTCCTCGAAGCAGTTATTGTATTAGGGTAAGGGTAAAGGACGACCTTTTTACGACGATCCTGATCGCATGATCTGGGTTCAACCCGCACTCTGGCCACGTTGTTGCGTCCTTGAATAAGACGCTTTACGATGATTATCTCTGCTTGGTGGCTTCGAGCAAGCAGCAAATTCAGTGGATAAGAATTTAAAGAAATCCAATAAAACATTAGATCACTGGAAGCTCCTAAACGAATGGAGATTCCTCCAACAACGAAGTAGTATTGCAATAAAAAGTACGCGGAATATCCAATAATTAGCGTCTGACGTTGTTTGGTGACAGGAGAATAAACATATGCTACAACAACAACGATTAGGCTGCTTTTTGTGGGTAGTTATTTTGTTTTTCAATTTTTTTTTTCAAGAAATGATTTCTTTATTATTTTGTCAAAGTTACCGGTATTCTATCTTGAAACAATGTTTTGAAGTTTGGTATTCATTACGATCAGCTGCCAAGCGTATACGGTTTAGTAACTTTAAATCATGCTTCCATGTTTTAGATATCAATACAATAAAATTCAGCCTAAAACACTAAATAAGCAAACTTTTTAACAAGATAAAAAAAACGTGATTAATAACTTAGTTTAAAGGGTATAGTATTTTTAATTTTTGCATTCAAAGAAAGATAAAAAATATGCTTGTTGCATTATGTGAATTTCGCTACGCCAACTGTAAAAAAAATTGTTAAAGCGTATGATTTAAAAAATTTAATCCGCTTTCGATTAAAATCGGTATGTTTAAAAAACGGCACCTTGGTTGCAATCGAAGACATTTCAATCATTAATCAGGCATTAAAAATCTATTTATAAATAGTTTGAGGTGAGCTTGTACGCAATGAGTCTCAATACGTAATGCTTTAATATCCACGAGTAGAATTTAATAAACTAATAATGATAACAAAGTAAAGCAGCGATATATATACAGCGAGTGAACAAAGAAAAGCGAGAACAAAAACAACATTAATTAAATTCCTTTTGTCTCGCAATATCCGTTCATTACGCAATACCACCCATAGCAATGAGGGATATGTGCCAATAACCGTATACCGCAGGCAATTATACACGGACAAAATAGTAGTAAATTATACTCACTCGGTCACCACAAGTTTTTCTGGAGGTACATTGATGGGCATCACGAAACAACACAATTTAGGATTGACTGCGTAACAAGGCCGACACCAACTTTTTTATGTATCAACTCTGGTTTTTACAATAATATTGAGTCGCTGATTCATCCACTTTCACCGTTCCATAATGGCTGTTATTCAAACCTTAAAAGACTTTTTTTTCTAAAAATTTTGTGTTCTTGTAAGTTTTTTACTGAAATATTTGGTTGGAAAAATTTTGATTTGGACTAAAGTCATTCTTGCAATGGAGTTTAAAATTATATAATGTAAGTTGAAGAATGGCAAAATACTTTAAAGTAATGCCTCTCTCACACTTTGGCGACTCCACTGCGAATCAATTCGCAGTGCAGTCTCAGCGCAGTCTCTGTAGAATCTCCGTGGAATCTCCGTAAAGTCCCTATTTGCAGAGGATTCGCAATGCTTTGCGACTCTACGGAGATTCCACGGATACTCTACGGCAGTGGTTTTCAGCCTGTGGGCCACAGAAGTATTTTACAGTGGGCCACAGAGCATTTTGGTTCGAAAAAGTTGTATATGCACAATGAGCTATTTATTCCCTGACGTTGTCATAAACAGTAGCGTAGCCATAAACTTGGATTGGGGGTCTGTTCTGGAGGCTTATCACAAAATCAAACGATCTTGACCGAGGTTTTGATTGGTCTTCACTTAGATTGAGATGGATTTTCCTGCCAAATTTAAGTGATCTCCCCCCCAAAAAAAGGTCTTTACCGAAATTGAGGCGTTTTTTCTGCCCAAATTCAGGTGATCTACAAAAAAGGAAAAAAAAGGCAGTTGAGAGATACTTTGAGAGTAGGGCCATGGAAAATTTTCAAAATGAAAATGGGCCACAGTTAGAAAAAGGTTGGGAACCACTGCTCTACGGAGACTGTGCTGAGATTACGCTGAGACTGCACTGCGAATTATTTCCAGTGAATTCGCAATCAAAGTCGCCCAAGTGTGGAAGCGGCATAAGGGCTATAGCTACTATATGTAGCTTTGCGCCAAAACGTGTTTTGAACTCAATTAAATTTGTGATATTGAGCGCAATTTAAAGCAGGTTACGCCAGTATACTAAAACATCTAAAAAGTAAAATCCCATAAAGCTCAATAATAGTTTATTTTACCACGGTTACGGGAGAAAAAAACTGTTGAGTTTTGTAGAATTTTATTATGTTTAATGTTTTATTGCTGTGGTAACCTGCTATGATTTTTGCATTAACCCTTGATGAAATCTTGATATCAGCCACAGACTGAATGCAAATGATATAGTAACTGAGCTCTTGGACAGGCAGTTTTGAAATAATTGTAAGCGGCTAAATGTATATTTTTTTTATTTCTTTACAGCAACATTACAAGGATTCAATTGGGAATTGGAGATAAAGTTTCATTAGCAATTTTGTATTTCTCTCGAGCAATTGCTGGAGTGTGTGTCGGATTTATTTATTCTTGGCAGCTATCGTTGGTAATTTGCGCTGTGGCGCCCCTCCTAATTTTGTCATCTGCATTGATGTTTAAGGTAAGAAAAGCTGTTTGAGTTAATTGTCCGCAATAATAATAGATATGATTCACTTTAAACAATAATCTATCTTATGAAATGGCTGAAGACACGAAATCGTTTTCGATAAAAACAAGAAACAAAAAATCTTAAAGCGAACTTTTTATTATACTCCCTGTACTACGCTGAAAAGTGTAGCGAGGTTTCGGGCAAATTTTGCTCGGGCAACAGATTTATTTCGAAGAAATATTGCAGCCGTCTTGTTTCGTTGGCAACATTGTGACCGATTTGACCGTCCCGACAATTGAACTGTAGACCTCCCCCTCTAGAGACGACCGCGTTACTGCTCGACCAACGTTACTGTTCAGTTCATTAAAAATATAAAATTTAGATTTTAATTAATCAAACTCAGGCATTAAGTGTAACTGATAGGGTAAGTGCTTTGCTTTTTTGACTTACCACAGACTGTAGTTTAGCTTTGACCTTTTTTGCTAGAACGGAAAGTGACAAAAATGCCTCCCATTTTTTTTTGTGATAATTCTTTTACAAAAAAAAACAAAAAACGCTTCTTTCTTTGGATCATTTTGACTAATGTTTAAATCAAACTTTAAGTAACATTTACAAAAAAAAAAAAAAAAAGAAAATCTAAAGTTTTTGAAGTCAGATGAACTTTCCTGATTTTGAATAATGTTGAAAACCATTTTACAAAATTAGATAATTTTTTTGCGACATTTAACTCAACTGACGTCAAAAACAGATTTTTGTGACGTAATCATTTTAACTTAGACATGTTATGATCCAGATGTCAAAAAGTCTTTTCAATGTTTGAATGCTTAAGTCTTCAAAAATGATGCAATTTTTGTATAAAGATGATCGTGACGTCATTATGATATAAGCTGAAATTTAATAAAAAAAAAGAAATTGATAAACACCTATCTGCATGCCATTTTTGGTATTCCATGCGTCCGGTTTTGAACTTAAGTTAGGGAGCATTGGTGCTACCATGCAAAAGTGTTACTCAAATAACTAAAGTAAAATATCGTTCAGCTGGGTCATTATTAGGGTGGCTCAAAATCGGCGAAAAAAAATTTTATTTCTGAATTTTCTGTCAGTGTGTTTTACTGTTCCTTTTGGTCAGAAACCCTCATATAGCAATTTTCACGAAAATAAATTAAGGCTTGATCCTGGTTCACCCCACTTTAAATCTCAGAATTCTTTCAATTTCATCCCGTTTTCTAGAATGCTCGATCATTTCCTTCTGTTACATAAAGAAACAACTTCGGACACAATACCAATCACTAATATGTACCTGTGCTGTTTAATTAAGCGACTTCATAAACATATGCTCAAAGATCTTGATGTAATTGTATTGAAAATGCCAAATTTACCACATTTGTTTTGGCTAGTTGCAAGAAACTGCCGAAGGCTTTTTTCGAGCATGAGCACTGAACAATTACTCCTGGGCGAAATTTTTGCCTTCACATATGTTATATGAAACATTAAACCAAAGATTACGTGTTTTTCAATGTTCCATATGTCTGGAGAGTCAAACATTATTTTTGTAAATTTAGCAGCTCTGATGTCCTACATTGTTATTTTGAATTTTGAGTAATTTTTTTTTTCTTTCCATGAGTTACTGTCCAAACATTGGCCATAACTTTTGTGGATGTTTTCTACATGTTCTAGACCTTGCAACATTTTCCCATCCCAATGTAGTAAATATCTGTTACGTTTAGAGTTCAGGCGATTGAATGGTTTCCGAGTTTTTCTCAAATATTTAATTAGCAGTTTGCTCTCGTATCCTATTGCGATGTTTACGCTTTGTATCTTTGACACGGGCAGATCATTGATGTTGCCACCACCAAAGCTAACAACAGCAGACATCATCTCCGTTAGCCATCTATGGCTAATAGCATGTTTGTCTGCCACCAAACTGGGGGGTTTCACTCCACTGAGTGAGATCAAGATTGAGATTAACAAAAGGTTGCTTTGTTTAAATTTGTTTTTTTAGAAGTTTCAGGCAAGCCAAAGTTAGGATCTTCTTTACCAGCATCGCTTGATAAACTGCTTTCATTGTCTTGGCTTTGCTCAACAAGAGAGAATGATTTACTATCCATTTTTCCCTGTTCTTCATTGGGTTTTCTTTGTTAAACTTTCAAAACCTTTTCTAGTTTGCGTTTGTTTTTATCCATAGTTACTCAGTCCATGGAGGCAACTTCCCCCTTTCTACTGCCTCTCATATTGTCCAAAAATTGTTTGCCGTTATGATTTAATTTTCTCTCACAATTTGGTATAGAAGCCGAAAAGGTTTTTTCAATATCCTTAAAAAAGAAGAGGCTTTGCTTTTGTCTAGTTGTTGCTGGATTGTTCTTGATCGTTGCTGAACAAGATTGTCCGGTCTTTGTGTATATTTAGAATCATGTTCATGAGAAAGTAGTCAGGTTTTGTAGGGATACCAGCTTGACGTAGCCACCACTGCTCAATGTTTTCAACAGCAACTTGAGCAAAGTTTCGCAAAGTTCTTGTTCCGGGATCTTTTTCTTGTAGTTAAAGAGCATTCAAGTCAAGTTTTTCACTCTTGATTAAAATGTTGGAATAAGCATGCAATGCATGCTCACCAACTTTGAAGTTTCTCCGCCTTCTCATTTTCAAGATATTGCTGTTCAAAATTAGCCCATTTCCTCAGCGTTGCCATTTTGTCAGAATTGTGACAAAAGATTAACTTTTGGAACGTTGGCTTCAATTTATTAAAAACCAGCTAATTTTGCAGCTCTAAACCTTTCTTTGTTTTACAATTATAGCTCTACCGCAAAATATTTATTGAGAATTACGAACACGCAGAGACTTTTTCAAATTTTGTTTCTAATTAACAACCCAGGCAAAATTTCTAAGGGGAAAAGAATTTTCTAAGGGGAAATGTAATCTGTTATATCTCTGCCATAGAAGGTCGTGGAAAACTCAAATTTGGCGAAGTTAGTCTTCAGGTCCGTCAAATTTTTTGAAAGGAAATCGAGCAAAAAAATTTATGACCTGAATGACCTTAAAAAAATGCAAACATCGAAAATGCAAGTAACTGTTTTGCTTGTTGGTGGTTTCGATCTTCGAGTGGTGTATCCACAACACATTCATCAAAAGACCATAATTTTAGCTTTCTTTTTGATCTTGTTGTCATCTTACCACGTTAAATCATAAACTTTGCATATCGGCTAACCTACTAGTTCAGCAAAAATATAACTATTTTTGAAAAAACAAAGGAATTAACAGTCTGCTATTTCCAGATTTTCAAAAGCATCTGTTGATTGATAAGCAACAAGTTCTGAAAAACTGCGACTTGTAGCCTAACCGCTGCCAGTACGCTATACCTGAGCTGCAGCACAGATTCGTCTATTCATGATAAACAGCTTGCTTGTAGTTGTAGTCAATTTCTCTCTCTACATGTAGAAGTAATTCCAGTAGATCAATTGCTATCCGACAGAATATTGAAATAAATATCAACTTTCTTGGTCAATTTCACTCAGCATTTAGCATCTCAATTAAGTGAGCCAGAAATATTGCAGTTTATCATGAACCAATCTCAGAATGATTTATACAGATTAAACTAAGAGCAAGTTATGACATCATGAAAAGTTTTTGATCATTGTGAACGCGCAATTGTGCATAGTATCGGTATAGTTGCAGCAGACATGCCGCTACTATTCGAACAAAGTAATACAAGTGTATTCAAGAGCTGAAAATGGTTGACTGAAGCACACAGCACCTGCTGCAATTAGGCTAAAAAGCGCCTAAAATTCAAAATTTGACTTTGGGTGAACCAAAGTCAAACGTTAAAATTAAACAAAAAGCTTTGGTTTACTAATGTGAGTATCCAAAAAGAAACATTTTTCCAAACTGACTAAAAATTTTTAGAGGGTCAAGGAAAATGAGACACCCTAGCCATTATCAGTTAGCTACAAAAACATTGAGCTCCAAAAATTACCGTTATAAGTGGGCTATTTATAGTCTAGCAGCAAGTAGACCATTTTCTTAGGCTGTTTTAGTATCTATTACTTTTATCTGCACTTTGTTGTTATTCAGAGTTATAACTTAATACACAAACTTCTAAATTTTATTGTTTTTTATAATAAACTACGTAATCGACTACACTTTGCACTAATCCTGGTCTGCACTGGCGTAAAGAATGAGTGTACGTGCGCACGTATTTTTAACTCTTTAACCCTATTTTACAATTTTTACTAAGAGAATTGGGGCAAAAATCCCCCCCATCTAATTCTAAACTAAGGCACAGAAACACTAATTTGGCATGCTGTTAGATGTCCACCAAAATATTTTAGAAAAAAGGCATTAAGTTGGTGATGTCATCTTAAATGACCTCACGGTCATATTTTCAATAAATGACATCATTTTTATCATTACGTCATAGGTGGTTTGAATTTTGTACTATAAGTTTGTTTTTTGATACTGAATCATAAAATGCCTAAATCAAAGGAGTAGTTGCGTCATTAAACGTCTTATCACGTCATTTTAATTAAAATTTTGGCATCAAATTGCTCAGATTTTCGAAAGTGACTCCAACAAACCTCAAAATTGGAAAATTTTCCGGTACTATAGCGACTTAAAGATTTAGGGATAATTAGTGAATAAATTTGACTCAAATTCAAGTTGATTTGAAATAAAAGTCTTGTTTCTGCAGGAATTTATCACGAAAAATCCCAGAGGAAACAATTTTTCCCCCTTTCAGTGTAAACTAGAGCTAACGCTAACCTTAATTAACTTTTTCAATTTAGGGTCTTTTTTGTAGAGTTATAAATTTTTTGGTTATTCAAACAGAGGCAAAACGATGTTCGGCAAAAGACATTGCTTTCTGTTTTATATTAAAACATATTATTTGTTATATATGTTTTTCTATACAAAAATAAAACAATCAATTAATCAATTCTGGGTCAATTTAAATATTTTTACCCAGGCTACTTCCTCTTTTACCAATAAAGAGCTAGATGCCTACGCCAAGGCAGGTGCTGTTGCCGAAGAAGTGATTTCATCTATTCGAACTGTTGCTGCATTTAATGGGCAAGAAAAAGAAATTAAAAGGTATAAAAAAGTTACAATTTGATACGGTATTTGATGAGAAAGAAGATCTAAAACGGTATTATACCGTGAATTTGTTTCTAGCTTGGTTGGAAAAATTGCTTAAAATTGTTGGTTCAGAGTGCTGTAAATGGGCCTACCAAGTCAGGCCCAAACCACGCTCGAACCCAAAAATATAAGACCGAACGCGAACTACGACAAAGCCCCAATCAGGGTCGAAAGTTAAGTTAGGTTTGAAATACGGTATGCGGTTAATTAGAACTTTTTGATGAATTGTGATTCAACAATAATAATAATTGTGTACTAATGAATGAATTGATGGTTAAGTCTGCATTTAGTGTTGGAAATTTTCTTTGATTACGTTTTATAGTACTTAGTAAAACACAAAAAACATAATTGATTAAAACCGCATTTAAGCCCAAAATTTAGTCAAACTTAAGCTGGAATCCGTTTGGAACTCAATTCAAAAAGCTTGGCACAACTCTCAACTCTGTGTTGGTGTGTGATTTTGCTATGTGCCAAGTTCTTTTCCTTTTTGTTGCTTGCTTTCGGTGAAAAAGGTCACGGTAGTAGGAGCTCAAGCATGAGCATGTGTACTTTACAAGCTTTCAAAAGTTTCTTCATTTTTCTACCGGTTGAAGGTTTTTCCTAGTAATTGATTCACATCGTTATTATATTTTATTCCTTTTGACCGGAATCCTCCAGCAACGTGTTTTTATATCTACTTGCATTATTGTTTTGTTGCGAACCGAGCAAAGAGCTCGATGACGCTAGTTCAGACCACTGTTAACAACAACAAAAACACATAAAATTGTTAAAATAAAACCCCCAACAGGCTGTTTTGCCGTTAGGCTCTTCAGGAGAGTGACAGTCAATTCGCTGTCACTAATAAGTAAAGAGGTTGTTTACAAAACAATTCTTGGGCCAATTTTCCATGTTCAAGCCATCTTCTGTACAGAAATGTGAAATCTTCCGCATATTGGTTTTATTCGCAGAGGTTTTGGATCCTAAACTAAATACAAAGGGACTGTTCAATAAAAAAAATTGCATTGAACCGAGGCCAAGTGACACTTTCTTTTATCATCATACTTTAAAATACTCGTAAACTGTAATTGCTGGAGATCGAGAGTCTGCTACTGAAACGGTAAACTCGGATTCAATCCCAATCGGGTCAAACCACAAAAACAATTGGTATTCTTTAACAACTTAATCCCTGCTTAACGTTCAGCACTAATAAGGAACAATATAAAGCCTCCACCGTGCGTAGTATACAGATGGGCAGATGGCAGATCAACTTGAGGCCAATTGGTCCCTTTGATGTCTCTTGGTCAAAATATCAAGTAAATAAAATGAAATTAAATTCTTTCTGTATCACAGATATTCAAAAAATTTGGAAAGTGCTCGAAAACTGGGAGTTTATAAAGGCTTTGCAAACGGTGCATCATTGGGCAGCATATTTGTGATAATGTTTAGCACTTATGGACTTGCATTTTGGTACGGCTCAACATTGATATTTGATGGGATTATTACTGTTGGTAACATGTTGACTGCATTTTTTGGAATTTTAATTGGATCCTTTTCTTTGGGCCAAGTGCGTACTATCACGTAGAAGGTAGCATGGTCTTTAAAAATTATAATCGCAGATCTTAAAAAATGATAAAATGATAGAAAGCAGTAGTTTACTAACATATCTCTTTCAATACAAAGTTCACAGAATCTAACAGTGCTGCTTTGGAGGGTGAGTAATCATCCGCAGACACGAATATTTCAACCACTTGTGCTTTGTAAACCATAACAAAGTTTATTTTTTTGTTTTTTACTATTTTTTAATTTTACGCAACCTATATTTTAATCCCAGCACTCGAATTAAATCAAAGCTTTAATTGTGTTCACTGTATTTGGCCGAAGCGTGTGACCAGTTTGTGGGGCCCAATACGGCGTAATTGCGCCCGGAGAAAATAGCTCCTTTCGAAGAAATATCGCAGCGGTTGCGAGCTGTTGGCAAAACTAGGTCCGATTTGACCGGCCTGAGATTTAAACCTCAGACCTCTCGCTCGAAGTACAAACGCGTTACCACTAGACAAACTAGCCGGTTAATCCCCGCACTTTCAATTCAAAAACAGCAACTTATGCGCTTGATTAAGCGGATAGAAGAATTTAAGTTTCAAATCAAGAGTTAAAATAAAAGATATTATGCAATAAGCTGAATCATGTTGTAATTTAAGAGAATTTTCTTGTTAACAATATTTAATATTAAACTTTTGTGATAGGCAGCAAGTAATCTAGAAGACGTCGCTTCTGCCAAAGCCGCTGCGTACAAAGTTTTTGAAATTATTGATCGAAATCCACTAATTGATAGCTTGTCAGAGTCTGGGCACAAGCCAGACAAAATCAACGGAGAAATCCAATTTAATAAAGTCAATTTTTCTTATCCTGCGCGAACTGATGTACAGGTAACATTAAGGTGTTGAGTTTTTTGATATATTGAGAGGGATACAGTAGTCCATTTTTGTGGTAGTGAGGTATATGTTCTAGTCGTTGCAAGCGAGAAAGGATCAATAGCCTAATGCATCGACCTAATTTTGTACGAGGTTAAATGAGGGAACAAAGCCTATTGTTTTGCTTTTGAGAAAATTTCTATTAAAGCAATTTGACTGCGAGTTTAATTGTTTCACAAATAACTTAAATAACTTCAAAAAATGCTAAAGTAAAGAGAACTGCAAGTTTGCCTTAAAGCCACAACTCACAATTGGAGGATTTTTCCCATATTTACCTTAAATCACTTCATAATCCACACTTGCATTGGACTAGCCATGAGTCTACCAGACTGCTTTAATATTGCGTAGCATATATTGTTGGCTGTTGCCAGGTTACGATAGCATCGACACGTTATAATTATAATAACATCAGGAAAGTAGGCTGCCATGGCGCCCTCAACAACAGGCCATGACATCGTGCAAGCGGCGGCTGTTTGTGGAGGCTGACTACGAAATGTTTCTATTGTTACAAAATTGCTGATTTAATGATTTTTAAGATTATGATTTAGCACTATATTCAATGATTTAGCACTTCTCTTTCACCAAGTACACCTAATTAAAACCATCAAATTGTACTGAAAATAATTGATACTAAAAAACTTCACAAACAGTTCACTAATAAATCGCAGCAATACTTAACTAAGCTGTCAAAACGTACCCTATAGTTATAAGCACAGTTGTCTTAACGTACCCTATAGTCCTTAGCACAGCACAGCAACAAGTACGCTTGGCAAAGCATAGTAAAAGTAATCTTCAGTTATTATCACAGCATATCAAGGGCGTACGCAGTGGTGGTTTGGGGGTTCAACCCCCCCCTCCCATTGGTCTGTCAACTAAAATGCACAATAAAGAAAATATCACGTTTTTAGGACTTCTGAGCCTGTTTTTTTTTGCAATGACATGGAATCCAACATAATTTAAAGCCACTTTTGAAACATTTAGAGTTTTTTGGGGAGTAATTTGTCAAAAATAGAACTTACAAATCAGTAACAACTTCAAAAACTTGCCAAAATTAGCAAGTTTAACTGTTAAAAATGCTTGACATTGGGTTCATCAAAAATATGGATATGGGGTTTCAGTAATTGTTAATTATTCAGTATTAGCTAATTATTAATCCACTCAAATCTTGTTCCATTAGCCCCCGCCCCCCAAATCCCCAACTGTATCATTCTATAAATAAACTACAGATTTTAAATGTTTGTATGTTTTTTCAACTTATGATTTTGTGATTTACCAGCTTGCAAATTGGAGTGCTGATGTGTTACCATTAGCCACCGCCCATATAGCCTATTTATGCAAACAGTTTAATCAGGTTTGCAATATCAATTTTTATGCCACGTTTTAAAAGCATTATTTTTTTATTAAAAAAGCCCTAAAATTAAGTTCTTTTTGAAAAAAAAGATGCAAAATTTTTAAGCGCTGGCTGCTCTGCCCTCAGATCCTAGTGCATTCGGCAGCTGGGGGCTTCGTCCCCAGGCCCCCAAATACAGCCCCCCATTGCTAATTTATGGTTACACACCTGGCAACTTTGTACTGTTTATAATTACACGCGTTTTTTGTAGCTTTTCTTTTGAGCAATTTTTTCTTGATCGTTCAGTTGCAAATCTTGTGATGTTAATTACAAGTGTATGCCTAATGCTTAATTGTGTTTTGTTTGAAAAGTTTTATTTGCATTATGCACTGTCTGACTTTGATTCCATTTTGTGACATTGCACTACGTTATTTAGTTGCCAAAGTATAGATCGCGAACGAATTTTTGATATCATTTTTGACCCCTCCCCCATTTAAAAAAATCCTGTGTACGCCACTGCAGCACAGTAAAAGGTACGCTACAGTCATTGACACAGCGAAGCAAAAAGTAACCTACATTTTTTACCACAGCATAGTAAAAAGTACGCTACAGTCATTGACACAACATAGCAAAAAGTAATCTACAGTTATTACCACAGCTTACTTAAAAGTATGCTGCAGCCTGCAGTCATTAGCACATCATAGCAAAAAGTATCTGAATTAAATCCAGAACACTGTGCATGGAGTCACGAAATGCCTTCACATTAGCAAGTTATAGTTACATATCGTCCAGCAAAGCAGTTTCATTATCCAATGCAACTGCGAAAATTCATTGGGGAAGCATTTAGAGCTGAATAATCAATTCATCTTTTAAAACTGAAAATAAAACGGCATCTTTCAACAAAAACAAATTTATCATCTTTTGAATTTCTAACAGAACTTGATGGTCGCTTTGTTGTGCGTTCCAGTGCTGAAGGAGTAGAAATCTGGAAGTATGGTACTCCTGGCCAAACAGAAGGAGGATTTTTTGGTCTAAGCTTTCCACCCCGAACTTCAACAGTTTAAAATTTTTTCGGCCAATGGAGTTTACATTAAACAATATATATAGCTATTTACAGTGAGATTAGCATTTAGCACTGCTTATATCCATTTTCTTCTTTCTTCAGTATCAGTAGGCCAGCGATACACAAATAGTTTTTACCAGGGTCTTCAGTGTTAATTTTTTCACTATCATAGTTAGCGCGACATGCGTAAGCACAACATTTTCTAGGCATTAGGATATCTGATATACTTGATCTAATTAAGCTGCTACAACAATCATCTGTGTAGTAGGCAGAGGCAATTTTAACAAGACTGTATGTACAGTAATCCTCATTTATTCTTAAAAGACAGTAAAAATATGGTATGCCAGCAACAGGTAAAACAAACACTGAAGACTAGCATAAAGATATAGTTTTGAACCACCTAGTAAGTACCTTCTACCTAGACGGCTATCTACAGCTTGTGCATGATGTCCCAATGCAGTCAGCGGTCTTCATTAGATTTCAACTTACGGACCTGTATGCTACTGGCACTCAAGATGTGGCTTAAAACTTACAGTAGCCTATTGCCTTTTGTATCATGTTTTTAGCTAACAGAGGCCTCCATACAGACATATACAGTAAGTTTTGTAATTACAGTAGAAACTTTTCTTCGTTTTAATTCGTCAAGTCTAATCTAAACCAGATCAGTAGATTACGCTGTAAGCAAAACTCTACTTTTGTAATTTAATTTATTTTCTACTACCGTGTTTCCCCGATAATAAGACCTACCCGCAAAATAAGACCTAGCGTGATTTTTGAGGATGATTTTAATGTAAGCCCTACCCTTAAAATAAGCCCTAGTTGAGAGCGGCGGAAAGACGAAAGAGTCAAACATTCTTTTTTTATATTTATTCAAACTGCTTTAATGCGGTGTATGCCATCCTATCATTTAATGCGGTATATGTTCTCGAATAAATTGTTGTTAATGAGTTTCTGAATAAAAAACATGTTAATGGCAAGTAAATGTAGATCTTTTTTCGTAATTTCTGTTTATTTAAAATCTCGTAATTTTTACTTTGTAACTTCATTTTTTGATGTATCAAAATAATACATCCCCCAAAAATAAGCCCTAGTGCCATATTTTGGAGTAAAAATTAATATAAGCCCTGTCTTATTTTCGGGGAAACACGATAACTGGGTCATCAACTGTTACAACTTTACCTCCAAATCTACTACTTAATTGCTGTAGTGAACCAATCTATTAGTTTACAAGACCATTTCGTTTACTGCGAGCATATGAAGAGCTTATTTCCAAAACCCCGTGTATCCACTTTGATCACTTTTGAGAAAATCGCGAAAAACTAATATGACATTTTTGTTTGTTAAATTTCATGAACATTTACTTTGTAAAGATTCTTAATTGTCTAATCATCAGAAATGACATGTTTGCTGAAATCTGCTGACAACCGGAACTTAATTAATTTATTTTTTGTAAATTTAAAAATTTGGATGTACGGGGTTTTGAAAGCAAATAAGCAAAAACTACACATGCAAGAAATGTTAATGCAATAAGTTTATTGTGCAAAGAATAAAATCCTTGGCAAAATCATACAAGATTGAACAAATCAAAAATAATCGCAAAAAGGGTGTAGCCAGAGGAGCAATTTTTCCGAATGTCTCTTGGAGTTTTTGTTTAAAGAAAACCTGCCGAAAGCCTGCCAAATTTGCGCACTGCGTTTTGGAAATATTTACTCCTTCCGCCTCAAAGAATTTTTGAAAAATTTTGGTGCAAATTTTTTTAGGTTCTCATCCAACTTTGGTGGATAACTTTGTCGAATTCAGGCAAAAACACATTTTTTGCTTTTCACTTTTTTAGGTCGAGAAATCGGTTCGAATTTAGGTGGACATCTTTTTTAACTTTTTTTGTTTTTTACGCCTTGGTCGCGTTTTGCCTCACACCCCAGAATTTTTTTTATGGCTACACCCTTGATTCAAAACAAAATGCCGAGACTTCTACCAATTATCTTCATTTTTAACCATAATGGCCTCATCGCTATCGCTTTCATCAGCAAATAAAACGTCTCGTTTTTCTACAGCTTTTACTGTGTTACTATCTACGTCGACATTCATTAAAACTATTACTGCTCCAAAACCGCTACTTCCCTCAACCACATCTCTACCTACACTAATAACCGGCAAACTATTTAATCTGCAAAAGTCTGCATCACGATGCTTTAGCTATCGCGTAACATATCACGTGATGAAAGCGCTAAATGTTATTGGTCATTGTGGATACAAAGGGTTTTGGAAACAAACGATGATGGCTTCTACGGGGTTTTGGAAATAAACGTAACATTTGTTGTTCATTTTGAACCGGATAAGCAGGGTTTTGGAAACAAAGCATAGGATGTTAGATGTATATGACAAAGCACGACCGGATGAAACATCTTACTAATTTTTTTTTAACATGGCGCCTACGGGGTTTTGGAAATGGGTTCTTCCTCCATATACTGAGCATGCAAAGCGTGACAAAAAAGAGCATAACCGCGCGCTGTGTGCAGAATGCAAATCGTGCGCAAAATTAGAGCCAGCCTCCACAAACAGCCGCCGCTTGCACGATGTCGAGGCCTGTTGTTAAGGTCGCCAAGTAGGCTGCGCATTTGCTAATAGTGAAGTCGGGTTAGCTTAGTTTTACACGTAGTAATTTGAACTTTTGTATTATTAAATGATACTATGCTTCTGTAAGTTAATATTAATCAAGTGAAAGTAGAAAGTCTGTATAATATGATAAGGTAAAATTAAAAAGTGCTTGTAACCGACAATTTCAACTTAAGTAGGCTACTTAAGTTGAGCTACTTTCTTTACTTTATACCTCTGATCATTATAATTATCTGCGGTGTGCTACTTGTTTTACATTTTGCAGTATTGTTTCAATTAATGTATTAGTGTTTTAGTAAATCCATATACTTAGCTAGATCTTCAGGGGTTATAGCTTATCCGAATAGAATTCAAAATACTCAATTAGGTTCTGTTAAGAATTGAATAAGCTTGCCCTTAAGCTTCTGTTAAGAATGAAACAAACTGTAAGATTTATTTAACGCTTTTATCTGTGGTGTGCTAAATTTTGGATTGTTTTTATCAGTGGAATGCTAATTACTGTGATATATATTAAATTTCATTATGTTATTTTGCAGGTGCTTTAATAATTTTAATTCTATTATATTGTTATCTAAAAATATTATTCAAAGGATGAATATGAGCAAGTTAAGGCTTCTTTAATTGATTTTATAAGCCCTTTTCAGGAAACTTTGCTTTGTTATATATTAATATGCTGCAGTTTTTCTCATAAAATCAACACAAAAAGAGATCTTATTGTAAATGAATCCAACAAAACAGATTTTCACTGAGCTTAACATTTAGGTTCTTCATGACGTCAACTTCAAGGCTGAATGTGGGAAGACTACAGCTTTATGCGGTCAGAGCGGATGTGGGAAGAGTACGTGCGTTCAACTTATTCAAAGATTTTACGATCCAACGGTGAGGTTCCAGTAAATTGTTGTGGCGTTTTCATGTTTAAAACATCATTCTGTTAAATTTAAATGCTCTTGAAAGTGAAGACTTGTCTTATTAGTTGATTTGTACAGTAGAAAATGCCATATTAAAATTTTGAAAGAGGCTAAAACATGGGTGATAGTCAAGAGATTACCAAACCGGGATCTCTCAAACCACTAACTTGGTGAACGTAAATCGCACTTTGTCGCCTGATTAGTTCCTCAAGCAAGGACGAAACGCGCGGCGACGGCTCAAATCCATTTATTGTCAAGCTGTCATTAAAAAATTACTTAGTTTTTTAAACATTGTCCCAAGTGCTCTTTTCTACCTCTTATTTGAGTTTGACAATGCGATGTTATATATTTTTGATTTGTTTAACTACGGAACCTAATTATTTCAAAGATTCCTGAATGACCAGGTGATTTAAACTGAATTTTTGCTATAATCATTCGCCAAACATACTCCAATTATTGAACTGGATATATTTTAACTCCTTATTTCGATGGTCGCTTCTTTTGTGTATGCAAAATATTCAGAATAAGCGGAAAACAAAAAAAGTTATGCCTAATATCAATACCGGTATTCACTTTTTAACCCTTTAATGCCCGGACCCAGAAGCAGTTTAAAAAAATTTTTTTTTTTTGCATTTCCTGATTGATAGGGGTCGTTTCAACACATTTTCACCAAATTTATGTTTATGTCGTGTTTGTATCGTAAAATAATTGTTGTTGCCATTTGGCAACATTGGGCAGATAAGGTAACTTTTTGTTCGTTTTTTAATTTTCGTTCCCTTTTTTTTCGGTTTTTACGTATCTTTTTGCACATTTTGCAAACCAATATTGTAAATACTAGCAATTCTTTACATTTTTATAAAAAGAAAAATAATAATAACACAATGGTTTTAGTTTTAGAAAAATTGCGCAAAAACTTTAAAATTAACATTTTTTAGAAAATTTTAGCTCAGATGAACGTCTAACTCTGCAGAGCATCGTGAGAGAAAAAAAAGAGTTGTCAATTTCTTCTCTTTAAACAATGTGCGAAATAACATCAGCTACCATTACAAAAGTGCAAAATGTTATTTTTTTGGGAGGGGAGGGCGTAAGGAAAGCTGAAAAACAGGTGTGCCAATTGGCTACATTGGGCATTAAAGGGTAAGCTGCTAGAACTTGAAGTAAAATTTGATTACCTAAAAGCTTTTTTTTTCAGAGCGGATCCATATTACTTGATGATCTAAACATTTGCACATTGAATGTTTGCTGGCTTCGTGAGAACATTGGAGTTGTTTCACAAGAACCAATTTTATTTGATACAACAATTTTGGAAAATATCAAATATGGAAGAAAACAAGTTACCGTCGAAGAAGTTTTTGAAGCTGCAAAAAAGGCAAACGCTTATAATTTTATCATGGCTTTTCCGAAGGTAACCTCAAAGGATATGTTTAACAAAAGTTTGTTAAGTTTAAAGAGTGATGTTTCTCAGCCTATTCGTGCAAACCAGTTACTAAATTAAAAAAAACGGTTGTTAAAAAACGTTTGGATATAAATATCATCCACTTTAGGTGTGAACAAACCGCTTACTTAGTTTTAAGAACCGGTTACAGATCCAGCCAAATTTGAATAGAACCACCAAGTTACCGACATCTTCATACGCAGTATATAGAAAAAGATTCAAGTTACGTTGAAAGTACTGCTTAACTTTCAATCAAACTAGCAAAGGAACTTTACGTTTTCAATCATAGCATTTGTTTATGATCTTTCATGTTTCCGCATTAAAGACCTATCTAAGCTTTAGGATTTGTAATAAGGTTGTTTGTCACTCAAAGCTTGTCATTTGTGTTAATGTTTGTAAATTGTGATACTAATGTTTAATGTTTGTGGTTTATGATTTGTGAAAATATTTGCTGCATGACGATGCTTCAAGGTTTAAGCAGAATTGTAACAAGTCCCTCTTACAGTAACTCGATTCGAGTCACTTGGACAGAGCTGGGCACCCGCTACTTGAAAAGTAGCGGCGCTGCCGCTATTTGGCAAAAAAAGCAGCGGCGCTGCCGCTTATCGCTACTCAAATAAAAAAGTAGCGCCGCTGCCGCTACTTGCATGCAAAACAGCGGCCGCTGCCGCTTGTCGCTGCCGCTACTTTAAAAAAATAAAAAGTACAAGGAACGATGGCATTCAAATACGGTATCTAATCATGAAATTTCACCTTTATTTACGAAAGTTAATTAATCAAGCCTTTTAGATGTTGGTTCAGGTTACAATCGGCATTAGCAGGCTTAAATGGTAGACAAGTAAGCAAATCACAATTCAATTAGGTGTTGGCATGCTCCTTTCAAAAAAACGAGCATTTCAAAATGCTGATTGGTTAAACCAGCGCTTTAGAAATTACTTAAGAAGTTACTCTTGGAAGTTACACTAGGAAGTTAAATTTCTTATCGCATTTTCTACACAAACAAAAGGCATTAAGAAATATCGACTCAAATAAGCTAAGGTTTTGCCAATAAAGCACAATGACATACAGTATTCAGCTTTTATACAATTCTGTCCCGGCTCTTATAGCTCTGAAGTAGTCGATCTGTTTACCACACTCTCGGCCCTCAACCACTAAATTCTTCGCGTAGAGATCCGAAAAAAAAATTTATCAATCAACCGAGTTCCAAAACATTTCTTGGAATTTTGTAGAAATGGTAGGTAATTCACGTCCCTGCGATGATTTCGTCGAACTTTGACATAAAAGTGGATCGAGCGTTTAAGATGTAGGTGTTTACGAAGTCGAAGGAGATACGAAGTAATGACGTACATGTTAAGCAAATGATGCTCAAAGCGATTCATGCTACACTGAGTATTTTTTCTACTAGTGTAACTCCATAACTAAGTTGTCTTTGAAGATTATTTATTACCTGGTTCTATTTGTTTGTTCAATTCTCAGCGCACTATAACTTCAATTCTTAGTTTTACTGTTAACTGGTGTAGCAAAATTTAATTTACTACGCATTGACGTAACTACTCAGGCCCGGCGCCACGGGGCATAGCTAGGCGTAACTAGAGGGGGGCCTAAGGGGCCCGGGCCACCTCCAATTGAAATGCTACCTATGATAAAAATGTGACAAAAATAACTATTGTTTCGTCAGTTTTGGTTTCTTTTAGCTTTTTTTGCCTACAACAGTAATTAACAATAATATTGACGACCAGGGGGCCCGGGCCCTCTAAATTCAATTTTTTCCAATCAATTAAAATGTATAACCCAGCTGAAATTAAGGGTTTTTATCACAAAAGTTGCTACCTTGGGCTCTCATCGAACCTTTTTAAAAACGTAATGAAATAACAGGGCGGGATTTACCATATGGCCCAGTGCCAGGAGCCCTGCGCTCAGATGGTAAGACTTTATTTTTGGTCTACACTTATGTTTGGCAGGAAGATGTGGCAAAAATCTTTAAAGTGCCATGGGCCCCGCGCAATGTAAATCCGGCCCGGGCAATAACATGGTAATTAAGCGTAACCATCTATTGTACGGTTTTCAGTAACAATTCACCTCCATCCACCTCGCTAGTTTTTACGCTAAAAAATGCGTTTGAAAAAAAATTATCTATGAAAAATGCTCATTGAACAAATTATTGAATTTAAATTGAGGGGCCTAGGGCCTCTTAACCGTACATGTACTCCTACAGCTGGTCATTTTCATGTTAAAACAAAAATCTCTAACGAAAATCTTCGCTACTAAAATAGTTATAACAATTTAACTCCAAACTGCAAAATCACAAACGTATTTTCGACCCAATTATAAGTAAAAAACTTGAAACAATTTAATTTTTTTCAATTGGCTTTCAAATGTTAATAATCTACTTCTTTCAAATGGTTCTGAACACGTGCGAAATGTGATCCAAAGGCATTAAAATAGCTTTTTTTTCCAAAAAATCGCCCAGCGCCTGGGGGCTTTGCCCCAGATCCCCGTCTATGATACGTTTGAATAAACTGTATTTTCATTCTTAACTTTTGGTTTAGGCCCTCTTCCTTTAGAAAACTCTTGGTTAAGTGCCAAACCAGGTCACGGCTTCTAATCTTCCATTCTACGATATCTTTGTCCCACAAAAAATCCTCTTTCGAAAATTTCTGATGACTTCATTGCATGTGATTTTTGGTTTGCCCCCAACCCCCCCACTCAAAAATCCTGGTTACGCCTATGCAGGGGAGATGGCATCTCGAGCCGTGTCCCCCCAAATCACTGCTTGTGCTCCCCAAGCGAGAGTAAACTTTTGTAGTAGCACAACTAGCAAACTTTTGCCCAAAAACAGGTAACCACAAACGCTTTCTTTTTACGAAACAGTAAGACAGATCAAGTGAACGTAATCAAGTAGCCTTAGATTTTGCGATGAAAACCTTTTTTCATTTTTTTGGTCTTCACCTCCAAATTTGAGGGCAAAATCCATACCAAAGAATGATAACACAGGGTTTGGTGCAAAATATTTACCAGATCGCTGCCGCATTCCGAATTCGTCTGGTCTCGGCTACGTTAGCGTCCCCCCGCCCAAGTTTTTGTGTCCCCCTTCCCGAAACACACTACTCTGGCTCCGTGCCAGGTACTGTACTGTTCTATTCGCAGTGCACGGACTATACTGTGGTCTGCGACCAAATAGCCAACAAATCTTCTTCATTTGTTTTACTAAATGCTAGCATTTTAAGGAAATATCGCGGAAAACCGTCTTTGGGATCTGCAAGTTTTTAGCAATTTATCGAACTCTAATTATTGCATTTTCGTCAAAGAGATACTGCTCGAAATTGGCTTTATTGAAATTGGTTTTATCAGTTTAAATTGACCCGCTACTAGACCACATTATTTGTTCAACTTCGATTGAGAAAAAATCGGACCATGTGCGATAAAACTCGCCTATACATACAGTATAAGAGCAACGACAAAACGTCACAAAGGTCTTTCTATGTTCTACTAAACTGAAATAACGACGTAACAAGAGCAGAGTGAAAACAAGCGGAAAGTAAAAACTCCAAGCGGTAGCGTGTGAAAATGTATATTGAAAAAGTCTTGGAAGGAGTTTATTAGCAGTAGCGGCAGCGGCAGGAAATTTGCTTAAAAAACAGCGCTGAAGCGCTGACGCTTTTTCGGCCAAAAAAACAGCGGCGCTTCCGCTTGTCGCTGGTGACGAAAAAAAGCAGCGGCGCTACCGCTACCGAAAAAGTAGCGCCGCTAGTAACGCCCGCCGGTGAACAGCGCCGCTGTGCCCATCACTGCATTTGGATATGTTAACTTGAGTTCAGTCTTTTAAACTGCAGTGACTAGGGTCATTTTCGGAAAAACTGAAAAGGAATCGAGTCGAGTCACAAAAAAGTTTGTAAAAAAAGTCATTCGAAAAAACTAAAGTAAAAAACTAAAAATTTCACGTACTTTCGGAATTGTCGGGGTTCCACTTATTGTGATTGACCCATCTCGCAAATTTAATTTGTTTAAAATAAATGAAACTGAAAACATTTATTCTACAAACAAAAGCATGATTTTTGTGCCATTTCCCAAAACCAACCGCTCTAAATGAATCGATTCGAGTCCGAGTCATCAGAAAATGCTACTCTAGTTTTTTCATCTCAGGGTTAAGGGTTGTGCTATAATTACAAAAACTGTGACTGCTGCTGTAGTATGTGCTAAGTGTTCTTTAATTTAGAAATTTGATACCTTGGTTGGAGAAGCAGGAGTGCAAATGAGTGGTGGCCAGAAGCAAAGAATCGCCATTGCTCGTGCCATTGTTCGAGATCCAAAGATTTTGTTACTGGACGAGGCGACGTCTGCGTTGGATACTGAAAGCGAAGCCGTAGTACAAGCTGCTTTAGAAAAGGCTGCTCGAGGTACAATACGGCATTGTGTTGAATAAGCACTGCAGTAACAGTTAGCTGCATTGCCAAAAAGTTAAAAACGTCGTTTCGCGATCTTGATGTTTGCTCCATCTGGGTTCGAACTGTACCCTGGCCACGTTATTTAGTTCTTGGATAAGACGCTTTTTTATGAGTATCTCTGCTTGGTGCCCACGAACTAGAAACACCAACAATTGGCAAAACCTCTAAACATCCATAAGAATATTCAATCACCGAAAACTTGAAGCAAATGAGGATTAGTCAAAGCACGTATCAGGACTTATCGTCATGAAAAGTGTGCGAATCAGTCAAACCTTAGCTTCTAATGCTGTCCAGTGGTGGAGGGATAAACATGCAACAACAACAGCAAGTTTACAGAGAATCGACTGCATTGAGGTTTAGACGATCAAATACTTTAAAATGAATTAAATTATTCGCAACTCGAATTGCTGTAATTTCGTTCTTTTCTGCACATTTTACTTTCTACCAGCTAACGGGACATTAATGTTTATAAAGGGTTTTACAATTTTTTGCTTTCAATTTTTCATAACTTTTGTTGTTCTTACTTCTTGTTCTGTATTTTAAGGCTTAAATTTTTTCTAACACAACGTTTTTATTTAGAAATTAAAGCCTCAAACTGTAATCATGCATTTATGTATATTTTTATACAAAATTTTTGTTATCTTATACCAGGTCGAACTACAATCGTAATAGCTCATCGACTTTCAACCATCAAAAACTCGGACAAAATAATCGGATTCCATGAAGGAAAAGCAGTAGAAGCAGGGAGTCATGATGAACTAATGAAGATTGAAAACGGAATTTATCAAAATCTTGTTAACTCCCAAAGTTGCAAGCCTGGAGAAGGTGCAGAATTTAACCTACTGTATAAATAATCCCGTATAGGATAAGAAATCTCCAAAATTTTATCTTATAGGCTACCGCACTGAGACAAAACGTTTTGTTAATTTTATTAAATTTTGTCGTTTGACGTTGTATAAAGCTTAGCCATAATTGGGATCGGAAAACGGATTATTAAATTCAAAACTAGATAAAATAGGTTTAGAAAAATGGACTCAATACCAAGTAAAACTTGAATTCTTCAAATCCGACCTTAAACAAAAATAAAAGATCGAAAACCAGAAACGTTTGAATCTTTTTTTTTTACTGATATTGCATTTGAGCTTAAACTTGCTCTCTGTGTTCTCAAAAAATTCCCAACCGAACAATCGTCCCCGCAAAGAAATTTCGATTAGTAACCAAATAAGCTCTTCCGGAAACCATGAATAGCATTTGAAATGCGGTGAAAAAAAAACTGTTTTAAAGTTTTGCATGTATGAAATACTTTAACCCTATTTGCAAGAGGTGTTTTACCTACGCAAAAATGCCCCCCCCCCCCCCCTTATTTAAAACCTAAACCGAAAATTATGAGAACATCAATTATGGCATCATGCAAGTTGGTGCTTACCAAAATCTTTCAAAAAAGTTTTTAAAAAAATACGTCACGGCCATATTTTTGGAAAACGACTTCATTTTTTAGATAAATTTTGGAAAAAAATATTCAAATTTTGAAAAGTGACTTCGGGAAACTTTAAAATTGCAAAAATTCCGTTTGTCTTAGCTACTTTAAACTTTAAGGAGTAATTTGTAATAAAATTTGACTCACAGTCAAGTTGATTTGAAAATAAAAGTATTTTTTGTTGAAGGGATTTATTACAAAAAACGAGAAGAGGGAAAAGTGCCAGCCCCTGTGTAAAATAGGATTAGAAAAACAAGTGAAATTTCAATAAATTTTTGCAAACTACAGTATACTTGGTCAACATTAATATGTTTCGTACTATACCTTGCGAAAATTTTTACTGGAAAAGAAAAACAAAAACCGCAGCAACATTAAATTTTTTTTTTCCAGAAAACAGAGATGCAGAAAAGCATCGTGTTTCTGACGTTGGACTTCATCAGAAAACTGTTCGAGTTCAGTCATCGGCGAAAAGTAACGTAATACTTAAAGTTAAACTTGATGTTTGGAAAATTTACCGGTAACCTAAAAGGCAAAAATTTTGAGAGCAGAAAAAATTTTGATACTTTGATTTGCTGTACGGTACAGTACTTGATGTAAAACTAAGAGATTAACAGCAGTAAAATATACTTGAAAAAATCACTGTAACTGCGTAATGGCGGAACTCGCTTTAAATTTGTAAAAAAAATTATAAATTTGGAAAATCATAAATTTTGCGTTTCTTAATTGTTTTTTTATTTTTTTATTTATCAAAATTTGGGAACTAGGTTATTAAAAATATAATTTTTGACTAATAATACTGTTGTGGTACGTTATAACTTGCAGAGCATGCTATAGCCAGAACTGAAAAAATTGATATTTTGACGCCAGCTTTCTACAACATTAATTATGTTACACAGAACATTATACATCTATATAGCTGCATTAAAAGCTGCTTTTACCAAATTAATTCCTTATTTTAATTGTTTGTTTACATTACGTAAATTTTGTGGCAAAAATAAACAAACTTGAATTTGAATTTGAACTCTGAAATTTCTATAATCAATGATAAAAATGCAAGAAAATTGAGAATTTGTTGGTTGCAACAATACAATCTCTAAAACCTAATGGCATGCTGGCAATACGATTTTGGTGGTCGTCTTTTACAGTACCAGTATACTGTATAATGAAGTTTGAAATAGATATAGGCACTACGTGGTAGTGCTTAAGTCGTACTTAAGTATAAGCACTGTACTAGCAGTAACGTTCCTCGGTGCTCCTTGGTCTTATCCACTGTTGCGTAACATGATTGTTTGTTTGAACGATATCGTCTATGGTTAAGGATAAAAATAAATTTCTTACTCTTACTCTTCCAATGTATAACTATAAAATCATATAAACTTACTGTACTATCATTATAACAAATATAAAATTGGGCAGACTCTAATTGAATGGTTATACTCTTACTTAAATAATTAACACAATTTTTGTAGTAGGTTTAAGTAAGTTTTTTAATTAGTAGTGAAATTATCCCATCTCATGTTTTTTCAGATATAGAGGAAGAAAAACGAGAATTGCGAAAGCTTTACAGCAGCGTGCATAGCGTTACGTCAATAAAAAAAAGCAATTCTATGGCGGGAACTAAACATTTAGAAGAAGTTCCCGCAATTTCTTTTTTAACTTTGTTCAAACTTAACACACCAGAATTAAAATATATTTTGGGTAAATAGCAATTAATTTTATCATTAAACCTACTATGTTACAATATAATTTAAGTAAGCTTTTTTTTTTATTTGCGGTATTTACATAAAACACCTTACGAACAAAAACACTCAAAATATAAGTGAGAAAAAATATTTTAACTGAGATTTGCTGAGAATGACTGCAGTGTTGGAAAAATATTTTTTGATTGAAGCGCTTTTATTGGCTTCTTGAAGCAACAAAGACATAAACATCTTAGCAATTGATAATGCTTTCAACTAGTCTATTTAAAAAAATTGCAGTAGAAGCCTCAAACCTCAGTAACAAAAAGTAAATTTTCAAATCAAATCAAAATCAATCAAATCTTTCATTATACTCGCTGTATTACGCCGAAGCGTGTGGCGAGTTGGCAGGGCCCATATCCGCGTCATTGCTCCTGCTGGCAACAGAGCTCTTTTTGAAGAAAAGTTGCAACGGTGGCGAGCCGTTAGCAACACTGTGTCTGACTTGACCGGTCCGAGATTTGAACCTCAGACCTCCCGCCTCAGAGACGAACGTGTTATCGCTCGACTAACTGGCTGGTTACTGCAAATTTTCCAGAAACTAATCATGGAATTCACTTCTTTAACTATCTTGTTAGAGCGTCTGCTGCTGAAACGATAGAAAGGAGTTCGATTCCTGGTTGGGTCAAACCTAAGACTATTAATATTGGCATTCACAGTTTCAAGAAAATAGAAGACCTTAGCTCAAAATTTGAATCAGCCTTTGGTTTGCAGAAAAAATGCTTGCGGATCTAAATATTCACAGTTTCTCTGATTGACGTTTAGCGGTAAAAGAGAAAGTGTGAAGCCTCCGTGCCGTGTATGATAGACAGGAGGGCAGGTGGCAGTATAAATAAGGGTCTTCTTGCTGTCTCCTGGTCAAAGCAACTTAGTGAATGAAATGTAATTACACTTATGCTTATAGCTTAGCAAGACTATTGATTGCTTGATGCATATTTTTATACCCTGTCGCGAGAAAGTTACTGTGGCGCTATTCCTTGTGCAAAAAGTCACAGTTACATAGAAGTTGACTATTTTCCAAGTTTTTGGGTTTACTTTCAACATTTTTTCATGCAAATTTGGTACTTATAGTGTTCAAAGCATTTAAGCAAAGATTTTCATCGTAAATCGCCTTCTTCAAGAATGCAACACAACGTGATCAGCAGTCTGCTGGTTGAACGCAGACCATGCGATCTGGGTAAAACGACGTTTTATATTATTGGCCATCACTAAATGCCTTTTAAACTAATGATATCTTGCAGTTGGTTGTATTGCTGCTGCAGTAAACGGTGCAGTTCAGCCGTTATTTGCTGTAATTTTTTCGGAAATAATCGGAGTGTTTGCTGACCCAAGAAACACGGACGAACAAGCTAGACAAATCAAAACATATGCGTTTTATTTTGTTGCAATCGGATTCGCTTCGTTTGTTGCAAATGTTTTTCAAGTACGTGAAATCAAATCTTAACGTACGGTAGTTTAAAAATGCATTTTAAGAACTTTAAATGATTAAGATTACAATTTATAAACACATTCAACTTTTGAGAGAATAAAAATTTCGAAGAGGATTCCCAATACTTTTCCAAAAATAGCTTAAAGTTCTCAATTTCAAAATTACGATTATTTTACCAATTAGTAATGTCTTGAAATCAGCTAAAATACATGACGTGGTTCTACAAAAAAATAATTTATACAATATAGATAAATTTTGAGAGAGACAAAGACAAAGGTCATAGTCAAGAAATTCCCAAACCGAGAGTGATGTCTCAGAAAGTGCTCAAACTAAATAGTCAAGAGATTCCCAAACAGACAATGAGTATTGAGTAACGGTGATCGGCCATTTTTATAATTGTCCCATCGCTCTCAAACCAATAACTTCAAATAGACCTGAAGCTCTATTCAGCAACAAGGTGCATAATCGTTGTTGTTTGACTAGATGACCGTAACAGGTCCCTTCCAGTTTCCGGTTGTGAAAAAAGTTATTTTTGTTTTGTTGTTGTAAAAGGCTTTTTTATGTATTTTTGTACCTTATAGCGACAAATAATAAATCGAACTTAAACTTGAACCAATGTTCTGAGTTCTTTTGCACTGAACCCCGCCTAACTGAATTTGATCTACATAATAGGGCATAACTCCGAAACGTCATGCCGTACAGTGATTGAAAAGTATATCCATTCTGCATATTCGTGAAGTTTACTTATTGATTCCAGAAGTAAAACAAAGGGCCAAAAAAGATATTGATCTGAGTTTATCTTTAACCCTATTTTACACTTTTTTGGTGATAAATCTCTTCAAAAAATGTTTTTATTTAAAATTGATTTGACTTTGAGTCAAAATTTCCATTACAAATAACTCCTTAAAACCCCAAGTTGCTTAAGGTAACGGGAAGTTTCCCAATTTCTAAATTTTTCCGAAGTCACTTTCTAAAACCGATCGTTTTGTGGCCAATACTTAACTTGAATGTTTGTGATGTAACTAACTTGACTTAGGCATTTTATCATTTAGCATCAAAAGCAAACCGATGTGCATGATTTGAAGCGTCTGTGACCTCATTACAAAAATACCGTCATTTTTCGAAAACACAGCAGTGACTTCGCGATGATGACATCATCAACTTAAAATCAATTTTTTTTAAATTTTAGTAAACACTAACCCGCAAGCCAAATTTAGTGTTCTCATGGCTTTTGGCTTAGGAATTCAATCAGGGAGCATATTTGCACCCTCTTCGTGTCAAATGCGTTTGTCAAAATACCCGGTATAAAATAGGGTTAATGGCAGTACAGCAAGATTTGCAGGTTTTACGCCATAGTGCATAAATTGGCAAGGTACATTTTTTGATTTACATCACCAGTGGTTCATTATGCAAGACATAACAAGAATTACGACGTCGTATGCTCCTCACAACAAGCAAAAGTTACAGTGTACAAACTCTTATGAAACGTTGCATAATACACCTCCTGGAGCATTGTTGCATTTGCGGTGTTGCGCACGTATAGATAACAATTAAATTTTGCCAATACCATCGATTTGATTTTCGTTGTTTCCCTTTCCTTTGCATCATTTCGCTTCGCTTTGCAATTTGAAAAATCTAAATGTAAATAAGTGGTGACTGGAGTTTATACAATGAATTTGAATTTCGCAAATCTCAAGTAGAGCATTGCCTCACATTTGATATTTTGATTAACAGTCAGGAGCCTTCGCAAAATCCGGTGAGGAATTAACCATGCGATTGCGTTTGCAAGGTTTTCGAGCAATGCTTCGGCAAGACATGGAGTACTTTGATGCGCCTTTGAACAACACTGGGGCACTAACCACACGTCTTGCAGCGGACGCATCGCGAGTCAAAGGGGCTACTGGTGTAAAATTAGGCCAAGTTATTCAAGGCTTGTTGGCTTTAGGTATGCTACAATGAAACATTAAGTATATTGACAAAATCAGTCAATAATTCACAAAAATATAAGCTTACTAAATTTATTTACAATTTTATAAAACCGATAAAGTAATAAAATCGATTTCGGTCTTAAAGAGCCATCGTCAGTTTATTTAAATTAGAAACGGACGATGGTTCTGAAATCGATTTTATCATTTTTACAAATTTTTTTAATAAATTTAGTAGTTTTTATGAATTATTAACTGATTTTGTAAATGCACTGAATATTTCATCATTTATGAACCGTCTCCACAAAACTGTCATCTTATACTTCTTCGGTCTGGATTTGATTCTATGGATGTCTCCAGCAACAATCACGTCTTTACTGTAGGTGTATGTTATGTGCAAATAATAATTAAGCTTATATTGCTAAAATGTTTGTGCTGTGTTTGAGATTTATCATGAGTTAATTTTCAAAACCTTCGCGACAGATTTGAAACTTCTTATTGAAAAAATACAAACCAAGCCTTTTCTAATCTACGATATTTTAGTTATTTTAAAAACGTTTCGGCTGGTAATTCTAACTGTTTTGAATCTACATATGAAAAACTACGGAAACAGTTTCACATTAGATGCTAAAGGCAAAAAAATTCGAAAGCTGTTTTGAGATTTTGGTCATCGGAAAAAAATCCTTACCCACTCAAAGTTATGATGCTTTTCCCGTTTTTCTGGCACTAGCGCAACCTATGTAAATAACTTCCAAAGTATAAAACCATTTGAACAATTTATCCTGCTTTTTTAATTAATCCAACTAATGGACTAACTAACTCCAAAACACTATTCCAAAAAGTAATCTAACAAAATTAGTAAGATACTTTCAAAACTAATTTTGCAAAAATATGACAAAATTCTAGTTTAATTTTATGCTATCTGCATTAATATCACCAGCAGACCCCACTACCAACCAAATGAGTATGGACAAAGTTGTAAACGGACCGACCAGTTCGGATCCCAACCCAAAAATATAAGCTCGAACCCAAAAAAGGATTTTGGAGCCTCAATCAGGACCACAAAAAGCCCAAAAGTTAAGTTAGCTTTGTAAAACTTGTACAGGTACAGTTAATTGCTGCTTCTCTTCCAATAAACTCAGTCCCTTGTGACTAGATTGATTACTTTTTGACAAATTGGGATAAAACATTTACAATCTGCACTAATATTGTATTGATTTAAATAAAGTCCTTATTGCGAAGTTATTTTGATTATGTTTTTTTTTAGCAACTAAAACACAAGCCACGTATCTGGTCCGAATTAAGCCCAAAATTTTGTCAATCTAAAGCCCGAACCAAAGCCTCACCCAAAAAGCCGGGCCCGACTTACAACTTTTATCATGCGACTTGGCTATGATACTGTAGTATTGTCAAACATTAATATGATTAATTTAAAAGTTTATGATTACTAGGAGCTGGTCTTGGAATAGCGTTTGCATTTGGTTGGGAGCTGACTTTGCTCACCATGGCGTTTGTTCCGTTCATGGCCGTTGCTGGAATGCTTCAACTTCGCATTTTGACTGGCCAGGTAAAATAGTACATTGTTCTGATAGTTAGTCTTAACACTTTCGGTGCTAAGTCACGTTTAAATACGTTTCTGAAAATTTAACGTTGGGTGCGAAACTATGTATAAATACGTGGCGGGTAAAATCGCATCACTTTGGTGCGGCACGCTGTCTATCGCTATTATTATCACGTAAATATACGTGCGCTTTGTGTAGAAGAGAAAAAAAGAAAAAAGCGGTCGATTGAGTTGTGGTTTTGAGCAGTGCGAATAAGATTCAATGCAGCAGTTTGCTGCTTTGTGGTGCATTTTTTTTTTTTTTAGGGTTATCCTTTGAAGTTTGTCTTTTTCGGCGTAACAATAGCATTTATGGTGTCATAATTTTAAATTCGAATAAGGTAAGAATCCGTTAGCGTTTGAAAGTAACAGTGAGAGAGAAGTGATAGTCAATTGAGTAAAAGTTAAACCAAAAATGAATAAAAAATCGCTGAAATTTAGTCCCGTAGGTACTGTTTTTAAATTCACGTGCCGCACCGAAAGTGTTAAAAGGGATTTTTATTTGGAAGGCTCTATTTCACCGGAAATTTTTATCTAGTTTTTTATTAATTCTGACTCAAATCTAATCCAAACTCAAATGCTTACTCTAAAACTATTCCCAAATCGAACCCTAACCCAAACCCTAACCTAAACCCTAATCTTGACCCTTGAAAAAGCAACTGAAAAAAGCGCGGATGAATATTTCTCATTTTCGTTTTATTCTCTTTAACTTGAAAATTTTCGGTGAAATAGTCACTACCTTTTTATTTCTTAATTTCAAACATTTTAAAACTGCGAATTTCAGTTCACATACATATATACTGGCTTTGACTAATCTAAAAATCTAAAATAATTCTAATCAAAAACTTTGATAATTTTTGCAAGTGTTTCTACAAGCATTGGATTAAAATACAAAGGGCTTTTTCAAAAATGAACTACAAGATGTGCTGAAAATAAGCTACGCAAAAATTAGGTATTTCAGAAATCACATAGACAACACCAGGATTGAATAACATGTAATCAAATGTAATTTCAAGTTAAAGCGATGTGTGATCCGACATCAAAACAAGTAAAACCATGCTTTTTGTAGTATAAAAGTAAGTAATTCAGACAAAGAGGTTTGTATTGTTTCTGTTTTATCCAGTGCAACAAACATATATCGCAACATGAATTAATCAAAAATCGTTTGCTCTGTTAAAGACATCCAAAGTTTCGGAAGCGTTTGAAGACGCAGGAAAAATTGCTGTAGAAGCAACAATTAACATACGCACAGTTGCATCTCTCACTCAGGAAAAGAATTTCTACGCAATGTTTTCTGCCGCGGTAGAACGAAGTAATAAGTGAGTTGCGGTACAGCTTTTATATTGTAATGCATGAAAAAAAAACACCACACTTTCATTGTAATTGGCCCAATACACCAAACAAACTGTGGAAATGCCAAGAGCTATTACAACAAAAAACAGTGTAACATAATATAATACCGGTACTGTTTTGCGGTAAGAGCTCATGCCTAGTCAAGACTATTGCAAATGGTTTTGCTTTGATACATTATCTCTCCGTAACAAGACCTGGGCCCACATTACAGAACGTGTTAGCGAGCTCGTAAAAACCGTTTTCGCTCGCTAAAAGCCGCTAACGAATGAATAACTTTGTAGACAAACTGCCACTTCCGAGCGATTTCGCTCAACATGCGCTAAAAATGCTTTGCTCAAATTTCTCAGCAAGATGTTACGACTGCGTTAATAAGTAATAAATACAGTCAACTTCCGTTAATTGGACCCCCTTTAATCGGACACCATCGCCATCGAACACAAATGGTCAAGGAACAAAATTCCTGGATTGTGATGTACGATACCGTGCTTTACCTCTATATTCGGACAACTTCGCTATTCGACTATTACAGCGTAATATTCTAAGAACAAAAGTGGAAAATGCATCAAAAAATTCCCCGTTAGTCGGACTTAACAATTAGACCGTAGCGTTTGCCCAAGAATGCATTGCCAAATAATAGGAAATAATTATAATTATTGCGTAACTTTTATAGCAGAATAGATGAAACAACTTTTGTAGATAACGCCTCGCAAGTGTAGCTCGGCGTTGCGTGATTGACGTACCGCCATTACCAACCACAAACTAGGCTATCTCGTTTATCTGACAATCCCGCTAATCGGACATTATTTACTGGAACAAATCATGTCCGATTAACGGTAGTTGGCTGTTCTTCATTGTGACGTCAGATGCAATTCTACTTGAAAATAATGCATTGAGGCGTATTGCATGAACTACAATTATCTTGGACGAAAATGCTATGGGTTATGCATTAATATTATGAGCTTGCAAAATCCTCAATTGGTAATAATAACGACAGAATTTAATTATATTTTTGGATCAAATGTAAAAGAAGAACAACTTTTTCCATACTACAATTTTTTGAATGACGTAAAGCGCCCTTGAGGTTGTTGGTGGGTCGAAGTACACTCTTCTGTTTAGAATTAGTAAACCTTGAGTTGAAACTGGTTGTTTTTAATTTCTTTGCCGATTTTCAGCCTCATTTGGTCTTGATTTTTTTTTTAATTTTGAGAGTTTTGATACCAAATTTAGCGATACGTTTGTAAAACTGCTTAGTTCCTAATACTATGTATGCTTAAATAAAAGCTTTTTTCCTGTTTTTGCAGGACGTAAATTGCAAAAGAGAAAAAGCAAGCTTTTTTCAAATTGAACGACTGCCGAAAATTTTTCATAGTTTCTTGTGCAGAGCAGCAGCTCTCTATATAATCTTGGAATATTTGCATTTTGCTCGCAAACGCAAGAAAATCGCTGACATTTTATCGTTTTGAATTAGTTCAAAATTTAGTTTCTTTTACTGATTTGATTTTTTTGTTTGTTTTTGGTTTATTTTGCTGCCGAGGCTAGTATTGTTTTTAACTTGTTCCTAAATTTTGAGCAAAAATGAGTCTCGGGTTCTAAAAAAATTGCTCTTGTATTTCTCTTTCTTCTTAGCAGTCTAATAGCAAACATGGTGACCATTTAATTATTTTTCAGCAAAAATTCGCTTTAGAAGTTTTCAACATTTTGCCGTTAAATTTCTGAACCAAATAGATTTCTCGCACCCTTAAAGAGTGCTTCAAAATCTTCGTTAAGTTGACATCGAAAATGTGAGTTTTTTTCTTGAGTTGAATCTCGCAATCGATCCCTGCAACTTAGCAAGCAAAAGGACGTTACCGAGCTCTCAAAGCTTGAAATGCACGTGCAAAAATAACCTCTTGCCGTTAGCGAGTGAGGAATTTCGTTCGGTAGCGCATTTTAAAAAATTTTCGTTATTAATGCAAATGAGGAAATTTTTGTTATGCGGCCTTGCTCTATGTGCTCACACGCTTAAATACGCTTGAAATTTCATTAAAATCAGAAAAACCGTTGTTACTGTACATCTTTATTCACTAAGTTGCCAGTTCGATTTAAATTGAGGTGTTTTGATAATATAGAGGAGTTGCATTTTTTCACATGATAAATTTTTAATAAAAGTTTTGTTACTGTATAATATGCAACTGCAGAACTGCGTTTTATTTCAACAAAAGTTTTCGAAAAATGAAACTAAAACTTTAACTACTGCATTATCTTCTCGTGAAGAACTCTTGCTTTGGTGATTCTTGTTTACAATATAATATTACAGTATTACGATTTTTTATATAAAGAACAATTTCATAAGAACAAAAAGCTCATTTTTGCTTAAAACTTGAGAACAAAAATCAAGAAGTTAATGCCAGGCTCCATAGGCGTAGCCAGGATTTTTGATTGGGGGGGGGGCTCAAAACACAAATCACATGCAGTGACGTCATCAAAAATTTTCGAAAAAGGAACTTTTTGTGGGGCAAAGATATCGTAGAATGGAAGATCTGAAGCTGTAGCCTGTTGGCACTTAACCAGGATTTTGATAAAGGGAGAGGGCAAAAACTAATAGTTAAAAAGTGTAAATGTCTAACTTAGGAGACGTGCTGAGTAAGCTAGTGTACTCAAACATATCAAAGACGGAGCCGCCGGTGGCTATGGGGGTCTGGGGGCAAAGCCCTAGCCGCTGGGCGATTTTTGTAAGTTATAAGAAAGAGCTATTTAAATCCCACTGGATCACATTTTGCACGAGTTCAGAGCCATTTGAAAGAACTTGATTGTTAACATTTCAAAGCCAATCGAAAAAATTTATTGTTCAATCATCCTTTTGCAATTAAATCCCAAAACACGTTTCGAATCTTGCATTATGGTGTAAAATTTTAATTGTCGTAAGTGATTTGGTCTATAGGGGGAAGTAGGGCACTTGCCTCCTGCAATACTTTAGTAGTAAATAATAATTCTCTAGAAGATTTTCCTTAGAGATTTTTGTTTAGTCATGACGTTTACCAATTATAGAAGTACATGTACAGCCAAAGGGCCCAGGCCCCTTTAATTGAAATTCAGTAGTTTGTTCAATGAGCATTTTCTCTAGCTATTTTTTTTTAAGTATTTTGTGCGTAAAAACTGGCAAAATGCTGGAGGTGAATCGTTATTGGAAAATGGTACAATAGATGGTTACGCTTACTAAACATGTTGTTCCCGGGCCGGATTTACATTGCACGGGGCCCCTGGCACTTAGGGGAGTTTTGCAACATCTCCCTGCCAAATATAAATAAAGATCAAAAAAGTCCTACAATCTGAGCGCTGGGCCCTGGCCCTGAGCCAAATGGCAAATACGGCGCTGGTTATTGCATTAAGTTCATAAAAAATTTAGATGAAGGCCTGAGGTAGCGACTTTTAGGACAAAAACTCTTGATTTCACCCTGGTTATACGCTTAAATTGGTAGGAAAAAATTGAATTAAGGGGGTGCGCCAGGCCCCCAGGCCGTCAATATTATTTATTGTTAATTACTGTTGTACGCGTTTACTGATGTACGCAAAGATGCTAAAAGAAACTGAAAATGAAGAAACAAGGCTTTTTTGACAAACTTTTGTCATCGGTGGCATTTTGATTAAGGGGGCCCGGGTCCCCTCGGCCACCCCCTGGCTACGCCAATGATTTGAGACAAGATCGCTTCCCTACTAATTTTTTTCCCAAAAAAAACAACATTTAAATCAAAATTAAAATAACTTATTTTCCAAAACGAGGAGGACTCGAATCAAGTCACTTGACAGTTTTTTGAAACGTCCAAGAATTGCATGACATTGTTATGACGTGGAAATATGGTCCTTATTATTATTGCTTACTTTTGTAAGCTGAAATCCTAAATTAAAAAAACTGCAATTCCGGACAGGGACAACATACTGTCTATGCTCTTTTTATAGTTATCATTGGTAGTATTTCAATTAGGGGTTTGCATTACCGCCTAAGTTATAGCATTAATTTTATAATAACGTTAAATGAGGGCCTGGGGTGGCAACTTTTAGGTCAAAACTCTTAGATTTCTCACAGCTAGGTTTTGCATATAAATTGTTAAAAATTTGAATTAAGGGGGCCCTGGCCCGGTAACCTTGATCGTCAGTCAGGGGACCTGGGGCTCCCTGGTTGCCAGTTAGAGGCCCCGGGGCCCCTTGGTTGTCAGTTAGGAGCCCCAGGCCCCCTGGTCCTTAATTAGAGGTCCTGGGGCTCTCTGGTTGTAAGTTAGGGGGCTCTGGTCGTCAGTTAGGGGGGCCTGGAGCCTCCTGGTTGTCAGTTAGGGGGGCTCTTGGGCCTTCTGGTTGTCTGTTGGGAGCCCCGGAGCCCCCTGGTTGTTGGTTAGAGGTCCCGGGGCACCCTGGCTGTTGGTTAGGGGTTCCTTTGGTTGTCGGTTATGAGCCCTGGGGCCCCCTGGTTGTTGGTTAGGGGTCCCAGAGCCTTGTGGTTGCGAGTCAGGGACCTTGGAGTCCCTGGTAACCAGTTAATGGCCCCAAGGCCCTCTGTTTGTCAATTAGGGGCCCCCTGGTTGTCGGTTAGGGACCCTGGCCCCCTGGTCGTCGGTTAAGGGCCCCAGGGCCGCTCAGTTGTTAGTAAGGGCACCCTGGTTGTTAATTAGGGGCCCCGGGACTCCCTTGTTGTCATATATATTATTGATAATTACTGCTATGGGCGTAATCGCTGAAAAAAAAATGCAACTAAACATATCGCTAGGCTATGATGTCATAATTTTTTGTCGTAGGTGGTATTTTGATTGGGGGGGGGCGCCCCCCCCCCGGCTACGCCTACGCCAGGCTCAGCATGAAAGAACATTGAGAACACAAGCAGACTAGGAATGTAATCAGCAGAGCTTTCTTAACCTTTTGTGTGAGGTCATGGTCGATTTGTCCAAAAGTAATCATGATATATAACAAAAGACAACCTTTAACCGAAGATGAATAATTTTAAGCTACTTTACGAGTATACTAACAAATTAAGAACAAATAAGGCTGAAAATTAGTAAAAATTTAGGAGCAGCCAACCTTGACCCAAAATTTACTGGTTCTTATATAAAAATTTACTGTATAATGTAAATGCTGAACCGTCTTTCCTTACCATTTAACACTATTTAAACAAATTCTTTCACAGACAAGCATTCAAAAGCGCATTAGTGTATGGGATTACATTTGGTTTTTCTCAAAGCATAGTGTTTTTCGCTTACGCTGCCACGTTCAGATTTGGGGCTTGGTTGGTGACTGAAGAAAGAATGGATTTTGAAGATGTATTCAAGTAAATTTGATTAAAAGTATAAATCAAGTATAATTGTTTAGTAATAATTTTTTTATTGAGCATTAAAATATCTATAACCGATCTCTGAGCTTATAGTTACCAGTTCGTTCAAACCAAAAGTGCAGAATATCTCTGCAAGCAGCTTTTAGCAACTGCTTTTCTAACTTCAGCAACTGGTTCTCGCAAATCGGTACGAACCGAGTAAATAGCAACACTGGTTGTAAACTTTTCTTGTTTTTATGAGACTTCCTCACTTTCAAACGCAAATGCGCTTCGTTCTTTCGTACGAATCAGGCACTCTGCGTATGTCTGACCACACCAACGCAAAGCACTCTGTGGCGGGTCAAAAGGAGGGCGCTCCGATTGAGGTTAACCGGCTCCATTGCGCAGCCTATGAGCTACATGATCTGTTCACTTATTACGCTATTCTACTGGGTTTGCGTTTCGGTTGCTACTATTTTGTTGCTTCGATTCGAGCAACGAGTTGACTGCTTAGCCCTAATCGGAAATGAGAGTAAAGTGTTTTTTTTCCACGGACATAGCAACGCATTGCCAGTTCGAGAATCAAACCATGGGTCAACAACCTTTCAATCACCAGCCCGTCGCTCTACCACTGAGCTATCGCTGCTATGTAAGTCAAAATAATTTGAAGTTGACTTAATGACTATATGTTTCGGGACAAGCTAAGATATGTTTTTACTGAACATGTCTCGCAGAGCTAGAATAGCCTGTACGAGTTTTCAGCAAATTTTAAGATTGTTTTCAATCGTTTCTAAAAGTATTCAATAAACAGCAAGATTAGAGCAATATGCATTCATTTCGTTAATAGCAGAGAATTATTAATCATTATTATTGACAATTTAGAAAATAAATACGATGTATGTTGTGAAACTTTGTAGTGAACCGATCAGTGGTCAAGTGGATTGAGCATAGGCTACTCAACTTTTTTACATAAGGTCTTGCAATGGTAATTATGAAAAAAAATAAATAAATAAACACCATTTCGTAATAAAACACATCACGGTTGTTTATAAGGTAATAAAATTCGCGATACAAGGTTTTGTGAGGCAATAGCCAACATTAATGACGAGATGGCGTTGTAACTATTCATAAACGCCATTATTTGCAAAACTTACGTAAAAAGATAGACTAAAACGGTAAACTATAGTTTGATTTCCAGCCGGGTTAAACCAAAAAAAACATAGCAGAATTGGTATTTTCAACTTTCCTGCGTAACTTGTGCCCCAAAAGTGCGTTTGCACTGAACGCGAAGCAACTAAAATTTGACATCATTGACAACTTCCCAAAGACTTCAACAGGCAGCAACCTTGGCGAGCTGTTGCTTAACTTCACTTAGACAAAATTGATTTTCAATGTTTTGCCTATTTTGAGCAAGTGACGTAAGCTGACTCCTCGCGAAGGTTGCCAACCATCGCTTCCCGTCCAGCCCAGTGCAAACGCACCTTAAAAGAGAAACAGAGAATCCTACATTTTGCATTGTATACAAGTGGGCTCTTGGCTGTGGCAGCGTAAGCCAATTTCATAAAAGTCCTGATGGTAATTGAAAATTACTTTGGATTTAAAAGCCTGCAATAGAATCAAATATCCAAAATAACCTGTTTTGACAGAGTATTAATGGCGGTGATATTTGGCGCATCTGCAGCAGGCCAGGCGAGCTCATTTGCTCCTGATTACGCAGAAGCTAAAATTTCTGCAGGCAAACTAATAAAGCTGTTAGAAAGAAAACCGAAAATAGACTGTTTCAGTGATAAAGGCATCAAACCAGTAAGTGTTCTTGAATTACTGTAGTAAAAAGATTTTTCTCAAAAACTAGCAGGTAAGCAAATAAAATATAGTATCATTAACTTACTGAAGTCATAAGAATATATTGGAACAGTTGCGAAGTAGTGTAAAATTTTAAAACGTCATCTGATTCATCTTTTGAATGCTTGGGGTAGCCTTGGAAAAGACTGCGTAATAACATTGATTGGAACAGATGTTTAAAGTCATTTTAAAGGATTGGTAATAGTGTTAATTTTCAGCAGAGTTTTAAAAGAAAGAAATATAACTAATTTTTACGTATGAGGAATCGTTTTAAACAACACTTGCAGGCAAGTCATCGTAACAGAAAAATGTTGAGCTCTGCTGCAACTTCGTGTTTTTTGTGTAACAAAAGTTGATTATCATTTTATACACTGTAGTAGTAGTAAGTCAATGCAAAACAAAATTTCATTCAATAAGCTGTGAATTTCAGCAAAGTAAACAAACGTTAATATTAAAAAAAAAAAAAAATGTTAGAGAAGTAAAAAAAACTTGGTTAGACTGCATAAAATTTCAGCTATTCACTAATGTAGCTGATTAGCTACTTTTTTGACTCGAAGTTTTCTTGGTTATCTTACAACTCCAAATGCCAGCTTAAACTTAATAGGCAATTGCAAATAATAATAATTCTTTTTTTTTAATAACTTTTTTCTAATCATTTCAGTTGTGCATTATTGCTCGTATATCTGTCTTAACTGTAAATTCAAGTACTATCTTAGATAGTTTTTTTACGATTGAGCTCTCCCAGAACTTCAAAAAAAGGAAAAAAAACATGCGTCTTTTTAATGATTTTTTAGAAACATTGGAAGGAGCTCTCAATTTCAATCGATAAATATATATTTATCTTAATTGCGATGAAGTCAGTTTATCATTGATTTTACAGAAATTAGCTGAAGGTGCTGTAAATTTTCAATCCATTAAATTTATTTATCCTACCCGTCCTGACGTTTTGGTGATAAAAAGTTTGTCCATATTAGTTCACCCAGGAAGAACTCTTGCATTGGTTGGACAAAGTGGTTGTGGAAAGTCAACCTGCATTCAACTGCTGGAAAGATTCTATGACCCAAAAGAGGGAATAATAGTAAGTTACAAATATTTAGATCTTAAAATGATTTTTCGTAAATGTTTTTGCGTAATAAGTAAATGAGCTTAAATTGCCACCCAAAAAGGAAAGTTGCAGTAGCAGTAACGTAGCCAGGGGGTGGGCTCGAGCCCCCCATTGACCTGCAAAGTATGCAAAATAGCACGTTTTTTGTGCTTTTGAGGCCGATTTTCGCTCCAAAACTGGAAATAGCCCCCCATCGGGATTTGGGAGCAGAAGTTGTGAAGGACTAGTCGTTATTTGGAACAGAATAGTGGAGTTTTTTGTCCTGGAGCTCACCCAAAATTGGTGAAGACTTTTTTTTTTCGGAGATCAGCTGATTTCGGCCGGAAAAACCCGTCGAATTTTGGTGAAGACCTTTTTTTGCTGGAGATCACCTGATTTCTGCTGGAAATACACTTCGAATTTTGGTAAAGACCTTTTTTTTTGGAACCGCCTCAATCTAATTCAAGACTGATGAAAATTTGGATCAAATTCGATTGCAGTTGTCACAAACTTCCAAAACAGCCCCCCCTCCCTTTGCGAAATCCTGTCTACGCGCCTGTGCAGTAGGCTGTCACTCAAGCAAGAATTATCAACAACAGTTTTCTGAAAAATTTACTGTACCAAAGACATGAAAACGCTTTCTCAAAATGACACCCACAGACAAACAAACAGACTGATATGATATTTTATCTCTAAATCACATTTCTTATGTTGTTGCGTGAAATGAGAATCACGATACTGTGTTGTAAGCTTCAGATTGGATTAAAATTACCTTGTTACCACGCTAAATTCTTGATTAGTGAAACTATCTATCAAGTTCTCTTTCCTTCTCTCTTCATTGCCCGCTTTTCCACCAGGGTTGTGAGGGATCTAGATTAAGCCACCATACTTCAAGGTCTCCATCATCAGGGTGAAGTTTCAAGCAATTCCATTCTAGATCCTCATTGCAATTGGTCCATCTAGTTTTAGGTGGTCAAATTGGTCTTTTCCCGATTTCTTTGGCAAGTAAGGCTTGCTTGAGAAGTTTTTTTTGTCGCATTTTTCTTACATGGTCAAACCATTTAAGTTAAAATCTTTCATTTTGGAGAAGTAACGGCTCGATGATTAGAGATTTTCGAATCTCAGAGCTCGTAGCTTGTTAAATACGGTAACTCCTTCGATTCTTCTTCGTAAAAACCTCAATTCTTAGGCCTGCGCTTGTGATCGCCCTCTTTCGGTCATAACGCAAGATTCATGACATAGAGTGAAAATGGGACAAAAACTGGTTTGAAAATTGGAAGCTTTGCCTTTTTTGTCAATTCTTGTTTCATGACAACTGAATAGTGAAAAACTCGCATAACTGCACTACTCTTGCCAATTCGGGTATCCAGTTCGGGTATCCAGTTCTTCGTTTTGGCTTCCTTCATTCGTGAATGTAACTGCAACATACTTGAACTTCTCTACCTGCTTCAGTGTTGCTCCATTTACTTGCAACAAACACTGATCAGAATTTCTTTAAAGATGAATTATCTCAATTTCAGCCTGCCGATTTTCATTCTGGCGATATCACATGCATTTGCAAAGCTATTTAATGCGCGCTGGAGGCCAGATCCTGTGGAAAAGAGCAAAGGCATATCACCAGCGAATAGCACACGACTGATCATGTAATTTTCAATTATGGCACTCTCCTTAGCTTGGCTGCATTTGTCAATCCAATTCATGTGTGAACACAAACCTCCGGTCGGCAGTAGAATAACTTTATGGCGCATAACAGCTGACCATCAACTTCATACTTTTGAAAAACCTTCCAAACTTTATCCACAGGAACTCGGTCATATGCTTTTTCAAAATCAACAAAACATGCAAAGCGATCTTTGTCTTACTCTCAAGATTACTCGAAGACTTGCATCAGAGCAGTGCCGTCGTTACGGGGGGTATTGCCCCTTAACGACTACTTGTGCCTCCCATTTCGGTTTACTCAAAATACTTTTTTGATCATCACTTTATAACAAGACAATAGACAATAATGCAAAAAACGAATAATACCATACAATCCTAACATTTAAGCATTATATTCTCGTTTGGCTTTTTCTCGAGTTTTTGTGCAATTGCTGGCAACCAACTGCTGTAACATAATTGTGACGCAATAATCCGTCTTATTTATTATTGCGATGCACATGTTTTAAATTTTGCTTATTCAATTCTAATTGAGGTTAAGTAATGGGATGGTCAATACTTCCAGAGAAAGCTCTGTTGGCTCATTTCCTAGCTCCAGGGCTCCTACAACATCGGCAAGTAGGCATATAAGCAGTGGCACAACTAGTGGGGGGGCTAAGGTGGTTTCAACCCCCCATTATTTAAGTCACATAAAAAACTTCACCCCCAAATGTAAGCTATTAAACGTGTTTTGGACGTAAACGGTTGGTAAATAGCGGAGGGGATTGAAAGGATGGGGCTGTAAAATTTTATTCTTTATCTGGCTTTTTAACCTTAGTAATTAGTCTTCCAAATGGCTTTGAAAAGGTACAAACTTTTATCAGAATGGCACTAAAATGTCTAATTTTTTCTTAAAAAAGTCACAAAAATCGCTCAGCCGCTAGAAGCTTCGCCCCCCAACCCACTTGTCTTCTGATGATAGGCCCTGTTTGTGACACGCGTGAGTTACACCAGTTTGTTTTGTAGGCTGCTATATTGAGACATTTTTCAAGCAAAAAATTTTAAGGTTCGATTCAAGTCTCCCCCGTATATCTGCCAGCCTTTCATTTCTCTTTTTCAGACACAAATACAGAATTTGAAAACTTTGCGAAAAAATTATAGCCGTAAAATATCAGTTTTAGTTTGCAAGTTTTCAGTCTATTTTAGGCCCATTATAGTCGACTAGTGCCCTTCTCGTCGTTTTCTTCGGTGATCGCACTGCTTCAGAGTGAAGATATGGTCTGTGGTGGTGTGACTCGGACGAAAACCACATTGGCCATCCTCCAGTTTCGATTACACTATTTCTCGTCATTTCGTTTCAAGGCATTTGTCTTATACTTTTCATGGCATCAAGCTAAGGGTGATATCTCTCTGTTGTTCGTACATTGCTTGCGATCTCTTTTTTGAATGTCGGAATAATTATATCTGTTTGCCGATTTCTGGGAGTTTTGCCAAACTTAATGATTTTTCAGAAATTCGAAACACTCGCGTTAAGCAGATAATTTCTTCTCTAGTCATCTATAAAATTTCACTGCAGAATTTGGATACCAATGAAACGTCAACACTGAATATATCTTGGCTCCGTTCCCAGCTTGGCATTGTGTCTCAGGAGCCTGTTTTATTTGATTGCACCATCGCAGAAAATATCAAGTATGGTGATAACTCTCGTGACGTCAGCATGGAGGAAGTTATCGCTGCAGCAAAAAAAGCAAATATTCATGATTTTATCGAACAGTTACCTGAGGTAAAACAATTTTTTGGTATGAATGTGTGCGATGTGGTTTACATGAAACTTATTTTCGAAAAAAGGAAGCTTAATATCAGAGGTGGAGTCCTCGAGGACGTCCTTGGCCTCGAGGACGTCCTCGAGGACACATTTTGAAGTCCTTGGCCTTGGCCTTGGCCTCGAAGGTCAAGTCCTTGGCCTTGGCCTTGGCCTCGAGGCCTCAAGTCCTCGAAAATTGGCCTGTCCTCGGCTCGAGGACAGCACTATTTTTTGGAATGTTAAAATTCAGTGGAGCGCTTGAAAAATTTTTTGGAAAACGTTTTTTAGTGGAGATCGCTTGAAAAATTTTTGTGAAGACCTTTTTTTTTTGGAGATCGCCTGAAAAATTTTTGTGAAGACCTTTTTTTTTTTTTTTTTGGAGAGCACTTGCGCTTTGTGTCCTTGGTCCTTGGCCTTGGCCTCGAGCATTCCTGTCCTTGGCCTCGAGAGTGTCTGTCCTCGGAAAGGCTGTCCTTGGCCTTGGCCTTGGCCTCGGATTTTTTTTGTGTCCTTGGCCTTGGCCTCGAGCCTTGTGTCCTCGACTCCACCTCTGCTTAATATAGTATGCTTCGAAGTGTTTCTTTTTTTCGTGTCTGTTACCATTACGCACATTTTGTACCTTTTTTATAGTAGAATTAAAAATTTGTTGAGCGCGACACGAATTTGGGTTTTGTGAATATCTCACGACCCAAGCGTACTGCTTCATCCAAACGAGCAACTAAGTTAACCCATTTTGATAGGCTTACGGAGTAATGTGAGCATCAAGCATGATTCAATAGAGATAAATAACAGGGCTGTAGTCAGAAAACAAACCATTAGCATAGCTTGTGCAAAACGTTTTCTCTGTAACGTGCTCTGCAATACATTTGTTGCAATCTTTTTTAGGTTTCTACTTGAATTGATTTCCACTTTACAGCTGACTTTTGGTTCCATGACCTGTTTATGAACATTGTTCTAGCGGTTATGAGCTAATGACGTGTTTTGAAATTTTACTTTGTTTGCCCTTTCTTAGTTCCTTAAATAAAGTCTACAATGGCTGAAATCGAAATAAAATTTTTTTAACTTTAAGTCCTATTTTGGGGCTGCGGTTGCAGAAATATTCTACATTAATAAAAAATATTCTCCTAAAAAGTCTTTGAAAACCCTGTCTAAGGTTATTCTCACAACCTAAATTCCCAGAAAAAGGAGAAGCTTTGCCGAAATTCAATAGGTCACGTAATGTTACAGGAAGGATCGATATTTATTCGTTCTCTATTTTTCCCTTGAAGTTCAGGCTGAGAGAACAGATTCAGAATTTCCAAAAACTTTTTAAGGGAGATATTTTTGTAATCGTAACCCCAAAACGAGAACAAAAAAATTTAAATATTATATTTTAATGTTAGCCATTGCGAACTATCAGAATTGGCTGGATGCTTTACACTCTATAAATTGCCAGGATTGTTTCGGTTTTGATCATGGGTTATCAGTATTGTGGTTTACAACAGGGCTGCAGATGAGTTTTGGAATTAAGCTAAACTCAAGGCCATGGTAGTACTTGGAAAATTGCTCCTGGTTTGCTTGCTTGATGTAAATTTGCCTAGACCTATAGTCGATTGGTCGAAGGGCCTGCTTGACGTGTTTTGTAGCATGTTGCTCAGGAGCTACATTTGTGCCAATCTTTTTACTAGTTGGATTGATATTCTACTAGTTGGATTGATAGCCTTATGCTCAATCCACTGAGTTAGGTACATAGATCACCGTAAATTTTAGGATTTGGTGTCCCTGAACAATTTTTAATTTGCAGTTGTACCAAACAAACGTAGGAGCAAAAGGAACACAACTTTCTGGAGGTCAGAAGCAACGAGTTGCAATCGCTCGAGCGTTGATAAGAAATCCAAAAGTTCTTTTGCTCGATGAAGCCACATCAGCTCTAGATGCTGAGAGTGAAAAAGTAACAACTTTTAAAGTGGTTTTGATTAATTACACACAGTACTACGGTTTTATGTAGTTAATATAGACTGGATTTGAAGTTTGATGCCAGCAAACAAAGCAACCGCGTTACAATATAAGGTTAAGTTGGGTAAACGCGGAACCCAAATTTGTAACAGTTTTACAAAAAGTAGTCAGTGTAATATTGACAGTGAAATAGCGAATTTTGAAAAACTTTTGATCTGTTATCACCTTATTTGTTTACTTCTCTACGTTGACTAAACCTGGAATCAAGAGAGATCATGCATTGACTTTGAGTAAAGTTGTTTTTTGCCAAACCGGCCTGTATATTATTCCAATGAAAACTATATACGTATTTTTTGTGCTTAATGTCAAGCAAAAACATGCAAACATTTCAATATAAGCAGTCTTTGGTTTGGCTTCGAAATGAAAATCAAACGCAATTTTATTGATTCAATAACAAATTGTGCAATCGAAACTATTATTTCAATCGATTAACTTGGCTTCATTATGATCTAGGTTGTTCAAAAAGCATTAGACGATGCTCGCGAAGGCAGAACTTGCATCGTCATTGCTCATCGTTTATCGACAGTACAAAACGCAGATACGATTGCTGTGATAGAAAACGGAGAGGTTGTCGAGTCGGGAACTCACTCGCAGTTGCTTGCCCTGGACGGAGCTTACCGAAGCCTAGTCAACGCCCAGCTGCTAGGAACTCAGTCGAATTAATTGTTTTGCACGCGATGGTCTTGTACACATTTTCCAAAATTAGTTTTTATTTTAATTATTTGTTTACGTAAGTTTCGGCGAAAAGCATTAAAGATTCAAGATTTATTCAAAGTCAGTGATCTTTTGTTTGCAGTTTATAACTGAGCAGTATCACCGAAAATGAAAGTCAAATAGTCTTGTTTGTTGTTGTTTGCTTCATTTTTGTCATCCGTCACCGGATAGCGTCAGACGCTGATTATTAAGTTATCAATATCTTATTGCTATTAGTACTTAACACTTTTCTCTTTTCATTTTAAAATTAAAAAATGACATTTTCATTGCTATTTAAAAAATAACACTTTCATTGCTAATTAAAAAATAACACTTTTCATTGCTATTAGTACTAAATGTTTAGAGGAATCCGCACTTTCTTCAAAGAGTTTCCTGTTATTCGACGCTCCTGTGCATTGCTTCAACTTCTTATCGATTGAATTTTAAGATTGTTTAAAGCAGGGGTCGGCAACCTACTGCCCGCGGCCGGATGCGGCCCGCCAAGGCATTTTACCCAGCCCACAACCTTTGATTGTCATCCGGCCCGCCACCTTTTTTCGATGATGGATATGCAGCAACAAACCGCCTAAATGATTCTCACCTTTTTTTGGTCTGCGCCATCAATTTGGCCAAAAAAAGGTCTGAATTTCTGGCGAAGACCTTATTCGGCAGAAAAATGGCCTGAATTACTGACGAAGACCTTTCTTTTTTGGCTCGCTGGAACCTTGTTAGGACTGAATATGGCCCACTAGTTCAAAAGGTTGCCGACTCCTGGTTTAAAGGCACCTAGCTGAGGTAACTATTGTTATAAGCGTCTTATCCACGGACGCACCCATGTAATCATCAGGGTTCTGTGTAAACTGAGACCATGCGGTCAGCTTTGTAAAAACGACGCTCTAGCTATCTCGGCCACCCAGCCGATTTCTGCTGTCTAGTTTAATAATCAAACGAGGAAATGACGCCAACAAAAAAATCTTCGAAAATTTCTTAACCCAAATAACCAATTTACACGGGGAGGGGGAAAAACTATCGCCTTCCCTTTTCTTTCTTATATACAACATTCCTTAGAAAATTAATTTTGTATCAACGTGATTTTGAATCAAATTTATTTGCACTTAACCCCTGAAAATTTGAAGTTGCTAAACAAACGAAAAGTTACCTAATTTTGAAGTTTTTCGAAGTTACTTTCCAAATTCTGAGCATTTTTTGGCTGTTATTTAACTTATAGCGTAATACGATTTTTTTGTAGCGTAACCGCTTTTACCTAAGCATTTTATAATTTAGTAGCAAAAACAAACCTATGTATAAAACTTGAATTGCCTACATGACATGACATCACTAAAAAAAATCATGTTTGTTTTTGAAAATAAGATCGTGGGGTAATCAATTCAAAACCTTTTTTTTAACTTTAATGAACACCAGCCCTCATGTCAAATTTGTTGCTTCCAAGAATTTTGGTTCTGAAGTTAGGTAGAAGGGTATTTTGCTTCCTACCTTCGCTGCTTATAATGCGTTGGTTAAATTTCCCGTGTGAAAAGGGTTAGCACAATAACACGGTAATTCCGGAACACAGTTTAACACTCAGTTTTAGGCAATCAAAAATATTTCTTATAAAAGTAAAGAATAAATATAAGTAAGCATACTACTTAAACAAAAAATGTTAGCCAAGAGGTTACCTACTACATTATACAGGTACTGCTTTTTTTACAAATTGGTTTGCGATTAGTCAAAGTCAATTTATAATCAATCTCGTAAGACTTAGTTTGCTAGACTTTTTGTACCTTTATCTTCTACAGTAATTTCAAAAAAATTTCATTGTTTGCTGCGTCAAAAAATTTGGCAAGGCTGTAGCATAGTTAAAACATTGAATATTTTGGCCTGTTTTGACATGAGTAGAGCAATAACAACTTTTCCTAGATACAAATTTGGTTGTCCGCTAATCCAGAGCCTTTTTGATAGTAATCGTTCCAAAAATATTTTGAAACTACTACAATACCGATATTCGCAAGTAAATTTACCACGAATAATTTGAACCTTTTTTGCTTTGTAAATTTGTTGTAAATGTAAATAAAGTCCTTGAGTGGCCGAAAGGAATGTAAGGCTATGCTCCAAAATTTAACTGCAAATTCTGAGCTTAACACTCTTTAACACGGGAGGAGGAGGGTAGAAATGCTCTCCTTCCTTTTCTTTTTGTGATAAATTCTTTTAAAATGAGCTTTGTACTTCGAACCAATCTGGGTTCGAGTCAAATTTATTTACAAATCAAATAATCTTGAAAATTTGAAATTGCTAAGATAAGGAAAAGTTTTCTAATTTTGAGGTTTGACAAAATCACTTTCCAAAATCTGAAAACTTTTCGCTCATTTTTACTTTAATTGACGTCATGTGGTGTTTTTGTTACGTAACTACTTTGACTTAGGCATTTCATGATTCGCTTTTAAATATCAAACCTAATTGCAATTATTGTTATGCCATCAAGTTACTGTACATCACTTTACAGTAGATGCGATAATGCTTGTTTCTC